>OY998180.1:153146435-153218935 GCA_963921935.1 Galeruca laticollis
TAGTGTTACATGGATAGTGGTTTAACCGCGTATTCTTAGCACCCTCTGCCCTCCTGGTTGCGCCCCTGGAACTACCCATCCCAGGGCCATTCGGGCCTACGGAGAATGAGGGACGTGGTTGTCCTTTCATGCTTGGGGTTGTGAGGCTTTCCTTACCACGCTGCCTCAGTGCGGGTTGGTAAGGGGCGAGGGATGCCGTCCGCCAGTTTTCGCCATTTACTGACGGACCTTGTGCCCCCAGAGTGAGACCTCGTGGGATTCGAACCTCCTATATATATATATATATATATATATATATATATATATATATATTCACTCCTGTTACGTCGTAGGATCAGCATGTTTAACTACAAACTTTTTGTCTGAAATATATAAGTATTCACCGAAAAAAAATGGGCTTCTTGTTTGTTGGCTTAAAATCCAATAAATGGCTTGAAACAAAAGGAAACCTATTCTTTACTGAAAGAAATGTTGAATTGAGAAGTACATCATAATTTCTCGAACCCATATGAAAGTTTATTGCATTTGCTTGGAAAAAGTCGTATATTGATGTGATTCAATTTTGTCAGTTATTCGTTATTCAGGTATTTATTTCTTTCTATGAATCTTATTTTTATATTTCTAGCAAGTTTTCTAAAGTTTATTGTTTTTGCTGTCATTTCTTTTTCTAATTTCAAGTCCATTGATATCGTTGTGTACGAGATGTGAATTAGACCTTAATTCCAAACCTTTTATATAGACAAGCAAATTTAGTGAATTTCTTTAAAGTTTGGCACTGAGCTTTCTTAAAACAATTTTACACAAAAGGCACTTCTAAGATCAACGACATGTTAAGCGCATCTAATTAAAATAAAACAATTAGTTTTTGTCAAGCAACTCGCAAATTATAAGGAGTAATTTCTGTTAATAGCTTTCAGGCTCAGGCTGGAATTTCCGACATTCGATAATTACAGACATCTAGCTGATATGCGACGAGTGAGATTATAATTATCAAATAAATATTAGTAGAGTATATTGAATAGTTTTTCATGGAATAATTCAACCAAATAACATAGACTGTTGTGCAGACATTCTACGAGAGGAATAAGCAGAACTAGCAACCAATTTGATAATGAACACTCATTAGAAAAATGAGGGACAATCTATGAGATCTTAGTAGATCACTTGCCTGTTACTTTTGCTCAATGTATCATTATTAACAAATGTCTGAACAAAAACAACCACCGTATTTTCCTGATATCACTTGAAGGCTCCCAATTTTAGCCGATAAAAGACATATAAGAGAATTATTGGTGAGTACTGACGTGGATTCCTCAAAACGCGCCTAAAAATTAATAGTTTATCCATTGACGTAATTATTTCAGAGCAGACCTTATTTAGAGAGCCATATATTAAATTTAGATTGAAAATGCATATTATGTGTTTCATATACCGTTTTTAATCTGTTTTAATCTGTTTAGTACGTCCCATTTCTTGCGGTGGTTACTATACAATCCTTCCTTCCCTTTAATTTTAATTATATAATCTTTCCTCTCAGTTCTACACTGGAGTCCAACAACTTCCTGTATATTATTTATACTATTTTTAAACGGTCTCCAGTGTCTTATATTTGTTCATAGTTGAATATTTGCATTCCATAGCAATTATATTACTTCATTTTACAGTTTCTTCATTACTAAACCAATTTATAACCATTATATAGAGCAAGAATATACTTAAAAGAAATGAGGAATCTGTTTCCATCTTCTACGTTTCTCATCGTTGTTTAAATTATTCTATGGATCCATCCAAATTGAAATTAAACCACTAAAGTGAGATCCACGCTGCCGTGGGTAGAATAATTTTGTTTCAGTAGTGTAACCGAAATTTTTGTTGCCGAACAGCCAAAACCACGCCACGATTTATGTCAAACTATTTCAATCGCGATAATCAGATTGGGCGATATTCGTGTCTACATAATGTAAATAAAATAAATATTAAAACACCTTGATAAATCTTCTACTACCCAGGATATTTTAAATAAAGTTCTTTTCGAATTAATACCAAAACACCAGACACATTTCTATCCAGAATCCTGATCCACCATCTTATGGGTTTCGTTTAGAAACTTGTTGTTGCACCAAAACATAATTTTTCAACAAGTTCTGCAGCTATTACGTTGACATAAAAGTAGTATACAGCACCAAGGACGATATTCTCACAACTCTTCACTCAATGTAGAAGCAAAACTATTTTATTACACCACGTTTACCCCCATGTATTGCATACAAACATTAGTTAACTCCGTATAATGCCAAAATTTGTCACTTACTTGCGTTGTTGGCATATAGATCAGTTAATCCAATTTATCTAGAATAACCCTTTATATTACATAAAACAAATCCTACACCCATAATTCTACCCTAATTTAGCGAATTGTTTATTTTTAGACGAATGGAAAACTTTCGAGAAAATACCCTTCAAAAATATCCCTATCCCTACACTGTAGAATTTGTCGAAGATGAAAAATTATTTGAGACATTATTCATTGTCCGAATAAACCATATTTGCCATTCACTGTTTGATTCTCGTATGTTTGAGTTTCAAATTAAAGTAAACAGGAGTATGTGATGATAACTTTTATCGGAAGCTACTGGCAATTCTTGGTTGATATTTTCATGTAAACATCTTTCATGTTATTAGTTTGAAAACGAAGAGGATATTCTTGTAATTTTTTTGTATTTTAAAATAATCTGGTTCAAGAAAAATATTTTTATACAAAAATTCAATACTATTTTTTCACATTTTAGAAGATGTATAAATACAAGGTCAGTTAAGTTTATTTGCCTCCACCCATAAACAAACAGCTGTATCCTCTCGGGGAATGTGGTGCAAAGTGAATCATTTATGAAGCATATTGGTGCATTAGGAGTGCATAACGACCATATATGTTTTTGTTGAAAATATCAATGGGAGGGGGGGCAACCTAACTGACCTATAAATAGAGAACAAACAAACAAAGATAGGTCAGTAGCGTCAGTCCATCGCCTCAGGAAGGTGATACAAGCCCGAATTGGTCACTGATCCAGACCAATTCACCGCGACTTTACCGGCACCGTGGACGCCTCCACCAGAAGACCAACCAACACCATGTTCTGCCGAACTTTTCAGGTCGACAGTTCACTGAACTACACTAGGAAGTATATATCCAATTGTTTCTCTCGAAACAAAATCTTATTTATGAAAATAAAAATTGTGTAATTAATCTTGTTTTATTTTAGATTCCAAATAAGCAAGCCACACCAACCAGAAGCAGGAAGGACATTTAGCACCTAGGTAAATATGAAACTCCTGAAAGCTAATGAGTCAGTAAACCTTTAACTAGGGAGGCAACTCTCTCTCCGGCAGTGAGTCCGCTATCGGTGTTAGCTTTCACCCCCCAAATCCTGCACCACACTCTTAACCCAAAAATGTCCTCCAGACACCGCCGCAGCAGCAGAGCTGCAAAAACCCCCTCAGCACAACACGAACCACGAATACTCCTTCCTTCCTGAAATCCAAGAAATCTTCGACGCATTCGACCCCCACCGCACAATTTTCTCCAAGAAATTATACGAACAATACAACATACACCCTAATTCGTCCGAAAAACAAAAAGTCTCAGACCCTTGTGAGAAAGAATTCTCCCTTCTCACACCTACCAAACCCAACACACCCTCAGCAGACACATCCAAAAAAACCTCTCTCACTCAACACCATCTCCTCAAACTTCATCAAAGTCAACCTGCTGAAAACATACACCCGAACAACAACACACACGACCTTCATACACATCCCCAACCAGGACTTACGCTTCCTCCGTAAGATACAAATCGCCCACACTCTCAATAACCCGACAACCATACATCCCCGACGATGACGATTTCACCCTCGTCGGGAAGACCAAACCCCGTCCTACAACTTCCAAACCTATTAACAATTCCACAACAACCGCCAACAATAACACTACACCAACCACTAACCTCAGAAACCTCCCAACCCAATATTCAACTCAAAAATCCCTCTTCACCCTTCAAAACACCCTCGAGCTCCTCAACGGCCACATCCTTTATTGGAAAGTTAATTTCAACAGAACAGTCCTTCTCAAAACTTCCTCTCCAATGTCAGTCTCAACAATTCTGAGACGAATCCACAATTCTACTGGTGATTCTAACATCACCATCAACATCCTCAACTTCACCGAACGTTCACCCCGACCAGCAACCAAAACTCTCATCACCTTCTCTTTCGTCTGCAGGAATGTAAACGCCACGATGTCTCGAAGATTTTGAAGAAATTCTTCACGATCACCAAATTCCGTTCCTCAAAACTTGGCGAATCATCGCTAAGTGCAATAACAAACCCACATCGATGTTTCGCATCGTTACTTCTTCCGAAACCCATTACCACTAGGCCCTCACCTCCCGTCTCTCATTTCATGATCTCCCACATCAGTGCGAGCCATCCAACGCCAATCCGCTGCCCCCAGTCCCTAAATATTGCAGTCGATGCACGCAAACCGGACATTCCACTGATACTTGTCGGTCTATGCCGATATGCTCTTCTTGCGGACAAACAGGCCACCGGTACTTCCCACACGGACAAATTGCGGTGGTCCTCACGCCGCCTTCCACCCTTGCTGCCCTCACAGGCTAACGACACCTAAAACCTCTCAAGAGACCGCCCCAGTCTCACTCGAAAAGCCACCAGTTCCCTTCAAACTCTCAACCGACATTAAAGTCCTCACAGTCACCCTCATGAAACCCATTCCAAACTCAAGGGATATCAAAGCCGATACACTTCGCCATTTAATACCTTCCATATATCGACATAACTGTTTCACTCCCATCAGGAGCGAAAGCAATTCAACTTAAATCCTCGAGCCCCATCCCCCGTCGGTGCTGCAGCTTTATCACGTTTTTTCCTGTAGCATAGTGAATTCGTTCACTAGCCAAATGGATCGACGTATCGACGAGATTTTTGGATTTACTTGATGATGATAGCGCCATTCACTTAATAATCAAAAATTTCAATATTTTAACCACCTCACAGAAAGAATAAACACTAACCCACTAAATTCCTCTCCTCGAACTCGAAAAAAGCCAGTCGCCACCATCAAACATCTTCTACACATCTTTCTATGTCTCCTAGTCATTTTTCAAACAAAGTCTAAATCAAAATCAAAAACCCTCAAAACCACTCTTTATCCTTCTAATTAACTCTCAAGACATCGGAGACATCCAAATCCCAAAATTTTTCAATAATCCAAACACCCACCTCATCCACTCTTAACTATCCGCAACGTAACGTGGTTCGTCTTATACATATCCGAACTATACACTTCTTAACCCCCCATCCTAGTCACCTTCAAAACCACGTTTCTTTCAAAATCACTCAATTTCGTTGCTGATTGATCCACCTCTCTCTCCGGTTGATTTCTAGCAAAAAAACCACCAATCACCCACAATTAAAACAAAATTTCCAAATTTCTAGACACTTTTCTTCTCAAGCATCCCAGACACTTTTTTGCACTTGACTGAATCTTCACTCACCACCTTCAATGCAAGCCAAACTCATTCGGTGCACAAACCAACCAACAAAACACCCCCAACCCAGCCCTGCAGAAGAAATATATCCTATATCAGGGCCAATCTCAAAATATACACCACCCCTAATTAAAACAATTATAAACCCCAACATAAACAAACATCGAACTTCTCTCTCTCTCTCAAAGATAGTTAAAAACGAAGATTGTGATTTGTTCTTCATAACCAGAAGTTACTGGTATGTAAAAATATCTTCTTTTTTGCTGTTGTCAAATATGATCGTTCAATAAGTGTTTTTGTTATTCAATCGATCTAGTCGTAGAAGTAGTAGCCATAACCAAGGTTTTAATGAAAAATTAAGTCACATATTTACTAAAATGTTTTTATGAATGTCCCGTTGCTTCAGTCACACTCAATACCTCGCTGCAAGGGCGTAGCCAGGATTTATAACAAGGGGGGGGGCAAACCATGGTCGTCCAAAATGTAAAATTTTACGATAAAAAGAAAAGGCAAATGAATGCAAAGCTTTGAGATCTTAATTATACTTAAATTAAACTAATAACATTTTTCTTGGGTTTAAACTAAATTTATCCAAAACTTTCTTCACTATGCAGTCCTGATTTTCCTTCAAAAATTTTCGATGCACACTCATCAAACACAACCCAGTGAGTCTGTCATCACCCATTGTACTCCTGAGCCAGGTTTTTACCCTTCGTAGGGTACTGAACGATCTTTCTATGGTAGCAGTAGTGGATGGGAAAGCACTTAATATTAGCAGTGCGTGCCTTGTTGCAGGAAAAAAATATTAGCTTCCTCCAAAAATGCAGCCACTTCAATATCCTTTAATTTGTCTTCTGCTAAATTCTTTTTCTTCCACATATTATACAACAAATCTAATTCTGCAGAGACCCCAGCTTATAAAATTCTATGAAAGATTCTGCATTATTTTTGAAATCTTTTTTGAAGCCATTTCAAGCATGTTTGAAGGATGAAGATAAGTTAAAGAAAAAGCAGGTGTATTTTCGTTGGCAGACTCAGATGGTAGATTATTTCTGTGTACTTGCTTTTGAGTGACTCGTGGTACTGACAACTCAGCCCCTACTTTCTCTGCGATATCAAATGATTTTTTTAAATAAATAATAAGAAACATTTTCGACATCTTGTCGATCTTCTTTGATTACATCTAGAATAGCATCAATATGTTTCTTCACCATAACCAAATCCATACTTTTAGTGTGGTAAAACGTTTACAACGGGTTCCAAAATTGCAGAGTATCTTGCAATTATGTTCAAGCCTAAGATGAATATTGGTTTAGTAACTGCACAGTGCTATTGGTAGGCAGATTTTCTTGTTGCATAGTTTCCTTCGACAGATAGATGTTCTAGTGCTTTAACAATGTCAGTGAAGCTTTCTGAAAAAATTTTATGCTGTTATATTTTCCCGACCATCTGGTCTCACAGAGTTTTGAAAGATTTGGAACCGATTTCCTACGGGCTGGCGATTCACGAAAGAAGGTTATTGTGTTTTCAACCGTTGAAATTGTGTTTCTTATTTCTGGTAGCTTGCTAGTATCATTGACCACAAGATTTAGTCTGTGGCTGGAGCAATGGAAAAATAAAGATTTAGCGTACTTTTTTTAAGAATGGCCTGTACTTCTTCACCGGCCATCGTGGAATACCCGTCAAATCCGAATCCCACACAATTGTCTGCGGAAAAATTATCATCTTCTAAAAAACTTTGAATTGCGCTAGCCTAGCGATTGTTAAAGCATCTTGACATTTTAACTCAATGTAGCCTACAAAGTCCTCCCTGATTACTTTTTGGCTTTCATCATAGAATCTTAATCCTGCTCTTTTCCAGCGATATCTGTTGTTTACAGTCTTCGATTATTTTTTCTTTGATAACTCCACCGCATAATTGTATGATCTCATTTTAAATTGTTGGTGAGGTATAGACTGCGTTTTTTTGACATTTATCCAAGTGGCTCTTTAGCTTCTCATCACTAGAGTCAATCCTCAAATTTAAAAGGTCAAAGAAAACTCCCTCATTTTCTTCTTTCCCTCTAAGCGGCAAATCATGAATTCCACAAAATATTATGCATGCCATAATTGCTGACAATGTTTGTTTATTTTCTTCTATCGTCTTATGGTGCCCTATTTGCAACTCTTCATGTACATCCTTAAACTTCCATGTAAGGCCTTACCATAAATGACCCCAAAACTCCTTTAAGTGTAGCAATTCTTGGCGGAAATAAAACGCAATACAAACATAGAGCACCTTTCAAACGACTTGAGTACACCAGCCATGGAGTATATTGATCTAACAGCGATGGTTAAATTTTCTTTTCAAGTCAACGGCATCAGAAGCAAAATCGTAATTGGATGATGGAACCCAAGTGTTTGTCAACTAATTCCTTGTTTTTTTCAGAAGGCAAGTTATTGGCACAACTAACATAACAACCAATGTCATTTTCATGGTAGCCATCGCGTTCTTCAGTTTCTTTAGAGGTCCCAGTTCTAGAGACAGCTTCATGTAGATTTGAAGAACTACTTGAGCCTCCTTCAAGAATAGATTCCGATTTTGATGCTCCGACCATTTTATTTTCAGCTTCATCACAATCATTGTTTCCACTACTGTCATCATGAACTTTTTTCCGTTTTAGAGATTTTTGACCTAAAAATAATAACCTAATATCATTCTTGATCTTAGTCCCTAGTATAAAAATTAGTATAAAACAAAACTACCATGTAATGATAGCTTATAATGTGACGTGGATATCTCTAGATTAAAAACACAAAATGAAATTAACAGCACGTATAAAGTGCTGTTTGATCTTTAATATGTGAAAATTTCAAGTGTTTATATTTAGTCCCATTTGAGATATCATCAGCTGTCAAAATCGTCGCATTATTGTAATTTTTGTTATAATTAGATTAGAAGGCAAAAAAGTCGGCATCAAAATAATGAAAAATATATAAAATTATAAAAATAATGCACAAAATCTTTTGCCAACGCTAATAAAAATTGTTTCATAAAGATACAAGCAAAGAGTAGAGAGCAGTCGGCAATTTTGTAAAGGGCTGCAATTGAATTTTTTTCCAAACGTTGTGATACAAAAACGGCCGACAAATAAAAAATAATTTTGAACCAAAATTAACATCGGATATAACATATCTACATTATAAGCTATCATTACATGGTAGTTTTGTTTTATTTTGTGCTGGTCGAGCAACCAATGAATTTAATTTTCTACTGAAATTATTTAACTTACCTTTTTGTAACCAATTTCTTATATACATATTGTCTTTTCAGTCTCTTTATTCTGTGGTAAAACTATTATTACGGATTTTCCCTCTTGTTTCTGGTGCCTCGCTTTCTATTCGCCGTATGCAGCTTCGTATCCTGCACTATGTACTGTATATACCCTTTTGAGCCTAGAAATTGCCAGAACATTCGCATCGCCGGTTCCCGTATATTCCTCACTTGTATCTCGATTTTATCGAACTCGAAGAAAACCAGTGGCGTTTCGTTACACTATTAAATAGGACACTGTCGCTAGACAAGAGCACTTACACACCAACTCAATAGTTGTTATAAGAGTATTTATTTCAGATTCTGATGTAGGATTGTGTATTGAATGTTTCAAAATATTTCACAGTAAAACTACTTATTGAGTGAATTTATTTTAATTAATTAATAGGATTAAAAATGTAGTTAAATGAAAACAAAAAGATAGTGACAATTTTTTTTAAATTTTTCTCAAAAATGTCCGACTGTTAAGTGGATGAATCGAACACTAAAAATTGACATATCCTGAGTAAATCGAACACTCCTTTTTATCCAATTCTGGTGTGGGACAATTCTGGTGTGCACCAATGCATAGATCGAAAACGATATCAATATATATTTAGCACTATGTCAGTTTTTCAAACAGCTTTGTTTTTTGCTGATGAAATATATTTTAGTGACAAAGGACACGCGAATAATTTTATTTATTAGAGCTTATTAATTAATTTTAAAATGTTCATAAAAGCAACCACACGACCACAACAACAAACAAAATATATAAAACAGATAACAAAGAAAATATGCAGAACAGAAAAATATGTATATTTTAGATTTAATTTTTCGTTTATTAAAATTTAAAAATGATTTATTTTATTTTTGCTTCCCGGGGGGCAGTTACCCCTCCCTGCCCTTCGCTGGCTACGCCCATGCCTCGCTGTATTGAAGATTGGCAAAATCAAAAAATGACACCTGACATAATTTTTACCAAACGACGATTCATATCAAACAACAAGTATAAACAACTTACGTATAAGTGCAATGTGAGGCAGTTAGAATATGTGAATCGGTAATTAAAGCTCCTCCACAAATATGTTGTTGTACACCTAGTGCATCTTTGTCTTTGGGCATTAAAGCAGCCATCCATGGTAATTCTCCTTTTTCAGTTTGTTTTGTAGTTAAAGAAGCGCTAGAAAGTCCGCATCCTATAAGAAACCAAAAGTAAATAATACTATAAAGTAAATAAGAATTGATGAGAGATGAGTATCATTGAAGAATAAAACAGAAAGAACGCAATTAGTTTTGTTGCCGCAGTATTCAGCTTGGTATAAAATTATCCATTATTAATAAAGCCCTATAGAAGGTTTTAATGACATTTAAGCACATTTAGAAGTCACTAAGAATTATTTAATATATTTTTTTTTATTGATGCCGTATATTACCTTTTTAAAGCACGCGTCAGCGTGTTTAAATCGAACTTTCAAACACGCGCGTTTTTTAAAGTCCCCATGGTAACAACAACAACTTGAGAAACGTAAGTATCAATGACAACTTTTTTTATTAGTTTTTAAATTGTATATTATCATTGGGAACCAATGTCTTATTTGGTTTTTTCTGCAAAATATATTTATATATTCATATATACATTGTTTCCCTTTAAATATAAATAAAGAAACTTTTTGATTATTGATCTGACAGCCCGTAACGTCAACTAAAAATAAATACTGTTTGACGTTCACGAAACTTGGCTTGGCATCGAGGATGGACTTCCATTTTTTTGTAGTAATAATATAATAATAATATTTTTTCCACTACTAGCTGTGAAGTTGACTATTATTGTGTCATCTAGCCAACTTAGAAGTTGAATTTCTCTATTAGTGGTTAATAATTTTTTCTATTGTTAACCTAGGTCAATAATGGACAAATTCAAATGTTTTGAGAATTCAGGAATAATAGCTTAACAAAAACTAGTGCAACATAATTTTGTATACCCAGGAGATTGTCTTTAACATATTTCCTGCTTGAAATTACCTAACAAGATAAAATTAATTCAATAAAACTGTCATTAGTTTAAAATTTGCGCTCAACCAAAAATGTCTGATGACATAAGGAGTGCGTTCATAATATATGGGTGAGGTGAGGAGCGAAAATAGTGCCAGTGTCAGTCAGATGACGGAGTAAACGCATAGGGAGAAATCAGTTTGAACGATTTGTAGATCGACACTATCAAAATTTGACATTGAAATGTGCTGTTTATTTTCCGTTAATTTTAGAAAAACGAGGATCGAGGAATGTTTTTACCTTCAGCATTATCACCAGTGGAATTTGACAATCATTTGTTGAAACTAGTAGCTAACCTTGACCCACATAGACAAATAATATATTACTTTCTCTATGGTGAAGCATATGTTAAATGTTTTATGAACGCTCACTTTGTACCCAAGTGTTGTGAACGCACTACCGCTGTAACTGTTCAAAGTTCAAAGTAAAACATAAACCACGTTTTGTGAAATTTTTGGATGTGATCGTATAATTGGTTTCGTTAATTCGTTGTTGCACTTAATATTGGTGATAATGAACTATAGGAATAATGGTATTCTATTGCTGTGTGATTAAATTATACCTACATGATTTTTATAAGACATTTTTTTATTTTTGTCTCAAATTTGGCTAGTAGTGGAAAAAAATGTATATACACCACGGTGGTGAAGACATTTATAAACCTCGCACCTTATTCCGCTCGGGGCAAAAGCCCCTCGCGAAATAATTTTGGTGCTCGGTTGATAATAATAGTCTTCACCACCTTGGTGTATAATATACTATTATGATTCCAAAGTGCACCAATAAAAAACAATAGCGTAAAGTATTCGTGGATAACTGGTCTTTCAAACACTTGCTCTATTTCGAGCACGACGGCGCAGCCGAGTGCTTGAAAGACCTCTTTATTCATTCATACTTTAATATACTAGTGATGAATCAACGCCACCTCTGGTCGAATTTGTTGGAATTATCTTGTCAGAAGATCGAGTCAGTATGTTCGTTTCTAAAAAAAGATGGCGCCAGATATGTCGAAAGTTTACGGTCACGGCATAAAACCTAGCAACTGAACACTTGCAGAGTGAGTAACGGTACCCTGCAATGTTGAAATAAATAATGTTAACAATCAGTATAAATTTACTGTTTCGACCCTTACTCTGTGGAATCTACTCATATTACTTTTTTAAATGAAACTAATTGTTTCTAAAGATTTCCGTAATATCGAAAGAATTGTCAATTTTTTAGAATGTTTAGCATTTTTTCAATATATAATGCTATTTCAAATCGAGAGCTTGGTAGATAAACTTCAAGTGTCGCTCTCTAAATAGAGATTTATTTGCCTAATCCTATTAACTATGATTTTTAATATTTACCTGTAAATAGAGACACGACAATTTAAGTCTATTCTTTCTACAAACTACTATTTACAAGCTAAATCAAATGTCAAATTTTAGTTTTCACAAAATATCGACATTAGTCATTAAATATTACTATGGAAACATATAATCGTTGATTATCTGATTCGAATATACAGGGTGTCCCACGACGTTTTCACAGTCCAAATTATTGAAAACTGTTCATATGACATATATGAAAATTGGCATATGTAAACAGTCGAAACTGATGCTTATATTTCTTATAAAATGACTTTCGTTTTTCCTGTCATTTCGGGTCACGTGACCCCCACATAATTTTTTTAAATGAGACAACCAGTATAATATTATAATTTTGGATATATCATTCAAAAACAAATTCAACGATACCACATTTGTCATCATTGTATTGTGTAGTAATGATAATAAGGGCTATTCACTTTCACTACATTTATTAAAGCATTATTTTGCACTCAAAAATGTAGGTGGCTATGAAATAAATTACTATACTAGCAACAATATAGGTTGTCATTCATTATTGTTAGGTGATGTTTATTCAAGAACTGTCATTATTAGTCGTAATCTTGTGAAGACACTGTAATAATAAGTAAATAATGACTTCATGACATGTAATCTTGTGAAGACTCTGTAATAATATGTAAATAATGACTTCAATTTTTACTTACGAGTAATTTGTTGACATGCTACTTATTTATGGCAAATGTGGAAAAAACAAAACTCATGCTCAAGGTTTGTACAGAAATCGTTTTCCTCATAGAGTAACTCCAAGTAAAAATACTTTTGTCTATGTCGAACAAAAGCTAAGAACTGGTTCTTATCCAAGCGGTAAAAATCAAGTTCCTCGACCGCTCAGACAGATGAAATGTGATAAATATTTTGGCTAATCTTCAGGTAAATCCACACACCTCAGTACGATTTCTTGAACAAGTATTACAAATACGTAGAAGTACAAAGAGTATTTAAAAATCATACATGCCATCCTTATAAAATACATTTAACACAAGGTTTATATCCCGCAGATCCTGAAAGGAGAATAAATTTTATTGCTGAAACGTTCGTACAAAGTAATGATGACCCTTTAGAAAAAATATTATGGAGTGATAAATGGAGGTTTCATAACAATGGTAGTATTATTCGCAATAATTATCAATATTGGTAGCAGGAGAATCCAAACTGGATAAGCGAAACCAATTTTCAAACAATATGGGTAACCAATGTTTGGTGCGGTATATTAAACGGTCGGTTGATTGGTCCCTATTTTTATGAAGAAACATTAACGGGGCGAAGATACTTAAATTTGCTCAAAAATACTCTCTCAGAATTACTTCAAGATATGACTTACATGAATGGCAAACAAAGTGATGGCAGCAAGATGGAGCATCTCCTCACTTTTTTTTGGCCAGTTAGAGAATATCTTGATAACACGTTTCCTGAAAAATGGATTGGTCAATATGCTGCGATTCTGTGGCCACCCCGTTCGCCGGATATTACACCCTTAGATTTCTTTCTCTGGGGTTACTTAAAAGGTCGAGTTTATGTCACACCCCCAATTGATTTAGATGATTTAAAGGATAAAATGAAAGAGGCATGTCGAACCGTAACATCCGAAATGATTACAGCAGCACTTAAAAGAAACCTTTTAACAAGGTTTGAACATTTTGTCAATGTACATGGACATCAATTCGAACATTTTTTCAATTACTTGGAAATTCTCTATGTTACGTTTTTCAATAAAATGATTTATACAGATGTTCATTTAATTGCCCCTATTATCATTACTGAATAAGATAATGATGACAAATGGGGTATCGTTGAATTTGTTTTTGAATGATATATCCAAAATTGTAATATTATACCGGTTGTCCCAGTTAAACAAATTATGCTGGGGTCACGTGACCCGAAATGACAGGAAGAACGGAAGTCATTTTATAATAAATATAAGCAGTAGTATTGACTGTTTATATCTGCCAAATTTTATACATGTCATATAAACAGTTTTCGATAAATTCGACTGTCAAAACGTCGTGGGACACCCTGTATTTCTTTATATCTCCACCGGTTAGGAAGAAAATTGATTATAAAATTTTCTCTTGATTACCAGTTATCTTCTTCACCTTCACCTGTACTGGAATAAGTTTAGTTATATGGAACAAATTGTATTCTGATTTTTTATGGCTTGTATTTCTATATATCTATATATGGAATTTGATATTTTTTATATTTGGTAGGGTCCAATTCTCAGTTGATACAACTTTTTCCTATTGAGTTTGTTACCATTTTCATCATACACACAGTTTCCTAGGTCGAATTCGAAATATTTTCTATTTTTGTCGAATAATTTTTTATTGGAGTTATGGAACTTGACTGTATTCTTCAAAGCTGTCTCTGTCTCTAATCCAATCATCTCCCGATATTTCATTTTTCAATTTACTTGGTACAATTGTAGTATCTACACCATACAATAAGTATTTTGGTGTGAAACCAGTGACTGACTGTATAATCTCGTTGCATTTATCAACACACTCTTGAGCAATGCTTGTTCAAGCTATTTTCTTATACCTTTCATTTATTTAACATCTTATTTTGTTTACCAATGTTTGATTCAACCTTTCCTTTAACCCATTAGAAAACGGCGCGTTCACTGCTGTTATTGTTATGCCTGTTTTTTCAAATCTTCCTGCACATTGGTCAGTAAACAGTAGTCCAACATCTTCTGTTTCTGACTAGCTTAACAAAATCGTTTGCATTTTTTTTAAGATTTTGATGTTTTGATAAACGCATATCTTCTGAGATGGTCTACTAAAAGATGTACATATTTTTTAGTTGATCGTGAACCTCCAGAACCTCCAATCGTATCTATAGATATTATTTCGAAATGCTTTGTGGCTCGGCCTAAGTGCGACATAAGACCAAATTTTTCTTGGGCACTGGACTTGTTTTTAATACCAATTTCTTAGTTCCTGCAGATATCCTTTAGGTTTCGTGTGAAATGCTTTGTGGTATATTGTGCTGATTGTGTTTTCCATTTGTTTTATACCAATATGACATAAATCGTCATGTATCTTTTTTCACTTAATATAATTTTGTCCGTTTCTTTAATTTTTTTCTACTTTCTGTATTTCTTCATTTTTATTTTGTTCTTCAAAAATGTCTTCTAGTTTTATAATATTCACAATTTTCAGTTGGTCCTTTTTGTTATCATTTATTTCTAATACTGGGTTTCTACTTAAGCAATCTGATTCTACGTTTTCTTTACCAGGAGCGTATTTGATCTTGGTCATATTGAGATAACTAGTATATTAGGTCTCCCAATTCTTCGTCAATTCTATATTTTATATCCAAATTTTCAAGTGGTTTATGGTCACTATATACTGTGAATTATTTTCCTATTAACCTGTATTGCCAATATCTTATTGTCTTTTTTATTACAAGACATTCTAAATATATCGCTTTCTTTTTCCCCCGTGACTCTTCAATTTTTTTGAGAAGTAGGCAACTGGTTTTTCCTTTCCAATAGCACCGTACAGGCTTTTATATGTACGGTGCCAATAGGTTGAATATGTTTCATTATAGCTCCGATTCCTTTTAGTGACGCTTCCGTGTATATATTTATAGGTAAATCCTCATCAATATTTCTAATACTGGTTGTGAGCACAATATATTTTTTATTCTTTCAAATGATGGCAATCTTCGCACTAGACAAATTTTTGGTTCTTTTTTAGAAGGTTATACAATGAATCCAATATAATTGCAATTCCAGATATGTATTCGTGATAAAAGTTTACTTTTCCTAAGAATTGTATATTTTTTGTGTTTCTGGAATAGACATTTTACATTTTTTTAACTGAGATGACATTGTCATTCAATGGTCTGATTGAATTATTTTCAATCACATGGCCCAAATATTTAATCTTATTTAAGTTTATTACTTTTCAGTCCTACCTATCCAATATGCGAGAAAAGTATTGGTTTACCCCAAAAAAAAAATGGACTTTTGAAAAAAAAAATTGAGTTATTTTCACATTTTCCATAGAGGACAACACGAAAAAACGGTTTTTAGAAAAAAAATCGTGTGTGTATGTCGTCGTCGTTGTCGTCGGCCACTTTTCCTTACATGTCTTGTTAGCACGATACAGCCTCCGGAGTTCAACAAGTCACCAATTTTATGATTGAATATTGTTCAGGACATATTACAGATGAACTCTATTGATTTTCAGCTTACCAGAGCCAGTACAACGGGTGCTATGGTACTTGAAGTACGACATTTTTGTCATTTTTTGAGAAATATCAGTTTGTCAGCACGATACAGCCTCCGGAGTCCAACAAGTCACCAATTTTATGATTGAATATTATCCAGGACATCTCACGGATGAATCTTATTGATTTACATATCACCAGAGCCAGAACAACAGGTGCTATAGTAATTTAAGTACGATATTTTTGTCATTTTTGGAGAAATTTCAGTTTGTTAGCACGATGCAGCCTCCGGAATATATACAAGTGACCAATTTTATGATTGAATATTATTCAGGGCGTCTAATAGATGAACCTTATTGATTTTTAGCTTATCAGAGCTAGTACAACGGGTGCTAATGTACCTGAAATGTCACATTTTTGGTCCTTTTTGGAGAAATTTCGGGTTGTTAGCACGATACAGCCTCCGGAGTGTACTCATGTGACCAATTTTGTAATTGGATATTTTTCAAGGTGTCTCACAGATGTACCCTATTGATTTTCAGCTGACTAGGTCGAATACAGCGGGTCCTATAAATCCAGATGTACTACATTTTTGGTTATTTTTGGAGCGGTTAGCACGATTCATCCCCCGAAGTGTATACAAGTGATTATATAACTCATGTTCTAATGAACCAATACAATCCTTGAATTTCCCTTAGTTACGACGTATTGATAAGTGAATATACCCCTTGACGACGTGATATAATCATTTTGGTGTTTCGCCTCCTGCCATATTGTGATCATTTCCATAGTAACGGGGAAGCTCAATGAAATGTCAGTCAATTCTTCAAAATGCAGCGCTTTGGTTCCATTTCAAGTGGTGAAATTGATCAAGAAATTGAAAATTTAACACCAGAAAATACTACAAAAACGCATAATTATGTTTGGAAGCAGTTTACGGTGTTTTGTGAACATCGAAATTACAAACTTTCTGCTGATATTTCGAATGAAAAAGTAGCAGATATTATGAAGGATTGGGCATTCAATATGAAACGTGTAGACGGAAATGAATATAAAGAATTTACAGTGAAAACCATTTGAAATATTTCTGCTAAACTGTTACAGAAAAAGTTTCATGAAGAGTTCGAACGAGAAATAAATCCATTTAAAGATGTAATTTTCGAGAACGCAAGAAAGGCTCGTGCTGCCCAGAGAAAGAAATTACAAGCAATTCCCAACAGAAAAAAGAGAGCTCAGCCGCTCTTAACGAGAAAGTAATAACCAAAATTATATTAAGTTTTGATGAAAATACACCAGATGGTTTGCAAAAAAAATTCTATCAAATTTGTTCTGTGGAATTGGTATGGCGTGGTAATGAAGCAGCCTTTTGCTTAACAGACTATTTCAAAAAAAAATTCGACAATTATGGTCAAACTACGGGACGTATCTAGTACAATCGAATGTTCTCAAAAACATCACAAGGTGGCGAACAACGCACCACTGATTCTAAATGGTTGGCTCCGAATAAAGAGTTTGCGAAGAAGTGCCCAGTACGTTTCTTGTAAAAACTGTTCAGCAAAAGAACGCCAAATATCACAACCAATCGTCTTTTTTTAACACCTAATATTGATTGGCAGAAAACAGGGAAATGGTTCAAAAATTGCCCTGTTGGTTTGAATCAATGTAAATGGACACGTACAGCAGACGAAAGTATCGGAATAGATACAAAAAAAAGGAAAATTACGAATCATTCAAATCGCTCCTCTGCTGAGAGTATCTTGTCACACTCAGGAGCAAACTTGCAAGAAATTACCAAAATAACAGGCCACTCATCATTTGAATCTCTGAAACCATATTTGAAACTTACCGCAGAACACCATAGAAAGATAGTTGAAAAAATGAGAAACATTCCTAATCCATCCACCCCAAGCGTCACCAACAGTACCAACACCAACACTACAAATTCCGAAAACAACAAAACATCAAATATGTATTATAATAATTGTACCTTCAATATTAATATTAATCAATAAAAAAAATTAGAATATTATTCGTTATATAATCGTAACGAATACCAACTCGAGCATAGACAATATTTTTCAATTCTTTACCTCTTCACTCGACGTATTTCGCGAAACACCACTCGAGCTGCGCTCTCGTGATGTTTCGCCAAATACGTCTCGTAACTCTGTGATTAATCGAATATTGTCTATGCTCTTGTGATATTGTAATGTTTTTCTAATTTATTTAAACAATAAACGGGCGGGATCAATTGCAAACACTCGGTATGGCTACTTACTAATTTATTTAAACACTAGCTCACTAACACTTAATTTATATATACTTAACTAATCGCTTAATTATTAATTGATATTAACTGTATATTCACTCAAACTAATTTATATAAATACTTTATATTCACTTATTTACTTGTTTATCTGCCAAGATCACTTTATCAACTAACTAACTCTTCCTGATCAGTCCCCTTATATATTAAAGCCATTTTTACTAGTAAATTCTGGACTGCGGCTTAAATGAAAACAATTGATTCTGGCCTTTTCTAGATAACTCTGGTCACAAAAACAATGTTTACATAAGATAGTCGTAAACTCGTAAACAGTTTTTTATAACTGCGTATCCGCCATAATTTTAACTTTTATACCTGGCTTAGACAGAGTCGGATTTAGGGTCTGCTGTTTCGTAACATTACCCCCTCCTTAAATGGAAGTTCCTCCTGGAACTTTTGTGTAGCCGAGACTGGATGTTTGAATCGGCAACTGGCCCCATTTCTACACTTTCCGATCTTATGGAAATAGCAGGGCACCGTCTTCATCGGAAAGTGATAACGGGGGTTGTAGCTGCAAATTAATATCTGGACACCGGTATCTCTAAAGATAACCTCTACCATGTTCCTTATAACTCGCCAATCCAACTGGTTACTCGCTATCTTAGGCATAGCCAAATTCTTCACGCTGGATTCTAACACATGGTCTCGGAGGTTACGAAGTGCTTCCCACACATCGCGGTAGGTAGATAGATCTTGGAATTCATTTTTAGTTACCACGTAGAAGACGTACCGCGAATTATGTTTCAGTTTCAGTGTCTTGCCAGGGGCTGGAATCTGGTCTCCAAGTTTTTCTAATTGCCCGAACTTCTTTCGAAAGACGGTTGCCAACCCTTGTGCGTTCTTGATACGGGCGGGGATGTTGTATGCCAGTGAATAATCTTCCGGGAGAGTGAACAGATCTTGTTGTTGTTCCGAAGTGACTCCATATCTAGCTTTCCCGGTACCTCCATACGCGCCCATAAATTCATCGAAGGTGGGGTCAGACACATCTCGAATAAGGTTTACTCCTTCCTCTATGTCATGGTCTCCTTCGAATGGCGCTAGTCGGTTTCGGTGAACTACTTTTGGTTTTCCGTTGGGTATCTTGCTTATGCGATATAAAACATCATTGATCCTTTTCTTGATTAAGTATGGACCTTCCCAGGATCTTTGTAATTTTGGAGAAAATCCTTTTCTCCTCGCCGGGTTGTGTAACCATACTTTGTCCCCTTCTTTAAAACCGCCTTCTGTGGCCTGCGTGTCGTACCGACTTGAAGATTGGTTCGAACTAAATCATGAATATCGTCCAGCCTTCTTCTCAGGGAGTCCCACTGAGCCCAATATGCCTTGAGTGTCGGTGAAAATCTTGACACTTCTTGCCAGGTAGGTCGCCGATTTTCTTCCTTCCATTGCCGGATCATCTTCAGGTGAGGATAATTCTCCTGATCTCTGATCCTGGTGGGTGACCATTTCTCGTTGACTACTGTAATTCTTGAAACTGCAACTTCCTTAGATTTCGTCTTGTTGCATTGTGAATGGTCTACAGGGCATGGCCGTCTAGGCAGGGAGTATTCATTCCATACCAAGGGCGAGAATGAATATTCTTCCCCTAGGCCTAGAATGAAGCTATTCAATATTCAAAAACTTCATCGGAATATAGAAATTCCATAATAGTCGTAGAAAAACGACAATTGAAGTCTATTCTTTCTACAAACTACTATTTACAAGTTAAATTAAATTTTCTCAAGAAATGTGTCAAATTTTAGTTTTAACAAAATATTGACATTAGTCAACAAAAATTACTATGGAAACAGATAATCTTCAAATATATTTCTTTATCAGTATATTATGGAATTATTTAGAAACAGTTAGTTTCATTTAAAAAAGTAACAATTGGTATAAGTAAAAGTTTAAATAAGTGATTTAAATAAATTGAAATAGTTGAACTTGGACTTTATTCAAAATACAATGTGTATTGCATTTTTTTTTAGTTAAATAGTTCATGGTTGAATTCTGGCGTTCTTACAACAATGAATGTTATTAAAATTATACAACATATATAAGACGTCCAAAATCTGTATCCACATATGAACGAGTAAACAATTATCACTGTAATAAAAACAACATTAAATCTATGACTCACTAAATAATTCTGGGAAATAAATGTTCAAAGATGAGCATAAATTTGAGAATATCGATAGAGTAAAAAAACTGCGATGAGCAACCTACGAGTATACTCCGGAACCAAAAGTTGTATAGTAAAAATATCCTATTTGTGCGGCGTTTATGAATCAAAAAATTATTTAAAAAAATGGTGTAAACACTGTACATCGTTGAAAACTATACGAAGCATACACTTAGCTAAATATCAGTTCTTATCGCTTAAGACCAAATATTGGTCTATGATCACACATCTGCTATTTCGTAAACTTTTTTATTCACAACAAAGTACTTCAGCAGTTCTGTACCAATTCGTTTAACGTAAGCTGCCGAACATATGACCTTGTACCTCATCGATTGAAAACATTCATCCTACGTTAGAATACTAGAACTTGTTCATAACTTTAATATAGAATTGCTGAAGTGCTCCTCAAACAACTCTGTAGTAATTTACACAAAAAATAAGCTTCTGCGAGAATTAAAGGTATCAGTACTGGACGGTGTGAATAAACAGATTGCTCACAAAACAAAATACGTAGGATGTCTTTTTAACCACATGTTGATATGGAAGAAGAAACCTGTAAGAAGTAGTTTAAACAACTACTACAGGCCTAAGCCTGTGCTGAAGAATTCACACAAAAAATTGATGGTCAAAGACAAAACTAGCTGTATCATCTAGCTAAGTGGCATTTAAACGAAAACTTATCTGAATGTTATGGGGCTGTGAGACTAGTACCTGCTTTATAAAGATTGCTGAACCTACCACCTATGCAAAAAGTATATGACTATCTAAACAAGGAGTTGGAATCCGAGCCCATATTGGGAATGCTATTTGATGATGTGATTTGTATAAAATACTATTATAATCTTTTGTACAATCTGGTACAACTCCAGTTCGAAACTTTCAACGCTTCTAAAATTATTATAACTGAATCAATTTAACATTCAATTTAAACATTGTAATTTTTTGTTACATTTCTTATTTGCTTTGTATGCTCGGAATTCATGAACGAATGAAAATGACTCCATGCGGAATAAGAAGCTTTGAACATTCCAGAATTATAGTCGTTAAATATACAACATTAATGATAATGCATTTCCCTAAAATTTATTACAATCCTTTACAATTACGTTCTCACCTTATCTAATAAGATAAAATAACCCAGAAAACGGTGCTTATGCAAATATCATAGATTTATTCTGAAAATGGTTTTAAGATGATTATGAAAGTACTAACGGTATGAAATTCCGCTATATTTTATATAAGGAAAATTGTACGAATGATACTATGATTATGTTATCTGAAAATAATACAGAGAACGCTGTATGGGTAAATTAAGAATATTTGATGGGTTACTAAAAAGAAATTACATCTGCTTTAAAACTGAACAATTAGAAGGATTGATTGCAATTCTGATAATAAATGAACAAATTAACTGAGAGATAGTTTTAGGAATTAATCAATTTATATACCGTTATACCTACAAGGATTTATATTTTACAATTATTATTTCTTTTAAACTGAAACGTTATTGCGTATGATAGCAAGTCACATTCTTAAGAGAAGCAAATACCTGTGTATTGATCAGTTTCGTCATAATCCTCTCCTCCAGCAGGTAAATCTATAATCAGTTGAGACCCACTGACCGCAGAACTAGTAATATCATCTGGACAACAAACCCCAACGAATCTGCAAAAGTCAAAATAATCTTATATGATTTCCTTTATAAATTTTAGCATGAAAAGATTAAAACAATAACACCTGACTCTTAATAGTAAATAAATAAAAATACAGATTTTTAATCAACAAACATAGAATTTCTTCATAATATGATAAGTACTGAGTCGGGATATCAAAAAAATTCTGGTTGATTATCAAACATTATATTGTGCAGAAAGTGGGGAAAATTCAACTTTCCTCGCGAGTGTGGAAGTTTGTGGCACGAGCCTGAAGAGTACACACGTGTGAGAAAAGTACTTTCCGCACATATCGCACACTATACTTTTTCTACAACGGCACAAATTTAAAGAATAGGTACAAGTAAATAGTTGTCTAGAAAAAGTCTAGGCATTGAGGATCCCCCACCGAAAAGTGTCTAGGCATCGAGGTACCCCTGCTGGAAAAAATCTAGGTATCGAGGATCCCCTACTGGATTCTCCATATAAATATATGTAGTGTGAGCAAAGTGCCGTGAGAAATGATATTTCTCACAGTATAAGCAATATATGGTTTTGAAATAAAGTAAACTATGACAATTATGGTACTTTTCATAGCAGTTGTAGAAACGTATTTTTCAGTAACAATCTAATTGCCACCGACACTAAGTTGGCGTTAAGGCCGATTTATAAACTTGCAGTTGCCGTTTCCGCTCGCAGTTGCAGTTCCCGTTGAAAGTTAAAAAGCTACTTCACATTTGCGCATTTATATTCTCCTTGCTGTTACCGTTCGCCGTTGAGCGTGACGTTTCCTGATGTTCAGACACAACGAAGTTTTAAGTTTTGCAGTTCGCCGTTCGTGCCGTTTGCATATTAACCCTGGTCGATTGACATTAATCGGGTTTAATGGGTTTAATATAACCTTAAATATGTTATTAAAAGCTGAGTTGCTGATTCACGTTGATTAGGATTTATTTTTGTTGATTTGATGATTTTTGCTTTGTGATTATGGATGACAATGATATTCTTCATGACAATAGCTCCCAAGAAATCATTATAGGAGTAGGAGGTGATAATGATAAAGATTATCTACCATGAAGACAACGGCGGCGAAAATCAGACGGCAGGTTTATAAATAGACCTTTAATATTGTCAAACGATTTCGGAAAGTTTTGTACTGGTAGATAAGAGCTAGGTTAATTAAAGTTCAAAGGTAAAACGTAAGGTACCACATATGATTATTTTTAACATATTTTATTAAGATATGAATGCCAGAATATTTACATACTGAGTTATAGGAATCTGAAGTTAGAACCTAAAAATACATTTTATTTACATTATTTTTAAATAAAAATATGTTGCAAAAAATCAGTTATGAACTTGTTCTATTGGATAAGATGTTGAGAATGTTACGAATATTTTAATAAATAAATATAATTCCTCCAATTCGATTGAACGGCTTCCAAAAAATACCGAATTTGGTACGAAACAGCAGAGCACATTCAGCTACCGTAATTATTTGTTTTTAGACATCAAATTAAGAGTACACATTCATTATTATTAGAATTATTACAACTTAAGGTAATAAGAAAATACATTTGACTAAGTGTTTTCATACAGTGTGAAACAAAAGACTGAAAACGCCTAATCTCGAACACGGGTAGTCCTACAACTCGAATCACCGTAAGCTTTATAAAATGTTTTCCATACTTTCGTACACAAAATTGCATTTGTAATCTAAAATTTAGGACAGATTCTATATACTGCACTGTAAACGAACTAAATCACAGATAATGTTTTTAGCGGGCTCTATAAATGATCAATTCCTGGTACTTCATTAACTGTAAGTATTTAAGACCTTCATGACTACTTGAAAGTGTAATATGGGGACTCGTTGTGTGTAAATACTCAATTGGCAGCCCTCAAATACCCTGCCGCGGAGTAACTTTACCTGTCCCAGCTGAAATATCGTGACTAAGGGGTTGCACACAGGATTACGATGCCGGGTGACATTCCGAGCTTACTTAGAAATCACCTGTAATACCAATGTCCCTTGTCTGTCTGTGGTCATGTCTCGAGGGCCAGTGGGATGGAGGGGTCTTGGCTTGACTGTTCGGATCAAGAAGAGTCAACCTCATTAAAAACCTAAACTCATGATGGGAAACCAAGCCGAAAAATGTGTGGCTATATAGAAGAGTAGTCCTTACTGGTTTCAACCTGGTAGCACCCCCCCTTACCTCTGCATGCGAGGCTCTGCAGCGGTGGACCTTAATGACCATAGCTTCTCGTGGAATCATTTATGGACAGAGGAAGAAAAAAACTCCAACGAAAAAATAGTCAAGAAAACCTCCACCTTTTCATCCGGGCACCCCACAGAGGGGAAAAAAGCCAAGCAGCACGAAGGTCGCATGCCGTTCGACCTCCCAAGACTGGGAGAACCAGGCGGCATAGACTACCCACTGAGAAAAGGCCTCAGTAGAGCAGCGGTGCGGAAATATCTGCGACTCCTCAATTAGGGAATATGCCCTGAAAAGGTCAGGAAGCAGGTTATTCAGCGCCCAACCCCACCGAAGAAACAACCAACGGGGACGTGCTGAAAAAGAAACTCCAAAAGGGAGGGCAAAGCAAAAGAGAGGCCCGGAGCACATCGCTCCTCCGCAGCATCCTCTTAGTAAAAAACCAAAAACAGCTGCAACAGTAACCGGGCAAGCCACCACAGGAACCCTCGGGTCATCCTGAAAGAAGAGCAGATCTCCACCCTGGAAGACACTCTGATGCCTGATGATTGTATCCACTTCTCAGGCATTCATTTTCGCTGTGGAATGATCCTGGTAGCTTGTGGGTCCAAAGTATCGGCAGACTATCTCAGTAGGTCAGCGCAACTCTTGGGAAGGACCCGAATTGGTGGCTCGAAATGGAGACGACATCACAAAGCTGGTCACCATAACAGTGTTCTTACCAAGAAGCCATGACATGAAATTGGAGAAGATCCTCAAAATTGTCGAGGTTCAGAAATCCAGCCTCAGTACTGAGGCTTGAAAGATCGTGAAATCCAAAAAACAGGGAAAGGTAACTATCCTCATGATTGGGATCGATCACTAATCTGGTGAGGCTCTGATGGCAGGAGGTTACGCGCTTAAGTTCCGTTTTGAACGTATTCCTGTCTCGGAACTGGGAAAAAAAGGATAAAAGGCGAAATCTCGACTTTTGGCCAGCCTGAGATCTCCTCCGGCTCTGATGGGGCACTTGGGGATGCGGAAAACACTTCTGCATCCCGGGAAACTGGGCGGAGGTGCCCGGGGGTCGACGGTCTGACTCAAGATCAAGAAACCTGCTCGAACACCGGGGAAGATATTGCCATGGTGGTCGAGCAGGGACAGGGAGAGATAAAGTAGCATTGATAGAAGCTGAATAACTCGGCATCTCTCATCCATAACAATTCACCTTCACATTCACGCAGATTAACACGCACCACTCGACGGGAGCTTCAGTCGTGATTGCAAGGTTGTTCGTAAAACTACAACTGAGCATAGTACTGATCCAAGAACCATGAATCAACAAAGAAGGTGAAATCAAAGGTTTGGCATTCAAGGATTCTAAATTGATTAATGATCAAAGGCAAGTATTTCCGCGTGCCTGTGTAACCATAAGAAATAACATACAATAAATTATGTATTTCAGAATATGTGTCACGGGACCTTGTTCCTATCATGGTTCACCTCAACATTGGGGGTATCGACCGAGACGTCGTCATTACCTCTACGTACTTCGCTGGGGACAGGCTGATGATATCGCCAAAGAAAGTAGAAGAGCTAGTAAGATACTGCAACATCAGACGGCTGCCTATCATGATTGGTTGCGATGCCAACGCACACAATACCATATGGGAAAGCACAAACAGCAACGCTAAAAGTGAGTGTTTATTATAATATCTCTTAGCAAATAATCTTGAGACCTTAAACGCAGGGACTGCCCCCACATTTGTCACGAGAGCAAAAGAAGAGGTCCTAGACGTAACAATAGTTAATATTGCTGCTAGGATAAATGTAAAAGATTGGAGGGTGATGAACGAGCCATCACTTTCTGACCATAGGATCACATAAATCACCAGAACTACGACCAAAAACAAAGAGGCAAACAGATTAGTGAGGCAATAATGGAAGCTTTTCATTCCAGCTGCCCATTGTCAAAAGCTCGATCAGACAAATATGCTCCTTGGTGGGATGAGAACCTGTCAAACCTCAGAAAAGAGGTCCGTCGGCTCTTTAACATATCCAAATGGGACGGAAATTGGCAGGGGTACCCTGAGAAGCTTACCCTATACAATAAAGAGATTAAGGAGGTCAAAAGGCTTAATTTCAAAGCCTTTTGCGAAAGATTACGTCCACTCACACAGCGGCCAGACTACAAAAAGTCATGGCAAATAGGGAACTAGACCCACTATGTCGCTGAAAAAGCCAGACGGATTAGTAAACCTACAACAAGCAATGCAGTGGCAATGAATTACACTAAAAAATCCCTCAAGGAGGATTGGGACATAGCTATGAAAATAGTTACCAGACAACGGTTGGAATAGGCAATAAGTACCTTTCAACCATATAAATCGCCATGAGTGGATGGAATATTTCCAACACTCCTGCAGCAAGTGATAGAGGAGATTCTTCCTCGCCTGCTGAAGAATACAAGAAACAGTCTAGCAGTGGCTCTATTACTTAGAAAATTGAGAAGGGCAAGGGTAACCTTCATACCAAAAATAGGAAAAAAATATGAGACTGATTCCTTATCTGTTATATCCATCTGCCTAACATCGTTTCTGCTTAAAACGGTGGAGAAAGTATTGGATAACTACATAAGAATGTAGAATATGAAGAATACACCACTTAATAAATGTCAACATGTCTACAGAGCGGGTCGATCAACGGAGACTGCTCTGTATCAGCTGACTGAAGTCATCCAGATCTCTGAACAACAAAGAAATCGCAATGTACGCATTTCTGGATATAACTGGGATCTTTGACAACACAACTCATGTGTCGGTCAAAGAAGCACTGCAAAGGCGAGGAATAAATGAAACCGTCGTAAAATGGATGTATGAGTTGTTGATGACGAGGATCGCTAAGACACAGGTGGGAAAGCAAACCACCTCAGTTAAATCCACCCGCGGGACATCACAAGGGGAGTTATATCTCCCCTTCTATGGAGCCTCGTAGTAGACGAGGAAATCATGGAATGGAAATCTGAAGTTAAATATCTAGGGATAACCCTAAACATTAAACTTCAGTGAAATAAGCATGTGGAAATAACTGCTAGTAAAGCAATAAAAGCTTCGATGGCGTGCAGAAGACTTGGTGCTGTAACCCAAAAATACTGTGATGGATGTAGGCCACGATTGTGAGACCAGCAATTACGTGAGGGGTGATAATCTGGCATACCAAAGCAAGTCAGAACAGTACGAGGAGGACCCTCGACAAAGTTCAAAGGCTTGCCTGTGTGTGCATGACTGAAGCTAAGAGAATGTGCACCTTTATATCTGATGATAGAAAGATCGGACCAAGAGGCAATTCTTAGAATACCAGGGATCCTGGTCCTCTCTAGTAAAATTCATCCCATCTGCCAATCCTCTCAGTGACAAAATGATCAAGCAAGTAAGTATCGAAAAGATCTTCACTGCGATTCTAAGTAAGAGTAGAGACTGGGAAAAGGAATACACCACCCAAACTCTCAAAGAAAACACCATTATATGGTACACAGCTGATTCAAAAACCACTACAGGAGCTGGCGTAGGAGTATTTGGGCCTGGCACCAGATACTCATTATAGTTAGGTTCCTGCCCGAGCGTCTTTCAGGCAGAAATACTTGCGATCGAAAGATGCGTGGAAATGAACCTAGAAAGACGCTATCAGAAATGTGACATATCGATTCATTCTGATAGTCAAATACCTATCAAAGCATTGACTCAAAGTTGGTATGGGAGTGCTGAAGAAAACTTGATGAACTAGGCAAGAATAACAGGGTCGCTTTAGTCTGAGTTCCTGGCTTCTCGGTAATCACAAATAATGAAGAGGCCAATGCACTTACCAAGAAAGGAGCACGAACGCCCTTTATTGGCCGGAGCCTTTCTGTGGTATAGGAAAATGCTTATATGAGAAATAGTTTCGGAAGAAGAATGAAACCGAAATAGAAGCGATGCCTTCCCGGACTGGATCACTCCAAGAAGCTCCTGCGGAACTTTGACACCGCTAGATCTAAAAGGCATTTGGATCTAAATAAAAATAATCACGGGCCTCTTTACAGGGCACTGCCGCCTTAGGAAACACCTAATGAGAATAGGTCTAGCAGAAATTTACGAGTGTATATTCTGTGGGGAGTAGGAAAAAACTCCGGATCATCTAGACTGCCTCGCCATTGCAATCCAACGCAACAAATGCTTCGTACAACACACTTGTAAGAGTGAGAATCTAATCTCCTTGAAGCCATCCCAAATACTAGAGTTCATTACAACCCTGGAACTGGAAGACGAGCTGTAGTAGTAGTGAGAACAGCTCCGATAGGAGGGGCATAATCAACCTTAGGTTTCAGTGCATGGTAACCCCGTTAAAATATAATCTAATCTAATATGTGGTTGTTCTATTGAGATAATATACAGGGTAATCTATTTAAAAAACCAAAGTGTCTAATAACATTGTAAATTTGGCAACATTGCATATAAATTGATAGGTGTGAGAATTATGATATCTAAATGTACTTTACAATGAGGTATTTTTATTATATGGTAGATATGATTAAAAATTGGAAAACGATTATAGACCAGCACAATGCATACAACTAATCAGCACATTTTTTCATACGGCAATAAAGTTATGTCTAGAAATAACACATCAACTGTTTAATAAAAATATTATGATTACTAAGGTGACTAGTAATGGTGAATTGTAGTTTAAATAACATACACTGTGGCAATACATAATAAATAAAAATATATTCACCTTTCTTCAATTACGCACAAATAATCTAATGTATTGATTTGTTTGAAAATTCTTGCAGGGCAGTATGAAATATGTTTGCAGTGACCTGCAGCATCTCCGGGACCTATACATTCTTGATATCTCTTGTTTAACTGGAAAAATAAAACAAAATTTCGTCTCATATCTACATATTACATATGGTCATAATGATTCACCCTAATTAAAAGCAGCCGAGAAAGGTTATTAACCTACCTTTCCCTTGAAAATTATTCATTTGGAACATTGCAAAAAGCTGTTATAACGAGTAAATAATTTGAATGAGGAAATTGGTCATTTCGTATTTATATTTGAGGCAGTTTGACATGAGTCCTTCTGATATATATATTCTTCAGTAATTAATTATTTAATTTTAAATGGGAATAGTTCAACCATAATTATTATGGCCCAATTAAATAGAAGCGTTATTGGAGAATAACTGTCCGTATTACAAAGCCTATTAATCTCTTCCATATCTTTGTTGGTGTGCAAATAATTGTAACACTCATTCAACCACTACATACCTTGAATTTTTTGCTAAGTCCTAAATATCGTTTCCTTCTAACGTAATCCCGTTTAACAAACACTTCGTCTGATTTGGCATTTAGTGAATCATGTTTTATATCTAAAAACAATTGTTAGTTAATTTGGAGTGTACTTAATTGATGAGAATGGCTTGAATCACGGTATGAACGTCTTAAAATTCTGAAAAATCCAGAATCTAGAATACTCATGGGAAAAGGTTAAGTTTTCGAGATGTTACGAAACGTAGAGGAATTAGTTTATTGGCCTTCCGTTTTTTTTTCTAATTCACACTGTAATTGTGAGTGTTAGTGTAGTGGTGGTAAATAGTATGTTCAGTATGAATATCGCCCAACAGTTCCAGAAATTCCAACTTAATACCGAGGATGTATGTGTTATTCCGAGAATAGAATATACAGGCTGATTTATTAGTGATAAAAAGTTCAGTATCTCCTATGTCCTTTGAGATATCAACTTGAAAATTTGGGGGATTATAGGCATTAGTCTTTACATTCTAAAATTATTCACAATGTTTCAGGGTGTTTTTTTAAATGGAACACCATGTATTTCACTCTATATTTGGAATCTGCTTCACTTTTTCATTACAACAATATAGGGTTACGATATGTTCTACGGGTATTTCTAAAAGTTATAACCAATTTTCTATAAAAATCGTCACAAGTTCAATACCCTGTACAATGTAAAATAAATTCAAAAATGAAGATCTGTTGATGCTAAAACATTTGAGTAGTAGTCAAAATACTAGAAAATTATTTATTTCTTTAATATTCATTGAAACTGATACAGGGTGAATCAAAATACAAATACATTATTTGCTCAGTTTTCTCAAATGGATCACCCTGTATGTTATGTGAGTATTGAAAAGTACTATCAACATTCTTCTTTTTTTACCAAGCATTTCCGTAAAAGTATTAGTTCTTGAGATATTTTGATTTTTCGAGTGAGTTGGCCATGATTTATTTATAAAAAGTGGATATTTGACGTAATAATAGGTATTGTTGGCGTAAAACATATTGTGTAGCAATTGAATCGTATATCGCCTTCAAGTTATGTTGCGGAGCTAAACTCTGAAAGGTATTAATATTTTGTTTACTTGCCAATACCTATAAGGTATTTGATGTTACGTAATTGTTGAATGTCTCGATATTTCCCAAGGATGCCACATTGTAAATATATAATTTTTAACTAAAAATATAATTGTTATATAATAAATAAGTATACTTACCCAAATTCCTCATAAAAATACTGCACTCTGTCTTGATGTTAGCCTACCAACTAAAGATTGAGTGTGGGTTATCTTTGGTGAACACCTGTTGTGTTCGAAAAAGTTACCCTCTCAAAATATAGCTATAGTTCAGTAAAAGATGGGAAAAATAATAAGTTATTTGTAATTTATATTCCTAAATTTTCTTAATAAAACGAGATTCAAAGTAGTGTATGTTATGGAGTCTGGTGTTATGCTTAAGATGTTTTTAAATATAAAAAGGTTAATATTCTTTAAAGGAATGTTTTTTCTATACATTAACACTAAGTATCTTAAAAACTAGGATTGCCCTCCATAATTGGGGGTTAAAAATATTCGTTAGACAGTCGATAAATGTATTTAATAATTATAAAATTATTAAATACATTTTAAGGATTATTAGTTGAAATTATAATATTAAATGAACATATTGTCAAATAAGCATTTTAAATTATAATATCGACTGGACTATGACGGTATTCAAGTCAAACGAAAAGCCGAAACCTTAAAGTTCGCACTATATCTCTTACGCCGACTATACATTATTGTTTTTTCCGACTATACATTATTGTTTTTTTACTTAGCTCTTTGGTACATTTTTTGGTATTTTGAAGAATTTGAACTAGGGCAAAAATGAATTTCACTAGTAACGAAAGGATTGATATTATCTGGATATTGGGAGAATGCTATAAAAGCGCCTTACTATCAGCAAAAGTTTACCATGAACGTTTTCCTGAAATGCGTCAACCTACAAAATCAAGCATGGAAATATTGATGGAGCGGTTCAATCGCACGGGTTCAGTTATTTATGGAAAGCATGAACGATCAAAAACTTCCGTGACAGAAAAAAATGAAATTAATGTTTTGCTGGTAGTCACCGAAAACCCACACATAAGTGTAGGGAGTATTTACAGCGAACAAGAACTAAGTTACTACGGTGTGTAAATAATTCTTGGCAAAAACAAAATGCATCCTTACCATATTCACTTGCAACAGAAAGTATATGATGATGATTTTGAAAAGAGACTTGCATTTTTAGGTGGGCTTTACTAAAAGTTAATCAACAGAGACTTTTTCGACTATGCTCTATATAGAGATGAAATTACGTTTCAAAAAAATGGTTGTGTTACCAGGCATAACTTTCACTATTATTCATCAACTAATCCATATCACATAGTTACACATAGTCAAATTAAATGTGTGGGGAGGTATTGTTGATGAATATGTGGTAGGACCATATTTTTTCGAGGAACATTTAAATGCTGAGATGTATTTAGATTTTCTAGTAAGCCGTTTACCTCATTCATTGGAAGAAGTCCCACTTTGTACACGTCAAAGGATGTGGTTCTTGGATCGGAAGATATGGTTCAGAACTGTGGCTACCGAGGTCACCAGATTTCGATAAAATTCACTCATTTTTCTGGGGTAACATTAAGAATGAAGTGTATAAATGCCTCCAACAACAAGGGATGACATAACAGAAAGAATACGGAATGAATTTCGGAATGTTTTTATGTAGAAGTGCTTCGTAATGTGAGTAGATTATCGTTTGTGTTAAATTCCGTCATAGTCCAATTAATATTATATTTAAAATGCTTACTTGACGATATATTCGTTTAATATTATAATTTCAACTAATAATCTTTAAAATCAATTTAATAATTTTATAATTATTAAATACATACAGACATATTTAAAAACATCTTAAACATAACACCGGACAATTAACACTACCTTATATCTCGATTTAATAACAAGAATTAGGAAAACAATTTTTAAATAACTTAATATTTTTCCCATCTTTCACCGAACTATAAGTATATTTTGAGATAGCAATTTATCGAATACAGCAGGTGTCCATCAGAGATAAGCAACGATCGTTCTTCAGTTGGTAGGCTGACAACAACAAAGAGTGTAGTATTTTTCTCAGGAAATTGTACTTAGAAGATTATTATACAAAACAACAACTGATTGAAGTTTTACAGAAAAAGAAATTTAAGAAACTATACGCCCTAAAGAGTATTGCTGAACAACATGGACACTCTATAGTGAAACTTCCTCCTTATTTTTGTATTTTCAATCCCATCGAGTTAATTTGGGCACAATTAAAACAGAAATTAATAAAGTAATCAAAACTGAAGATGAGTATAAGAATGTTGGGCAAGTCCATATTAATGGAGGAAATAAATTTATTATTGATTTACAAGACAATAGTGATAGTGAAGCGGATGATATGGGTGAAGGATTAATAGAATTGTTGGAAGAAGAAAATTAAAAAATGATAAACGGTCAGTTTTTGCCAAATAAATTATGGCCAACTCACAATTAATTGTTAAATGATTAGATAGGTACCTAATCAATGTTTTGCATAGAACAATCAAAATATCTGAAGAACTAATAAATTTACGTTTTGGGAAACCTTGATAAAAAAGAAGCATGTTGGTAGTACTTTTCGAAACTCACATTAAATACAGTGGGATCCATTTGAAAAAACTGAGAAAATAATGTATTTTTATTCACCATGTATCAGATTCAACGAATATTAACGAAATTAATAATTTTTAAGAATTTTGACTACTACTCAAATGTTTTCGCCGCAATAGATCTTCATTCTTGAATTTCTTTTACATTGTAATTTGTTACAATTTTTGGTAGAAAGTTGGTTATATCTTTTTAAATACTCCGTAGAACACATCGTAATCCTTTATTGTTGTAATAGGGAAGTCAAGCAGATTTAAAATATGGAGTGAAATACAGGGTGTTTCATTTTAAAAAATGTAAATTTGATATGGCACAGCATTCTGGAACACCCTGTAATTTTGAGTAATTTTAGAATGTGAAGACTAATGATGACTATAATCCCCCAAATTTTCATAGGAGATACTGAACTTTATCAAACTTATCAATCACCCTGTATATATTATTCATCGAAATTGATTGTATCGCATTCAACGTAAGCCTCTTTCGAAATAATACCCTTATACCAATGAATAATCTATTCATAAAAACATTTTTTTAACTCGATTTCATGAATGCACTTCCGTAATCTCCACTTCACTCTCCTATTGACTGAAAACTCGTGCCTTGAAATGATAATTTCAGCTCCTGCACAATGATTGTCTTGTGACGATTTTCAATTATATTTTTTTTACTATAGCGATGTCAAGTTGAGATAAAGATAGTGCTGGGGGCAGAGAGAGACAAAGTCTCCACCAATTTTTGGAATCACTGTACCACTCATCTGCACGTGCTTTCGATCTAAGTTGCAATGCTAAAATTTAAGACAGGATTTTAGTTCGATCTATTGTGAAAATTGCAAAACACAAGAGATCAACTGACAAAACGGAGCACTGTAAATAAACTAAATGAGAGATTATTTTCAAATTTCGTATAAATGTAGAGGACAGTTGTTTCAACAAAACAAAGTTCGACAATCTCTATAAGCGGGCTTTTGAATTGATCAATTCTCGATAACTAACTGAATGTATGGCTATTTTCCCGTATGCAAAATTCACATTTTCGTTATCCTGTTAACATCGTTAAAACGAATTATAGGACTTCTTTGCAAATTTAGGAAAGTTAAGTCAATTGCTGCACGAAGCTCCGTTAGAGAATGATATCGTGTTTTATAGACTTTATCTTGCATAAACCCTCATAAAAAATTCAAAATTGAAAGATACGGTGATCGAGGGACCATATTACAGGTCAGTAGGTACCAATTCTTCTTTAAGGAATATGTAGACTAGGTGTCTTCCAAAAATAAAACATGAGACCCCAGCTCCGAAGCGTCCCTGTTGAGCCCTCTCAAAATTTAAATGTCGATTTTCGGCAGACCAATGTCTTGTACAATGGTGATTAAAAATTCCGCACTTGAAAAATAACATTCATCGGACCAGATAACAAGTCTTCCAAAAGATTCATCGGTACGGATCTGTTGTAAATACCATTGGCAAAATAGCATTCTGCTCTCGGCATAGCCAGGGTGAAATGTTGGAGTATTTGGAATTTTTAGGGTTGATATTTCCGCAAAATTCTTTGAGCATCAGACTTGTATACACCAGTTGCTTCCTCTATATACTTGCAAGAAGATGAAGGCGTCGCTTCTACATAACCCAATACGTTTATTTCTTTCCTCTCTCTATCTTGTTTGATATATGCCTTGGGACAGGGCTGGATAAATTATCCATATCCTACTAAATTTGATTTGAGGCGGGCAAATATGTCTGGGAAAGGTTGCCTTCTTTCTGGTTATCTAATATGAACAAATAGAGAACCCCTAAGAAATTATCGTAAACATAGAAATATGTTACCTTTGTAAATATAATTCCGATGCTTCTTGCGGATTTTCATTAGATTGTAGAAAGGAAACCATAATATCATATTTTTCATTATTTCCGTAAACCGCCATTGTTGTAAAATAAATTAAATATTTTATACTGTAAATTAGAAATTCCAAAACAGCACAAATATTTCACTAATAACACTGGTAGACAAAAAAAATGTTTTTTGCTGTAACATAACGCTGAATAGCATACTATAGTAGAATGAGCCTATCTAAATACGAAAATGGACAGAAAAAAGCTGTAACACGTAAGGTTTTTTTGTTACATTAGAAAAACCATATACAGAACAGTTACGTTCAATATTTATTTAAAAAATGATAAATAGGAATGGATAAAATGAATTCTTAATGACATTCGGCAGCCAAGCGATTTATAGGAATCTAAAAGTTTGTTAACTAGCTGGTCGTAGTTTGCATCCTTGTTGGGCCAAAAATTCCCTCACGACACTTACGAATGAGTTTCAAACTCTAAGTTCTTGCGTGGTAAGATTTTCCATAAAATTAATATCGTCCAGCAACTTTCTCATTTGTGGCCCAATAAAAATACCCTCCTTTAACTGGGGAAAGAATTGTCTTAGGTATTTAAATCCTTCAGCCTCTTTATTCATAGCCACAAAGTTTTTCATTAGTCCAACTTTAATGTGGAGCGGAGGCAAAAGGACATTTTTTGGGTCTACAAGAGGCACATGCTTAACATCTTAAGATCCCGGTTGAAATTAGGACCTTTCCGGCCTAATTTGCCTCACATAGTGTTCATTAACTGCACGACTGTGCGAACAAAGAAAACAACAATATTTCGTAAACCCTCCCTGAAATCCCACTAAAATTGCGATAATTTTCAAATCATCATATATGTAGCAGTTCTGGTTTATTTTATCTAAAAGGCGGCACATATTTTCGTAGGTTTCTTTCATTGTCACTGAATGGGCAACTGGTATAGATGGTTTCAAATTTCCATTGTGTAATGTAATGTTTTTCTTATTTATTTAAACAATAAACGGGTGGGATAAATTTTAAACACACAGTATGGCTACTTACTAATTTATTTAAATACTTAATTTATATATACTCAGTATATTCACTTAAACTCATTTATATGAACACTTAACTAATTTATATTTACTGTTTGCTATTTCGGTGTATTTATTTCACAAGATCACTTTATCAACTAACTAACTCTTTCTGATCAGTCCCCTTATATATTAAAGCCATTTTTACTAGTAAATTCCGGACTGCGGCTTACATAAAAACAATTGATTCTGGTCTTTTCTAGATAACTCTGGTCACAAAAACAATGTTTACATAAGATAGTCGTAGAGTCGTAAACAGTGCGTATCCGCCATAATTTTAACTTTTATACCTGGCTTAGACAGAGTCGGTTTTAGGGACTATACCAGTGTGCTGTTTCGTAACATTACCCCCTCCTTAAATGGAAGTTGCTACTGGAACTTTTGTGTAGCCAAGACTGGATGTTTGAATCGGCAACTGGCCCTATTTCTACACTTTCCGATCTTATGGAAATAGCAGGGCACCGTCTTCATCGGATACTGATAACGGGGGTTGTAGCTGCAAATTAATATCTGGACACCGGTATCTTGAAAGATAATCTCTACCATGTTCCTGATGATTCGCCATTCTAACTGGTTACTCGCTATCTTAGGCATAGTCAGTTTCTTCACGTTGGATTCCAACACATGGTCTCGGAGGTTTCGAAGTGCTTCCCACACATCGCGGTAGGTAGATCGATCTTGGAACTCATTTTTAGTTACCACGTAGAAGACGTACCGCGAATTATGTTTCAGTTTCAGTGTCTCGCCAGGGGCTGGAATCTGGTCTTCAAGTTTTTCTAATTGCCCGAACTTCTTTCGAAAGACGGTTGCCAACCCTCGTGCGTTCTTGATACGGGCGGGGATGTTGTATGCCAGTGAATAATCTTCCGGGAGAGTGAACAAATCTTGTTGTTGTTCCGAAGTGACTCCATATCTAGCTTTCCCGGTACCTCCATACGCGCCCATAAATTCATCGAAGGTAGGGTCGGACATATCTAGAATAAGGTTTACTCCTTCCCCTAGGTCATGGTCTCCATCGAATGGCGCTAGTCGTTTTTGGTGAACTACTTTTGGTTTCCCGTTGGGGATCTTGCTTATGCGATATATAACATCATTGATCCTTTTCTTGATTAAGTATGGACCTTCCCAGGATTTTTGTAATTTTGGAGAAAATCCTTTTCTCCTCGTCGGGTTGTGTAACCATACTTTGTCCCCTTCTTTAAAACTGCCTTCTGTGGCCTGCGTGTCGTACCGACTTTTCATTCTGTCGCTGGCAACTTGAAGATTGGTTCGAACTAATTCATGAATATCGTCCAGCCTTCTTCTCAATTGGATTACGTAGTCTTCTCCTGCTAGATCTTCTCCAGGCCGACAGCCAAATTCCAGGTCACAAGGAAGCCTCATTTCACGTCCAAACAGGATTTTCGCAGGTGTTTCACCCGTGGACTCATTGACGGCAGATCGATAAGCCAATGCGAATAGGGAGAGATACTGGTCCCAATCTCTCTGATGGCTGGATACTACTTTGGACAGGTATTTTCCAATAGTCCTGTTCATTCTCTCGACCATTCCATATGACTGTGGATGTAATGCTGTTGTTCTGGTCTTCTTCATTCCCAGCTTCTCGCAAATCTCCTGGAATACATGACTTTCGAAATTTTTTCCCTGGTCGCTGTGGACTTCCAAGGGCACTCCAAATCGGCTGATAAATTCTTTCACCAATACATCCGCGACAGTTGTGGCCTCTTGGTTCGGGATAGCGTAAATTTCCACCCACTTTGTGAAATAATCCATTACAACCAGTATGTACTTGCTACTATTCTCTGTCGTCGGAAATGGTCCAGCGATATCCAAAGCAATCCTTTCGAAAGGGCTTCCAACATTGTACTGTTTCATGGGTGCCTTTCTCTTGCGATGTGGTCCATTACTCGTAGCACAAGTCGTACATTTCTTACACTAGTCCTTCACATTTCTTACACCAGTCCTTCACATCGTCGGAGCTGTTCATCCAATAAAACCTTTCACGGACTCGCTGAAGGGTTTTCTTCACTCCCAGATGACCTCCCGATGGACTGTCGTGTAACTTTTTCAGTACCTCAGCTACTCTTGTTCTCGGGATAACTAGCTGTCTCCTTATCTCAGAACCATCATCGTTTTCAAGGACTCTTTTCAACAGCCCTTCTTCCAGGACCAGGGAGTCCCACTGAGCCCAATATGCCTTGAGTGTCGGTGAAAATCTTGACACTTCTTGCCAGGTAGGTCGCCGATTTTCTTCCTTCCATTGCCGGATCATCTTCAGGTGAGGATCATTCTCCTGATCTTCTCTGATCCTGGTGGGTGACCATTCTTTATTGACTACAGTAGTTCTTGAAACTGCAACTTCCTTAGATTTCGACATGTTGCATTGTGAATAGTCTACAGGGCATGGTCGTCTAGGCAAGGAGTTGGCTTTTCGGTGATTCACATCAGCTGGATGTTCACCCCTGTCTGATTTCCCCTGTTTCGGGAGTTCTTGGGTTACAGGAGTCATGGGGCGCTTAGACGGACTGTGTACGTGCTCTAGCTCGCCACACTTCCGGGATTTGATCTTCTTCGGCCTCTTGTCTGCCATACCTTTCAACAAGTTGATGATCTGGTCAAGTTTGTCATCGTCATCATCTTCCTGCATGGTCCTACCTTTGTTGTACCGCGAGCCCTTCGTGGCTGCTTTGCATTTAAGAGGTTTTTGGTTTGCAGGAGTCGTAGGACGCTTAGACGAACTGCGTGCATGCTCTAGCTCTCCACAATTACAGCACTTGATTTCCTTCGGCTTCTTGTCTACCATACCTTTCAACAAGTTGACGATCTGGTCAAGTTTGTCATCGTCACCTTCTTCCTGTATGATCATATCTTTGTTGTATCCCGAAGCCATCGTGGCTGCTTCATATTCAAGAGCAGCAGTCAATGCATCGACCAATGTTTTAGGATGGGCTAATCGAAGCGTCTTCTCCATATCGTGGTCACACAAGCCGTCAATAAAGGCCTGGATGCCTAAACATTCCATCATGTTCTCTGGTGTCGATGGATAAGCAAAGCGGACTAGACGGGCAATATCCATTTCATACTCTTGAAGGGTTTCGTCACGTTTCCGCCTTCGGTTCTTCAGCTGGAATCTGTAGAGTTGTTCCAAATGTTCATGACCGTACCGCATGTCCAACCTCTTCTTCAGCTGCTCGAAATCGTCCGTTTCTTCCGAAGGTATCGTCTGGAGTACATCTAAGGCATCTCCGCGAAGCGCGATCGATAAGTTCACTGCCTTCTCTCTATCGGACCAATTATTCACTCTAGCAGCTGCTTCAAATTGTTTCACATAATTGGTCCACGACATTTTTCCATCGAACGTTGGGGCCTTGACACGGGTAAAACTGCCAATTTCTTCAAACTTAGATACTGTTTCTGGCTTGCAAGGTTACGTTTGCTCGGTCTTCTTTTCTTCCTCTGGCGTGCCTCGCGTTCTTGAATCGGCAATCTTTTCCTCTAACTCCTTGATTTTCTCGTCTATCGTTGTAATCTTATTCTCGATTTTCTCGTCCATCGTTGACATTTTATTCTCGATTTTCTTGTCCATTGTTGACATTTTATTCTTGATTTTCTCGTCCATCGTTGACATTTTATTCTCGATTTGCTCGTCCATTGTTGGCATCTTATCCTCGATTTCAGATTTTAGAGACGAAATTTCATTTTCAATGTCAGCGGCAATGTCGTTTTTCATTAATAAGATATCGGCAGATATATCGTTCTTCAAAGTGGAAATATTCTCGTCCATGTTAGCAGAAATGTCGTTCTTCATAGCACAAATCTTCTCGTCCATGTTAGCCGAAATATCATTCTTCATAGTAGAAATCTTCTCGTCCATGTTCTCTTCCATGGCAGAAATCTTCTCGTCTATGTTAGCAGAAATATTATCAGAAATGTCGTTCTTCATAGCAGAAATCTTCTCGTTCATGTTCTCTTCCATGGCAGAAATCTTCTCGTCCATGTTAGCAGAAATTGACGAGATTAAGATGGAAGCCTCGTCATTAAATAAAACTGTTTCTGGATCAAAGCCGTCATTTTCCAGTGCCACTTTAAGTTTTTCTACTAATTCACTTTTCTTACCGGACGTTTCCAGCTCACGATCTTCCAATTCTGCTCTTAATTCCGCCACTTTCAGATCCCTTAATCTCTTGGCCATTTTTACGTAGCAATTTATTCATATTATCCCACTTCTGACACCAATGTAACGTTTTTTCTTATTTATTAAAAGTTTTTATTACGGGTGGGATAAATTTTAAACACACAGTATGGCTACTTACTAATTTATTTAAACACTAACTCACTAACACTTAATTTATATATACTCAGTATATTCACTTAAACTAATGTATTTGAACACTTAACTAATTTATATTTACTGTTTGCTATTTCGGTGTATTTATTTCACAAGATCACTTTATCAACTAACTAACTCTTCCTGATCAGTCCCTTATATATTAAAGCCATTTTTACTAGTAAATTCCGGACTGCGGCTTACATAAAAACAATTGATTCTGGCCTTTTCTAGATAACTCTGGTCACAAAAACAATGTTTACATAAGATAGTCGTAGAGTCGTAAACAGTGCGTATCCGCCATAATTTTAACTTTTATACCTGGCTGAGACAGAGTCGGTTTTAGGGACTATACCAGTGTGCTGTTTCGTAAATATATAATCTGTTGAATTAAATTGACACTCCAAAAAACACAAAACAATACTTTACTCAATTTATAAACAATAGTAGGACAACAAATACATACACACACATACATACATATAATTCACCCACAGACTTGCTAATAATCAATTGATCAGATCCATCACAGTGGCCTCCGCTAACTGATTCTATTCGAGACCATATAATAAGGAATCCTGCGCCTTTGCATGACGTCTGTTGCGTCAACTACTTAAAATCCTCTTATACCTACATGGACTCCTCAAATTTGACTGTAAAAGAGAAGCGGAAAATGACCCCAAGTATGTTATTTCTGAAGCAAAAAAATAATGAATTGCAGCGAAGAGAATGGTTGTATTATTCTGAATTATCAGGAACATGTTTTTGTATCCCCTGCTCATTGTTTAACTCAGATGGGCCTAATGCATCCGCGTTGCAACTACAGGTTTTAATGATTGGAAACATGAAAATAGGTTTCATGACCATGAACGTTCAAATCAGCATCGAAAAAATTTTGGTCTATACATTGCACGAGGGAATGAACTTGGGAAAATAGACACTGCTTTGCACCAGGCCAATGCCCGTCAAGTTCAGTATTGGAAAGAAGTTCTTCGTCGAGTAGTATCTGCAATTAAATTTCTTGGGAAGCGAGGACTGGCTTTTCGTGGCACTGATGAGAAAATTGGATCCCCAAACAACGGAAATTTTCTTAGTCTCATAGAAGTAAACTCTGAATATGATGATTTTCTCAAGCAGCACCTCGAAACGCATGCTAATAAAGGAAAGGGCCACGTTTCCTACTTGTCCAAAACTGTTGGCGAATTTGTCCATTTAATATCTTTGCAAATGAACACGAAAATCGTTGAATAAATTAAAGCCAGCAAATATTATTCCATTTGTGTCGATTCAACACCTGATGTCACACACTGCGATCAGCTGACATTTATTATTCGTTTTGTGAATAAAAATGGTCAACCCACAGAAATATTTTTAAGATTCATTCCAAGAGTTGGACATACAGCTGTGGCCATGGAGAATGCGATCCTCGATACACTAGAGCAGTACGATATTAATATTGCAGATTGTCGAGGACAGTCTTATGACAATGCGTCTAATATGTCAGGATGTTATGGTAGACTACAGGCATTTATTAAGTCAAGAAACAGACTTCGTACCATGCGCCGCACATTCGCTGAATTTGGTTGGCTCGGCAGCTGCCTTATGCTGTGCTGCAGCTACTTCGTACTTTCTGTTTGTAAATAAAGTGTACTCATTTTTAACAGCATCTACTCTTCGATTTGATCTTCTTAAAAGTGAAATGCAGGACGTTGTTATTCTTCAATTATTACCGAAATATATTCCAAATACACGTTGGTCAGCAAGGTGGAATTCTGTGCGAGCACTTAAAACTTCATATGATATATTCCGGAAAGTGATTTAAAAAATTTCAACTAATAGCCGAGAGAAGGCGGATGTACAAGCCGAAGCTCGTGGCTTGTTGCGATTTTCAATCAGTTGGAGACTGGCAGTTTAACTGATTTCTGGTCAGATATTTTATCAACGTTTGATCGAGTGAATAAGTTTATACAAGGGACTGAAGTTGACCTACATGATGTTGTCTACCACTATGATGGTCTCATCAACTATATCAGCAGCCTACGAGACCGGTTTGACTTTTACGAGCAGCAAGGTCAATTGTTATCAGGCTCAGAAGCATATAACGGTGCCCACATTGTTTTACCTGAATTTACCATAAGTAGGTCTTTGTGGCGGCTGCTAAAATGTATAAGTTTTAGGTAAGTAGGTAGTTTTTATTAGTTATTGAACATGCAAGTGTTAAAGTGAAAATTATTTTGTGAATGGGGAAAAATTTTGAACGTGAAATTTCGAACAAATTTATGATCAGAACAAAAATTATGATAAAACTACAATAAACATTGAAAAATTAATGAAATTAACTGTCTCGACCCTTACTTTGTGGAATCTACTCATATTAGTGTTTTAAATGAGACCTACGGTTTCTAGCTAACTCCACAATATATTGAAAAAATGTTAATAATTCTAAAAAATTTACAATTGTTTCGATATTACTTCTGTCATTCTGACGATGATATTTAGGTAATATCGAAACAATTGTCAATTTTTTAGAATTTTTAACAATTTTTCAATATATTGTGGAGTTAGCTAGAAACAGTAAGACTCATTTAAAACACTAATAGGCGTGTGGTTTTAATATGCTAGAGAGGAAACAATTCAGCTTGTCTCTGCTAGTTTAAAAATTCCCTGACTATATGGCATGTTTGCAGTAAGACTGCTCTTTGTCCGATGTCCACTATGCTATGTGGCAACTCTAATTCTCCTAAATTTTTGGAAAGCTGGTCACTGACAATCCTTTCCACCGAAAACACTAAGGGGATTATTTTCAGTAGTAATATAACAAGAGAGTGAGAATAAATTGAAAATAATTTGACAGATTTTTTGAAAACTTGTTGCCAGGCAATAGTCACTAGAGCCCGCAGGGCTCGAGTGGCTATTGCCAAATGGCAACAAGTTTGAACAAAATCTGTCAAATTATTTTCTAATTTATGGAACTCTCGAGTTATATTTGACTAGATTATTTTTTGATTCACAAGTTGGTGAAGGTCTTAAATTGTCTCCATATAGACTGATTACTTATTAGAATATTTTTCGAAGTAGTTTCTATAATCTTATTCGTTATTTCTTCATCAGAAAAGGTACTAAACCGAAGATGTTCACTCATTTTATATATAACGTTGACACAATTAGATAATTATTTTGACAACTATCTGACACTTGCTAGACAAATAAAAGCAACAGTGATTATTCCCGAGAATAATCACAAGAGCTTTATTCCCACTATAATAATGACATGATTGGTTGAAACTTACCCTTGTGTCAAATAAAGAAGCATTTCATTGGTTTTAAGAAACGTCAAAAAATAATCACTGTATTTAGTTTCCAAGTGTTCTTGACTTCATAGGCGAGATTTTCATATTTGGTACACTTTTCTGTCTCGGTCTTCCTGATATTGTGACTGAGATAATTCCTCCTTTTTTTTCTTTATGAATCACCACGATATCTGGCCTATTGTAATCCACAGTGCGATCAGTTTGTATCGGTCTATCCCAGTAAAGCACCACGTCATGATTTTCTATAACTAGTAGGGGGTTGTACTTGTAGCACGGAGGAGGCATCACGTCAAAAAGTTTATACTCAATTCCTAATTGCTGATGGACAAGTTTAGCTACTTGATTGTGCCTTCCTAAGTAGGAAGATTCTGCAAGAGCTGTACAGCCAGTGGTAATATGCTCGATGGTCTCACCAACCATCCCACACTTTCGACATTTGTCGGTTACATCTAACTTAAGACAGTGCTTTTCATAATTTCTCGTTCTTATGACTCTATCTTGAATAGCAATAATGAAACCTTCTGTTTCCGGGTAAAGTTCTTTTCTAGTAAGCCACTTAAAAGACGATTTTTTATCCGTACCAGGAGCTGTTGTAAGTTTAGGATACCTTCCGTGGATAGTTTTCCTATTCCATTCTGCTATTATATCTGTAGTTGATCGATCTTCCAGCACCAGGTTATGAGCACTTAGTTTAGTGGCGTATACCCTTTATCCTGCTGTGCAACCAACCTCATCAGATCGCTTCTTTGATTCATCAGTCGATGCCTCATACTCTTTTCTTGGCGCACACATAAGTTTCTAATATTAAGTAGCCCTCTACCTCCTTCTCTTCTTGGAATATACAGCCTTTCAACAGATGAGTTGGGATGCAAACATCTAAATTTCTCTAGAATTCTACGGGTCGTGCGATCCAGTTCCTCCAAGTCAGTGTTGGACCATTTGGCTATTTCAAATGAATAGTTTAGAGCTGGCACTGCCCATGAATTTATAGCCGCGATCAAGTTTCCCCCACTTAGTTTTGTGTTCAAGAGAGTCGTCAGTCTCTTTCTATATTTTTCTCTAAGCTGGTGTTTTAATAGTGTATGGTCCATTACTTGGTTCTGGGGGGTTCCCAAGTAGCGATACAGCTCGTCTGGTGGGAGCTTCTTAATCTCATGCATAGGTGGTTGTTGATCCTGATCCAGGATTCCCTTATTCGCGTTAATGATTGCACACTTGTCAAATCCAAATGACATCCTGATACCATTGCCAAAGGTTCTCACCTAACCGAGGAGCTGGGAAAGCTTTTACCTGGTCTCAGCGTAGAGCTTTAGGTCATCATATTATCATTATTATTATTATTATTATTTCATGTATTAGTCTCAGAGTTGTTAAGCATCTGGTTCAAGAAGTAAGGGGCCCAAGCAAACCTTACTCAAATTCCTGATTAGGCATGTTCAGGACTGTTCGTACGATGCGACACGTTTCGAGGATAACATTCTTTTGCATTTTTGGGATCAGTGTGTTTGGGTCGAGCTGCATTTTCAGTATTAATTGTGACAGATTTTTGTTGACCAAGCCAGTTGCCGTTATTACAATGGGAACGATTTGTACTGATTTTAATCTATGAATTTCTTTATATTCTATTCTTAACGGAATATATTTTTTTATTTTTTCCTCTTCTGCCTTATTGATGTTGTGGTCATTAGGGTGGGTTATATCTACGAAAATTGCTGTTTTGTCTTTCATATTGTGCAGTACAAGGTCTGGTTTATTCGCTGTTATTGTTTTGTCTGTATGTATCGAGAGGTCATAATACAGTTTATAAGAATCGTTTTCTAATACCGGTCTTGCTTTATAATCGTAGTATGGTACCATGTCTTTTTCTGAAAGGAGGTTATACTTTACGGCTAGTGCTTGATGCAGAATGTTCGCTGTAAGGTTGTGCCTATGGTTGTATTCTGTATTCGCGAGACTTGGGCAGCTTGATATTAGGTGATCTATTGTCTCAGACTCTCTATGACACCTCCTGCATCGGTCAACCACATCTAGTTTTTCTATATATTTCTTATAGTTGTTGGTCGCTATAACTTGATCTTGGATGGCCTGTATGAAGCCCTCAGTTTCTCCAAAAAGAAACCCATCCCTTAGCCAGCGAACTGACGCTTCCTTATCGGCATTGTCTAGGGATTGGGGAAATCTTCCATGGAGTGCTTTCGATCTCCAGGCTACAACTCGGTCTTTAGTTGTTATGATTGTCGGTAAGACTTCAGCTTTAGAGAGGTTAAGAGGAGTGTACGATATATCGCTTTTAAGAATGGCGTCGTGTAGCGGAGAATGTCGTGCTTTTACGGTGAAGAATTTCTTCATTGCAACCACCTGTCTGTTGCATAGATTCTTTATGTCTAATAATCCTCTGCCACCTTCTTTTCGGGATAAGTACAGTCGTTCCATAGCTGCTTTGGGATGATGCATCCTGTATTTGGTCAAAGTTGTTCTGACAAGTCTGTTTATGGCGTCTAATTCTGTTTGTGACCAGCTTAGTATTCCAAAGGAATAAGTCAAAGCTGGAATGGACCAGGTGTTGATTGCTTTTATTTTATTCTTGGCTATGAGTTCTGTTCTAAGAATCTTATGCAACCGGTTCTTAAATTTTGCCTGCACTTGCTGTTTCAATTCTTTATTATTTTTTGTCAGCAATTGACCGTAACCAAGGTATTTGTAAGTATTTTCAGGGTCAATCGCAGGAAAATTCATTTCGTTGAGCATTATGGTTATGGTCTCTGGTTCCGATACTTCTCCACGGATGATGTTCAGACAGGCACATTTGTCCAGACCAAAATTCATTTGTATATCAGTGCTGAATTGTGTTGTGATATTGAGTAGTGTTGTTAGCTCAGTTTTGTTACTGGCATACAGCTTGAGGTCATCCATATACAATAAATGATTTATTTCATATAGTAATTCCCTCTTTGCTGTGATCTTATAGCCTGCATTAGTGTGATTCAGCATACTGGACAAGGGATTCAGGGCCATACAAAACCACAGTGGGCTGAATGTATCCCCCTGGAATATTCCACGTTGGATAGAGATATGGTCCGTTTTGATTGCACATTTGTCCGTTCTTAAAACTACTTCTGTCCGCCAGGATAACATTAGGGTCTTTAATAAAGATATTATTTTTGGGTGTATTTTATAAATTTCAAGCACCCTTTGGAGCCATTGATGTGGTACCGAATCATATGCTTTTTGATAGTCGATCCAGGCAAGTGATAGATTTCTTTTACTTTTTTTGGCTTGGCCTGTAATGACTGCGTCGATGGTCAGTTGTTCTTTACAACCTCTGGAGTTTCTACGACAACCTTTTATTATTATTATTATTATTATTATTATTATTATTATTATTATTATTATTACTATTATTATTATTATTATTATTATTATTATTATTATTATTATTATTATTATTATTATTATTATTATATAGCAGAACGATCCCTACCAGGCTATACAGCTCTATCTACAGTACCACCTTCATGTAGATGCCCCGCACAACGTCTGAGACTCTGTTATAAATGGTAAGATGGCGCCACTCGAATCGCCTTACACCACACCGATAGTGATGTAACCTAGTCCTATACATAGTAGCATGGTGAAGGGTAGAAGCGAACACGGATTACGTATTATTATATACTTTAAATAGTTCATGTTATTTTCATTTAGTAATATTTTTGTTTGTTGTTAAATAAAATTATTACTACAATTATTATTATTATTATTATTATTATTGTTATGTTGTATATGCTCGTCTTATAACGGTGTTTCAGAGAGGAACGGTACGAGTACAAGTTCCTTCATAACTATCTTAAGTTGAGGTGTCTTCTTACTATTGCTGCTGTTTCCAGAATAACAGCTTTCTGAAGCTGTATGTGTATGAGCGATGGTAGGTTAAGTATTTGTAGGCTGGTGTGGAGGCTTTTTGGGATTATTCCAGTTGTGGAAATAATAAGAGGAACCACGTTGTTTATTATTATTATTATTATTATTATTATTATCTCTCAGTTCTCGCTTTATATGCGGTTTTTCAAGGGCCATCGGCGGGCAGCAAGATGGCTCTCAGTATTGCAGACTTAGGGCCTTCCTTACTATATTGCAGGTAGACAAGATGACAGATTTCTGCATTGTAGTTATAATGTTTGGGTGCAGTCCCAGTGATTTGAGGTGGGCCGGTAACATTCTAGGTACAACCCCTATGGATGAAATTACAAGTGAGACTATAATAACATTTTCTTGACGCCATTCCTGTTTTATTTCATAGGCCAGATCTGTATACTTTGTGAGTTTATTCGTCATTGTATTTTGTAAGTTGTTACTGTTAGGAATGGCGATATCAATCAGCCAAGTCTTCTTTTTCAGCTTGTCTCTCCAAACAATGTCTGGTCTATTCGCGGGTATTGTTCTGTCCGTAATAATGCTCCTATCCCAATAAAGACGGTGGTTTTCATTTTCCAGCACAGCCTCTGGGTTGTACTGATAATACGGTGTGACAGTGTCAATTAGGTTAAGATTATGAGCCAGCCCCTGGTGGATGATCTTAGCCACACAGTTATGGCGATGAAGATATTCAGTGTGGGCAAGTGTCCGGCATCCTGCAGTGATATGCTGGATTGTCTCCGGGTCAGACAGACATTTGCGGCATTTGTCATCTATCACAGTTCGATCTTTTACTACATATTTCAGATAATTTTTGGTGGGGATTACCTGGTCCTGGATAGCACACATAAATCCTTCTGTTTCTGGGAATAGATCCCCATGAGTCAGCCAATAGTTCGACGCTAGTGTATCGACATTTTCAGAACTAAGCTCATGTGGGTGTCTTCCATGAAGAGTTTTTTGCTTCCAGATGTTCATTTTTTTGTCCATGTATTCTGACTTCGTTTTTCCTACTCTATTCGGAGGACTACTCAGATTTAAGGGCGTATATCCTTTGTCAGCAAGAGTGACCGCTTTATGAAGTGGGGAAACGTCGGCTTTCTCGAGAAAGTACTTTCGTAAATTGAGGATTTGGTTTTCAAGCAAAAGGTTCAAATCTGTAATTCCTCTGCCACCATGCGTTCTTGGCAAAGTCATCCTTTCGATTGCTGACTTAGGATGATGAGTTCTAAACTTTGTCATGGTCGTCCTGGTGCTTCTCTCTATTCGCTCAATATCTGTCTTTGTTCACTTCACAATTCCAAATGTATAGGAGAGAGCTGGTATGGCATATTTGTTAAGCGCACTGATCATGTTCTTACCGCACAGCTGGGTTTTGAGGATAGATGTTAGTCGGCTGATGTATTTCTTAATAGCTTGGTCTTTAATCTCGCTGTGTTTAGTGCGGATAGATTGCTGTAGGCCAAGATACTTATATGTCTCGCCATCTTCCATAGGGTCAATTGATTCACCGTTGTCTAGCTCGAAAAGACCAGCCACCGTATGTATTCCACGTACTACAGTCTGAGTTTTACATTTTTCAAGGATGAATTGCATTCCTATATCCCTCGAGAAAACTTCTGTGGTCTTTAGCAAAGCCTTGATATGCGATGGTGTGCTAGCGTACAGTTTTATATCGTCCATATACAGGAGGTGAGCTATCCTGTGTTGAAACTCGTCATCGGTCTTCAGGAGATATCCATGTTGACTACTGTTTAGCATATGAGAAAGTGGATTGAGAGCTAAACAGAACCATAGAAGGCTTAGGGAATCTCCTTGGAAAATACCTCTCCTGATATGAACAACAGATGTAGTTGCCTCTCCTTCATCATGTGCGAGGCTTATTGTAATTATTATTATTATTATTATTATTATTAATAATAATAATATTATTATTATTATTGAAGAAAGTTTTAGCGCACAAGCTTCACTTAGCTTAGAAGAAATAAGAAAGGTAATTGTAATTGAAATTTCATCAATATTTTTTTAAATACTTGAATTAAACAGGATTCCATTTGTAAAATTAATGATTTCAGCAACAATTTCAACTACGAACCATTGGCAAAATTCAATAAGGCATTTGAAAGAAAAATATGTCATGCAAATTCCAGAAGAAGAGCAAGTTTGTAAAATAATAAAAACAGAGAAACAGACATAGGTACTATCTTATTGAAAAATAGAATGTGTATTTAAATCCATGTGTAAGGGTATATTGTTTATAATTAAAATTTGTATTTGCTTTATGTTAAATTGTAATTTTTCTACCTCTATTTTTCATAAATTAAAATAAACAATTTTATAAGTTCCTATTCTGTGTTTTTTTTTCACCTTTTTTGATACCTAAATGATGAACCTACTTACGACTTGAAGTTTGCAAATTATTTTATTTTTAATTCAAATACTACACTTCATTAAACGTTTAGTTGTGTTTGTTTTTCCCTAACCATAACATATAAGCAACATAGTGTTAGAACTTTAAAGCCACCAGCAATCTTCCAGAGCTGGGAGTATCTTAGAAAAAAAGATATTTTCCAGTATCTAAAAAGTAATCTTGTATCTAGATCTCTTTCTAGGGGAATCAACACCTTGTCGTTGGTGAGAGAGCTCAGTAACCTCTATACCCAGGGAGCGATGCCGGCGGTAGCGTAGCTACTGGTAGCGTCACCCATGCCGGTAAGGTCTCGAAGTGGTTGAGGTAAAGCTAAGAAGATTCCCACACTGCAGCGTCTGAGCCAGAGCGGGCTGCTTTAGAGGAGTTAACCTCGAGAAAAATCCGGAAATCCTAAGGTGTAAACCATCGTGCCCAGGGGATGGATGGCTCTTCCGTGAAGGAGTCTCGAACGATGTCCTCCGATCACATGGTCTAAATCGGTTGTAGCACAGACCTTACCGTAGTAAGGGAGCACTGCTACGGTGGACTGTTTTTTCTGCCGACTCGTGGGAATTCTATGGAAATTGAAGAGAAAGAATATGATGGCGTAGGCCAGGAAAATTTAAGAAATAAAGAAGCTGTCTTGAATGAAGATAACTTCCAAGTAGACATTTACTGATGAGGTGCAAGTACTTTTGAAAAAGTGCTCAGTGGGATGTATAAGCCAAAGAAGGAATTAACTGATATTTCAGGACAGCTAGTCTTCCTGCTAGAAAAGCTTCAGACTGCAGAGGTGAAGAGTTGGCTAGAAAAATCAGTATATGAGAAAAAACAACAAGAGGAGGAAGAAAATGAAATCACTAGGCTCCGCAATTAAATGAAAAGCATGGAAACAACGCACAGAAAAGAATTGGAAAGAGCTTCTCGTTACCAAGTACAATGAGAGAACTGCAGAGAAGAACAAAGGAAATTGACCAGAAGAGACGGTTTGACCCTAGATGATAGTTATGAAAGCTTCAAGATGATAACGGATGAGGACTGGCAAGACGAGATCCTTTCAAAAATTCAAGAGCGCTGTGGAGACATTTGGGAAACTCCAAGTGAGCATGTACTTATTCTCCCTAGTGATACAGATACTAACAACCCGCAAAAGACAATTGGAAGTGTGATAGACAGACTTGGAGGGAATGAAGGTCTTAAAAACCAGAAGAAGACGGAGGGAGAAGTCGCAATGATGGTGCACTCATTGGCCTTCCCCGATGATGAAGGTAACCTGAAGCACAAGTCGAGAATGATACTTTATCCAATATTCTTGAAAGAAGGAGCTAACGATGGGACTGAGGACGAGACCATCCTGCGTTCACTCACTGCCGTCAAATATTTGATGACGATCCATGGAAAAAAGAATCTGGCCATACCCGAAATGGAGGGATTAACTGGGAAAATGGTCTGTAGAATCCTCGAATTCTTATTCGCCCAAACAGACATAGAAATAACACTCGTGAAGAAGAGAGTAGAGTTGGCCCCAAAAACTAGACAAAAAGTAACGGGGACCAAAGCACCTATGAAGAGAAAAATTGCAAAGTAGGATGCACTACTTGTTAAAATGTCTAAAGTCAGTTACGCAGATCTTCTCAAGTCAGTGAAACAGACAGTTGATCCAGGCGAGATTGGGGTTGAAATAAAAGATCTGAAAAAACCTCGAAGTGGTGAACTCCTGCTCACCGTGCAGCATGCTCCAGGAAAATTAGAAGCCCTAAGATAAGGAGAAAATGCCGGATGTATCTACATCCATTCGTGTGAGCAGAAAGGTCCTCTATATCAAAGACATGGATGAAGTAACGACCACGGAAGACATAAAAGACGCTATCTCCAATTGCAAGTTATCGAGACCAGAAGATGTGGAAGTCAAATCACTTCGCCCTGCCTTTGATAATAAGCAGAATGTTACTGTAGTACTGTCGGAAGCAGATGTTATCAAACTCACAAACCTGGGTAAAATAAAGATTGGTTGGTAGCAGTGAAGGGTACTAGAAAGGAAAACAGCGACAAAGTGCTTCAAATGCTGGAGATATGGACACAGAAAAGCAGAGTGCAGAGGACCAGACAGAGAAAACCGATGTTTGAAGTGTGCGCAGGAGGGGCATAAGGCAGTGGACTGTACTAACAATTCCTTCTGTATACATTGTCAGAAAGAGGGGCATCAATCTGGAAACTCAAGGTGTCCGAAAAATAGGGGAGGGAAAAATCAAGAGGTATCCCAGTTAATAGAGCAGAATAGTGAGCAGAAAAATGAAGCTCAAGTTTCTGCAAATTAATGCCTTCAGGAGACGCCCGTGCCATGACCTAGCATTAGCCATGGCCAAATAAATAGGAGCCAGCATGATTCTTATGGGTGAACCAAACCGCAACGCAATTAGAGATAGAAAAGACTGGTGGTCTGATGCAGACGTGAATACAGCTATCAAGATTATCGATAATAGGATCACCGTAAGTAAATATGGTAAGGGGCACAGTTTTTCGTACATCGTAACACCTGAATTCACAGTGTCCAACTGTTATGCTTCTCCATATAATGAGTTAGATGACCTCGAGCAAATTTTGTGCGAAATTGAGAGATTGATAAGGCTGAATAAGGAGAAAGCAATCATAGTCGGAGATTTCAACGCGAAATCTCCTCAGTGGGGCATGAATATGACAGATACAAGGGGACAAATGGTTACAGAATGACATAGTAGTGGTGAATGAGGGAAATAAGCCAACTTTTCAAAGACGGGACTACTCCTCAATTCTAGACCTGACATTAGCTACAACTGACATCAGAAATAGAATAACAAACTGGGAAGTAAGTGATACCGAGTCTCTAAGCGACCACAACTACATAGTATTCGAGGTAGCCGACCGAAAACGTGGAGCATTAGAGAGATCGAGCAGAAATGGAGGATGGCAGGTTGGCCGAACAGAAACTCCAACAACTTACGACAGCCCCACAACAGAACATGGCCCCTCAGCAGAAGCTCTCACTCGTACATTGAAGCAGATCTGCAATAAAACTATGCCCAAGAGAGGTGATAAAAGGAAGCGAGTGCCTATGTATTGGTGGAACGAGGAAATCGCTCAGAACTGTAAAGACTGTACTCGGATGAGACGAAACTATACGAGAAGCGTAAGAAGGAATACACCAGAACAAACATTGCGCTGGTGGGAGGAGTATAAACAGAGCAAGAAAACACTACAATACAGTATTAAAAAATCCAAGAGTGAATGCTGGAAAACAATATGTGATGAAGTAGACTGTGATATCTGGGGGAATGGCTACAAGATAGTAATGAAGAGCCTAGTTGGCTACCCACCTAGACAAGACTTCCCATGCTAACAATGGAAAAGGCTGTTGCCCACCTATTCCCCGTGCATAAGGAAGTAAACTTTGACTCCAATAGAGATGTGAAATTTCTAAATTTTACCGTAGAGAAATTACGCATGGCATGCTCCAAATTGAAGGTGAATAAGGCTCCTGGACCTGGACATATTCCAGCGGAAATAATTAAAGCTTTGTCCTTGAACAAGCCGGAATTAATACTTACTGTACATAATGGATTAGCTGGCCAAGCAGAATTCCCTAGGGAATGGAAGCGAGCCCAATTGTTGCTCTTGAAGAAAGCGGACTAACCCATCGAGAATCCCTCAGCACACAGGCCAATATGTCTGCTCGACATAGAGGGAAAATTATACGAGCAACTGATCCTGATGAGGCTGGGAAAAGAAATAGGACGAACAGGCGGCTTATCAGAGCGACAGTTTGGATTCGTTGAAGGTAAACAAGCGGTGGGCGCTATAGAAGAAGTTTTAAAAATTTCCAAGGCAGCGGGAGAAGAATACTCGTGGGCACACCGAAGACTTTGTGCAATAATAACGTTGGATGTCAGAAATGCGTTCAATACTGCAAGCTGGCAGAACATTCTTGAAGAGTTGAGAAGAAGACGCATTGATAAAAGCCTCATCAGTTTAATAAGGGCCTACTTATCCGACCGGGAAATATTCCTGGAAACAGAGGAACAAATAAAAATAAGGGAAATAAATAGTGGGGTGCCCCAGGAGTCGGTCTTGGGACCAACTCTATGGAATATTCTTTACGATGGAATATTGAGAGTAGCTCAACCTGCGGGTGTTACGTTAATAGCCTTCGCTGATGATGTTGCAATGGTTGCAGTTGCAAAATCCGAAGAAACCCTGATGAACACAGCCAATATCGCACTACAGCGGGTATCAAACTGGCTCGAGCATAAAGGGCTAGAACTAGCCCCTGAAAAGACAGAAGCTGCTCTACTTACGAAGAAGAGAAAGATGAATCCGATTTAATTCGAAGTACGGGGCGTAGTAGTAATCCCCAAAAAAAGCAGTTAAATATCTAGGAGTTTGGCTAGATACGAAACTGACTCTCGCCGAGCATATTGCAAAAGTTTCTGAAAAAGTAGAGGAAACAGTGACAGCCCTGTCCAGACTTATGCCCAATATTGGTGGAGCAAGATCTTCCAAGAGAAGAGCACTAATGAGTGTTGCACACTCGCAAATCCTTTATGCTGCGCCTGCCTGGTACTCAGTGACATGCAATAAGAAACTGGTTTCCAAACTTGCCAGCGTCCAACTCAAACTCTGTATCAGAATATGCTCGGCGTATAGGACGATATCAACAGAGGCAGTAGGGGTGATAGCTGGGGTACCTCCAATAGACCTGCTCGTAGAGGAAAGACGGGAAAAATATCTAGGGATATTAACAGTGCCACCGCAAGGACAAACCTCAGGATGCAATGGCAAAACCGTTGGATAACCGGAAAATGGGGAAGATGGACCCATCACCTCATACCTAACATTGAAAAATGGATCGGCAGACCGTTTTGCGAGGTAGATTACTATATCACGCAGGCAATCTCTGGACATGGTTACTTCAGGAAATACCTGTATAGCCGAATGAGATCGGTTACTGAGGACTGTCCGTATTGCGGAGAACAAGACGATGCGGAGCATACGATGTTTGCATGCGCCAGGTGGGAAAGAATCCGGACAGGATTCCTAACAGAAACTGGAACGAAGTTCGATGCGAGAAGTATGATGACATCATTGGTCTCAGGCGTGAAGGGGTGGAATATAGCGTATAAGATGATAAGACATACAATTGATACGAAAGAAATGGAAGACAGAGGGGGAGGGGCTTTTTTTAGTCAGTAAGAATCTGACACTACCCACCTTCAGTGGATGTCTTTGGAAGATTTTATACCCTCCCCAACTAAAAAAAAATGTATCTAAATTTAAAAAGACACTTTTTAAAAGTATCTGTATCTTGTATCCATTTTAAGTATCCAAGATACAAAAAGTATCTAAGATACTGTAAAAGTATCTTAGATACTAAAAAGTATCTCAGATACTTTTCAAAAGTATCTAAGATACTCGGCAAAAGTAGTTAAGATACTTTGTGAAATAGACGAAGGTCGCGATGTCGAGCCACATGTTCAGACCTGTCGATTATGCGCTGATCGGAGAGTTGTATTGCAGAGGACTTCATTCCGTCGGTGTACTCACGATACACTGGGAGAACAGATCTCTTTGTGAATTAGTACTCTAATTATTATTATTCCAATTCATTTCGGGTTATGCTGTGTTTGCTTCAAAGATCATATTATTGAGGTATGTGTACCTATATATTGTACAGAATTGTTAGTAATATTGGTGTTTTTATTTATACAGTATGTCAACGTAATTTAGTGACATATTATGGAAAACTTTTTTATGTTTAATTTTCGGCAAAAAAGTTATTATTCATATTGTTCAAGAAAGTACCTTGAAAATATCAAAGTTGTTTAAAATTAAATTTTACCTACTCCTAATATGTAAAAAAAATTGAAAAAACTTTTGAATAAAATTTTCTGACAAATGGATAATAGAAATTTTTCCCATATGATGCGGACTTTTTGACAAACAATGTCTGTACGTTATGTTTTTTTAGATGGATACTCAAATGAACGACTATAAATTGCATTCGCCAGCGGACAGTTTCATGCAAGTTCAGATTCACTCTCCTGTTGACGATGAAGACAAAGATCCTGATTATAATCCAGAGACGCATTCGGATAGTAGAAAGTGGGAAAAATGTCTTTCGATAAATAATTATTTCAATATGACAGAGCCAAGGAGAGATACTCCAAAAAAGTCGCTTAAACGTTCCTTTTAGACCCGGTAGTAGCCGTGATGCCACTGATTCAAATGCTATAGATTCCGACAACCCTACTACTACTTTTACATCGTCAGATCTTCTTGAACTATCAGGGGATGAAGATATAAATAGTGCAAGTAAATCGGCACTATTGATGGAAAATAATTTACTATAGAAGGACCAATTGGATACCATATTAAAACTGAATGTGAACTTTGTAAAAAAAAATACAAGGATCGGTAAAGTCCACAGCAAATTTTTTGAAGCACATAAAAAATATGTTGGGTGTTATGATCAGTATGTATTATATAAAAATGATAAGCGAAGAATAAAAAAGAACCAAAAAACAGACACAGGCCATCAAACAAAAAATAAGGTCATGGATATCAGAAAATGTTAATCACCGCCAAAGCTAAAATCACATAAACAGAATTTGATAAACGTCTAATGAGCTTCATTACTGGAACAATGTCAGCAGTTTCTATAATTGATAATCCCAACTTCATTCAGTTATTTGATATGGAATTAATATTATGTCACGAAAAACGGCCATGAATCATCTCAAAAATGCTTCAATCAATATGCTGCTCAATATTAAACAACAACTTAAGGATGTAGAATATGTATGTAGTTACACGTTGTAACTCTTTGTACGATTCGATCTCCAAAATTTTAAAAAGTGAAGAAAAACTTCCATCTCTCTTTGAAAAATTAGATTTAAAAAGTCACTCTTCTAAAAAGACGTAGAAATAGCATATTTAGAAGAGTACGTTGAAATTTTGCAACCTTCAGCGCAGACACTGGATATACTACAAGGTGAAAAAGATATATATTTTGGATATATTATACCTTCTTTAATCAATTTGCAATATAAATTAGAAAAATTGAAAGAGAAGAAATACAAATATCCGAATGGATTTTTACAACATATAATAGATTCTCTGAATACGAGATTTTCAGATTATTTGAATTTAACAGAAAACGCAAATAATGCTCTTGTGGCTGCAATAACACATCCAAAATTCAAAACTCGAAATTCAGAAATATTTTCAATTCAAAACCTTATTACAACCGAAGCAAAATTTTTGCAAAAATTAAAGGTAGACGTTCTAGAAACAGTGATTAACCCGACTGCTACAGCCCAGGAGTTAGGATTTTTCGAATTCGACATCGACAATGAGTTTACACCGTTGTCTGCGTCCGATATTAATTCAGATAGTATTATCGAATTTCAATTCTTGCAATATCTACAAGATTCTGACACACACTTAAACATGTTAAGAAAATATGACATAATTAAAAATCTTTTTTATAAATTTAATCCGCCTCTCTCCTCATCTGCTCCCGTTGAGAGAATGTTCTCAATCGCCACATTTATTAACACTCCACGAAGAAACGCTTTGTCGGATGAAAATTTTCAAAATTTAATTCTGTTAAAGGCCAATAAAGATTTTGTGTAATAGAGCATAGCTTATTATATTTTATTTTTGAGTTTGAGTTTGAATTTACAAAATAAAAATTTTGTTTCTGGAATTTTTCATGTTTTTTTTCATACTTACATGATAGTACCTTGGATCTGAATACTTTTTCATTTGATGCAAAAGTATATTATTTTATAGGTATCTTAGCTACTAAAATGTATCTAAGATACCTTATAAGTATCTTAGATACCAAAAAGTGTCTTAGATACTTTCTAAAAGTATTTGTATCTTGTATCTAGATACTTTTTTAAAGTATCTCTCTCAGCTCTGCAATCTTCAAAGTAACTGCCATATCATGATAAATAAATTATTATTAATATTCTTCATTCTTCATGTTCCAGGAAGGATGAAATCAAGAGTGCCAATCGTATGATGGGTTTAGTTTTCATACAAACCACTCTTTTTTCAAATATTGAGACTAAGAATGTTGTTTAATACTTTAGTAATATCTAAACTTGAGTTTGGATCTATTCTCTGGGGAGATCAACCTCAAATGTACTTAGGAAATATCGATAAAGTGCAGAATAAATACTTACGTTTCTTGTATTATCAAAAATATAATCGTTGACAGATTTATAGAACAATTAGGACAACTGGATTACGGGAAAAACTTGAGGTTATCTCTATCACTAGTCGACGTAAATTAAATATGATGATATTTTGTATCTAGTAATTTGTTCTACTTAATTCCTTTCCAAGTTCCCTCAAGGTTCACCCAATCCTCTTTATTGTTTGGAAGACTAAAAACATTAGTTTGTTCTTCTCTTGAGGCCATGTTAAAGCTTGCCAATAATGTAAATAATGTTATCGAAGTAGATTGACCAATGCCAATTAGACAATTTTAGAACAGTATTTTATGAACATATTAAAAAATTTGGTGTATGAAGGAACAGATTTGGAAATTAGTCGTCTTTGCCCTGTTTTAATTCTCTACATTATTATATCAATATATTACTGTCATATTTATCAATGGCCATACTACACAATGTTAAGGTAAAATTTATGTATATTCAATTCTTATTCCATGAAATTAGGTTATAAAACCTGTTTGGAATAAATAAATTATTATTATTCTAATTTTGTGTTAACCTACAAAATGTGAAATCGTTACGCTACTGATTTTCAATTTTACAATATGGCGGTGGCTTTGAAAACGGAGTATGGCACTTTTTGAAAGTGCGGGAATTTAAAAGTCGTACTGTTTTGTGCAATAATGGCTAGGGATGCAATATTAATATTATCTGCACAAACAAATCCATGATTATTAAAACAAATTATTGATGATGCAGACATTGTTGACAAATCAGTTGAAGCGTATAACTGTGAACGATTAAAATGTGATTAAAGTGTTATGGGCGTAGGTACTCAAAAAGGCAAAACAAATCTGCTAGTTGAGAGGTTAGCTGTCAATTCAATCTATTATCTATATAAAAATAGGTGAATAGTTATTATCTAAATAAAATTAGGTATTATTTTATCCTAATTAAACATCATTTATGGTCAGCACATGTAGAAACTCTAAAATTAATATTTAGGTTGATAATGAATATTGATAATAATGAAATTTAAAACTTTTCTGATATAAACATATTGTCTTTTTAATAATAGAGGATTGATTACGCGTATATATTAAGTACATCTATATATTGCAAACAAGAGGTTAGGAAAATTTATAAAATAATATATATTACGTATTGGTTTTCAATAATTTATAACATGTATTACTCTTTATACACACTCCATTACAACACCGTTTAATTTTTCCTTTTCGTAGAGATAACATAGTCGACTTGTAAAATTTATTTTTTAATTAAGACACTTATTATTTCAATTTTCTCTTAATTTCTTTTAATAAGTATTATTTATTTAATGTTTGTCGATTTTAACTATTTGTACACATGTATTTTAGCATGCTTTTTTAGGAAACAGTAAGAAAAAGATGGCTGAACTGCACGCATGCGCACAAAAAAAATTGTCTAGGTCTATTAGATATATGTAGACAACAAGTTGGCACATATGACTGCAACTTCAGGTGGCTTCCACTTTAGTGAAACTAACTATACAAATAGTGCAATACTAGTGCCATCTATTGGTAGTTGAATACAATACCCTGTACCTTTTTATCATAAATCAAACTATACAACCTGCCCTAACGATCGGTAATACAACAAGCATATGTATAGCGGATCTCAAACTAAATAAAAACTGATATCGTATTGAATACTTGCATAAGGCTTCCTTCCTTATGTTGAATATGTCCCTGTCACAGTTTTTAAGTGGTATTCTGGGAATTATTTTTTATTTCTAACGTTTCGTATTGAATTTTGTGTAAAGCGATATTCATATAAGATATGTAGGTATATAAATGTTCCTGGAACTACCTTATCGAAATATTTCGAGAATTAGTAACATGTAGTCGGGGATATTATAAGATAATAAAGGAACATCGTAAACTATCAGGATCATAATATGAATTAGTTAATGATTTCGAGAAAATAACGGTTCAATTGAAAATCTTTAAACAATTTCAGAAAGTACAGCTAACTTGTATAACACTTTATTAAGGAATTTTTGGTCCAGTTCAAATATTTTCATCCAAATTCCTGTACTTACTCTACATGAAAAAATGACTTAACCAACTTAACCAACATACATAAAAAATGAACAAAAATGTTGGTATTTTAAAATAATCAAACAATACACAAACAGCCTTTGTTTTTTATCTTTCATCAAATTAGAAATTATCACATACTCAGCTAAGTCCTATAATAATTTTTGGAATCAATCAGTCGTAGTTTCTACATGGCACTTATTACTAATTGGAAATAATTTAACAGTAGAATCCTAACTTCAAATTGTGAAGATTTATACCAAAACACCTAAATAAAATGTAGCTGCTTACTTAGTTACAGGGTGCTTTCTTTTAAAATTTAAAAACGATTTGTGCTCAGTGCTTTAAAACTATTTTACGTATCAATTTCATAATTAGCAGAAAGTGTATACACTGTACACCCTACTAAATTATGTTAAACAAATGTTTCTGGCTACTACCAGAGGCGTACGACAGGGGCAAGTGACTAGTTAATCGTTCCCTAATTCTACACCTCTGGTGGAATAGAAATTTTAGCACAATTTTTCTATTCTCCAATACTTTTTACGTAAATAACGTACTCTTTCCTCATAACGATAAAGTGAATATTTCTCGAGATATTTTGAGTTAAACATGAAGCTGTACAACTTTTTTAATTTTGATGTGTAATTACCATGTCGATGTTATGGGTCAGTGGATTGTATTTAATACGCAAATGTAACTTTAATCCGTGATAACAATAAAGAACACTCCTATCAATTGAACGGATGGATTAAAAACAAATTGTTGTTCTGAAAATGTAATCTATATAAAAGTAGATTCCTACAATTTTAATAACACAAAAATATCAGAAACAAATAGTAAAAACCTTTTATAACAACTGTTCTTAGTGACACCCGTTCACCTCAATAAGCTTATTCATTCTTACTTTAAAAAATATGCTCAGCTGATTGGCTATAAAATTAACCGAATTTACAATTTGCTGTCATAGTTCCTGACGTGTGTTTATTTATTGTGAATATACTAATGATTTCATATGGCTCCAAAAATAAAAATCTAGAGGATTACCGTTGGGAATTGTAGGAGGCCACGGAAATTCACTACTTCTGCCAATCCAACGATGAGGAAATTGGTCATCGAAATAATTTCTCACTCTTTTCCGATAATGAGGTGGTGTTCCATCCTGTATGAGCCACATTTATCCTCTTCGATTAAGTGGCAATTCCTCGAGATGATCGAATTGTAAACATGAGTTACCATTCAAATTTGCTAGTAATTCATATGAATCCAACAAACTATCTCCAATGATACCGCACCATACATTTATCTTAAATTCGCGCTGAAAATGTGATTCTCGGAATACATGGGGATTTGCAATATCTCAATTGCTAGTGTTGCTCCAGTTAAAAACGTGTAAATGTGGTCTCGTCAGTAAAAAGAATTTTGTTAATAAAAATACGATATTCATTTTTTTATTCATCATCCACTGAGCAAAATTCATCATTAAAGGATAATCTCTAGGCAATAAATTGTGTACTGGTGTAAAATGGTAAGGTCGTAAATTTACCTTTTTTAAAATTCGCAAAACTGAAGATTGGTTTACTTCAGTCATTGCTGCTGAACGCCGAGTGCTTAGTTGCGGCTTATTAGCAACTCGCACTAAAATATCATCCTCTTGATTCACAGTTATTATTTTCCGTCGTCCCATAACGTCTAAATTATCACTTCCATGCTAATATTCATGCGACATAGTTGAATTTTTCACATTGGAAAGTAGTTATTATATTAAATTAATTTATCGATAAAAGTGAAAGAGTTTGTTCATAAGAAACCTATAGAATCCAACTCATAGATTCCTCACCATTACCCTCACCCCCAATTACGAGTACCCCGTACCCTACCGAGTACACCCGCCGTTTAAGGGAAAAAAAACTTAAATTAAACAGTGTAAAGCCAGACATTTTCGTTAACGAAAACTTAAAAAGTGACAATACAGTGACCATTGAAAATAAATCAAAACAGTTAATAAAAGTAACCCCCCCCCCCCGCAAGGGTCAGTTCTTTCACCTTTGTTATATTCCCTATTCACCCATAGTTTACCCTCCTCCCCACAAATCCTAACAGCCATGTATGCAGACGACACTTGTTTTGTAACATCTGCATCAACACCAGACAAAGCACTACAAAATATTCAAACACACATTAATACACAAATACATACATGAGATACAATAAACTTTTAATCAACCCCTCCAAGACAGAGTACTTGTTACTCAGGAGGACAGCGAGGAACAAGGGCTCATTGTAATCGATGCTGTGTGTAGATTGGCAAACAATCACTCCGACTAGCACATTAAAGTACTTGGCCTACACAGTGCATGGCAATACCAACGCCAACGCGCACATAATGAAGCAAGTACAAAAAGCAAAAATGGCAATGAGAAAATTGTACCCGCTGATTTGCAAGAAAAGTTGTCTCTCTACACCCAATAAATTGTTGATATATCGACAAATCATAAGACCCATATTAACATACGCCGCACCAGCTCACTACACTGCTACTAAACATAACTTTCACACATTTCAAGTGTTGCAAAACAAGTGCCTACGCATGGCAATACCCTACAAAACAGAATATCCAAAACTTCCCAATAACTCGTGGTTACATGAAGAAGCAGACATGCCCACTATCAAGGACTTCATATCAAAAATTTCTAAAAATTTTTATAATTATTGTATACCCAAAAATCTTCGTAAAACACCCAGAGCCGCCAGTCGCGCAGAAGACACCCGTGATAGTGGGTGTAGGCTTCTGCATGGTAATTTATTCACATAACAAATTGTTTAAATCTCAAAAACCAAACACATCGAATTAGAGGCTAACATAGTTACCCCTAATCAATAAAAAAAAATCCCAATGGCACAGGACCAATTGGACAGGCTTATTTCAGTAACATGTTTGCATAAAACCCAAAATAAAAAATTAGATACTAAAGTAATAGAATGTTTTGAGATGTACAAAAAACCAAAGTAACATTCTGGCATCAAATCAAAAACAAAACAAAAATATCTGGTAAATTTGTGAATTTTCTTAAATAAATGTTTTAACGTACGATTTAGAGAAAAATGTTAAATATAAAAGTTGTAGAACGTGTTAAGGTCTATGAAAAAGCTCAGTAACTTTTTTGCGTCAAATGAAAAACAAAGGAAATACGATTTTTTTTCAACTTTGACAGGCCGCCATTTTGTTTTTACTGGGCCGATTTGGTTCATTAACGAACTTGTCCAAGATTTTGGCGAGTTTGGTTTTGATCCGTCAAAAAATACGCCCTATATGGTGCTTACAAATTCCGTTATAACACATACATATATATAACCTTTGGAACGGAGGGTGATTTTGGCATCTAGGAACACCAAAACGAAAAACTGCATTGAAACTTTTCCGAAGTCGCGTCATGCTACTCTCTACAATAGCCCTATTTCATTTTGAAATAAACCTAATATTCATCACCCAAAACATATTTCTCATTATTAGAAACATATGTCATGTTGCTGCCTCTCACAATCTAATCACTCTGTTCGTTTTGAAATCCTGTTTTTCAGCTGCTTTTCAGGGATATACAAGTCGAAATAGCTGTGGAGTCATATTTATGAATACGGGACAAAGTAAATTACAAAACAAAAATAAATGGATAATGCATAAAAGCAAGGTGCCATATATACACACGCACGTTCTACAATTGTACCAGAATTGCCAGAACATCGGCCACATTATTTCTGAATACGATTATTAATTATATGCTATAAAATATTGAAATAAAGGCATTTTAAAACAAACAAACAACGCCTAAATTGTCCAGTTTCTCCTAATCGACGAAATATATTGCTGAAAGTTTGCTGATTGGGTTGAAATTTATTGATATCTGCGAGCAGCAGCAACATAGGAATAATTTTCGTCTACATAAACACAAAGCATGTCTCGCATTTGAAGATTAGAATAATTGTTGTGTCAAGGCATTTTCACTTAACCGACTTTAAATTATACAGCAATCACGTTTCTCAAGTGACATTAGCAACATCTAACAGTTATGACAGCACACCACTAGATCGAAACAATTAATTCAGACCAGAGGCAACTACATATGATAAAGAAAATTTAGTCATGAAATGTCACTTATCTGATTGTAATTAAAAATAGAGATCATTTTATTTATTTATAAATTTTTTAAAATTATTTCGATATTATTTTAAAGTTAGAAGATCTATTTTATTTTTGTGAGTAAATTTCATATCTTTATTGTTAATACGGATTAAAGTTTCATTTGCGTATTAAATGCAATCCACTGACCCAAAACATCGATACAGTTATTACACATAAAATTAAAAAAAAATGTGCAGCTTCATGTTTAACTTAAAATATCTCGAGGAATATTGACTTTATCGTTATGAGGAAAGAGTACATTGTTTATGTAAAAAGTATAGGGATAATCGAAAAATTGTGCTACAATTTCTATTTCGCCAGTGGCGTAGAATTTAAGAGTTAATAATCAGTCACTTGCCCCTGTCGTACGCCTCTGGTAGTAGCCAGAAACGTTTGTTAAACATAATTTAGTAGGGTGTACAGTGTCTACACTTTTTGCCAAATATTCAATGGATACGTAAAATACAGTAGAAACGGTGAAGCTTTTCCATCACGTGACTTAGTTGACGATATTATTCAACACATACTATGTTGGTACTGTCTTCTTTTAATAACAGAAAAAGAGCAAAACTCAATACAAGCGTTTGTCCTATTGTTTTGATTAAGTTGCATATGGTTGATGTCGTACCAGTCACATGATGGAAAAGACTCAGCGTTTCTACTGTAGGTTTAAAGTATTGAGCACAAATCGTTTTTAAATTTTTAAAGAAAACCCCCTGTAACTCAGTAAGCAGTTACATTTTATTTAGGTCTATTGGGTTTAATCTTCATAATTTGAAGTCAAAATTCTACTGCTAAATTATTTCCGATTAGTAATGAATCACCCTGATGTGTATGCGAACTGTGAAGTTAAAGTTCGTATAATAAACAGTGTTAGCAGACCACGAGTAATTCATAGTATTACACGATTGTAAAAATATATTAAAATAATTTTATGTTTGGGTTTATCATTCATAATTTGAGTCAAAAATTTTCAAGAAAAATGGATGGTATTTAGTATAAAATGAAGAATATGTTGCGGCACTTTATTGTAAAGTGAAAGTTAGATCGTAAAAATTGAAATTTCGTTCATAAAATATTTAAGTCACTATAACTTGATACATATATGAAATTGTTTCCAAATAAGTGAAATGAATATTAGTGAAGTAATAATTTTTAGAATAAAATCTTACCAGGTTTTATTGCAATGCTGTTGCAGAGATCCAAAAATTGGATTGCAACTATAAAAATTAAAATAGCAACTTTCATCGTGACAGAAAGTATATAACTAAAATTTGAAAAAATATTCAACTGAATATATAGATAGATAATTATGATATTCTTTCTTCCTGTTTCTATTTTTTATCTAACTTTTGTGTAGGAGGATAATGCGATTATCAATGCCGCGACTGTACCTAAAATAAATTTTTTAGTTGGGGAAATATAAATTTATCTGTTCTTATCCACTACGTAGCAACATTTTGGTAATAAAATAAATAGAAAGAAATCATCACTAACCAAAAATATAGATAGTAAAAGTTGAGTTAATTAGTTAACTACCTACAAACAATCTTCCGTTTTTCTCGGTTATTTCAAACGAATTACCTTCTATATTTCTTCACAATTTGAATGGATGAGAATTTTACTTGATGAATATCCATACTGAACGATGAAATAAAACAATTTAATTTGTTTAAAACATCTTTAAATTTGAACAAATGTTCAATTTAAACTTGTGACGCGTTTCGCCAACACAGTAGCTTTATCAAACGATTGAAGGTATATTGGTATTTTTTTTAAATTTATATAGTGCATAAATTCGGAATTCTACGAATATTAACAAAAGTATTGAACAAGTGTACCTGAAATTTCATTCACTACAACCATTCCTAAATCATCTCCTAGCTAAATAGGTATAATAAGGGAGAATGGTTGATATCTATTTGGTCGTTTATAAGGTTACTTGAATATGTGTTTTTATTTATCTCATGAGCTTTTATAACATTTAATTTAAAGGATTTAGATTCTACATGTAAAATTTCAAAATTTGGGTCGAAAGTGTGTTGGTTTTCTAATAAATGATTTGAGTAGTTAGAATCTAATTTTTTGTTGTCATAGCTACGTTTGTGTTCTGAAATTCTAGTTTTAAAATTTCTAAAAGTTGTACCGATATAAATTTTATCACAGTTGTCATTACCATATTTTAATTTATAAACTCCTGATTTGTTTAATTTTGAAGATTTAGATTTGTTATTTTTAATGATAAATTGTAATCAGCTTTAAAGCAAATATTCGTGTATAAAGTATCTAAAAATTGTTTGATTTCTAAGGATGGTGTTCCAATCTATATTAAGCTTTGAAATTGTTTAGTTTTATTTTAATCACAAGGAAATGCTTGTTCTAAAGTCTGTTTTATTATCTCTTTATTTATGATATTATCAATTAAATTTGGATCGTAATTATAATTAACTGTTATTTGTTTTATGATATTTGGTTCTTTGTTATAATTATTAGTATTTAAAGGGACTATTAAAAGTCTGTGTATCATACTATTGAAAGCTGCTAATTTATTACTTAATGGGTGGACCGAACTATTATGAATTGTAATATTTGTATGTGATGGTTTATGAAATTCACAGCATCTTCATTTAAAATTTCAAAGATTCTAAATATTGTTCACTCAAACCTCAATGTTTAGAAACTCAACTCAACCGAATTAACTAATTATATTCAAGATATAAAACTACCTCATAATTATAACTTCATATCGTTCGATGTAACAAATACCTTCCCTAGTATACCTCCTAAAGAAACTATATCTCTTGTTGATAACTTGCTTACGTACAATAATCCTATAAGTCACTCTGATATCATGACTTTATTAAAAGTGTGTTTAAATCAAAATTATTTTCAATTCAATGGAGAGGTTTATAGCAGTAAAGACGGTTTGATTATGGGCAACCCCCTCAAAACCCTACTAGCAGAAATTTTCATGGATAATATAGAAAAAATAATTCATAGACACCCCTTTAGTAAAAAATTTATGTACTGGCACCGATATGTGGACGATATTTTAGCTCTTCACCGGTACAACTAGACAATTAGACAGCTTAATTACTTACATTAAGTGAATTCATAATAATATCAAATTTACCGTAGAGCTAGAACAAAATAAGTCTATAAACTTATTACACCTTAGAATTTCAAATATAAATAATAAACATGATTTTTATATATTTCATAAACCCTCACATACAGACATAACAATTCATATTAGTTCGGTCCACCCATTCAGTCATAAATTTGCAGCTTTCAATAGTATGGTACACAGACTTTTAACAGTCCCATTAAATACTAATAATTAGAATTACAACAAATAACTTAATATAAAACAAATAGCAGTTAATAATAATTAGGATTCAAATTTAATTGACAATATCATAAATAAAAAGATAATAAAACAGACTTTAGAACAAGTATTTCCTTCGGATAAAAACAAAAATAAACAATTTAAAACCTTAACATACTTTGGAACAACATCCTTACAAATTAAATCATTTTTAGAGACTTTTGACATGAATTTTTGCTTTAAAACTCATTACAATTTATCCAAACTCATTAAAAATAACAAATCTAAATCTTCAAAATTAAACAAATCAATTGTTTATAAATTAAAATATGGTATTGAGAACTGTGATAAAATTTATATCGGTAGAACTTACAAATTTTAAAACTATAGCTTCAGATCACAAACGTAGCTGTGACAACCACTATTCAAATCATTTATGAGAAAACCAACACACTTTCGACCCAAATTTTGAAATTTTGCATGTAGAACCTAAACCCTTTAAATTAAATCTTTTTGAAGCTCTTGAGATAAATAAAAATAAATATTCAGGTAACATTCTTAACGATCAAATAAATATAAACCATTCTTTCACCCTTATTAAACTTATTTACCTAGAAGATAGCTTAGGAGTGATAGTAGTGAATGAATTTCCAGGTAAACGTGTTCAATACTTTTGTTAATATTCGTAGAATTCCATATTTATGCACTGTATAAATTCAAAGAAATTTCATTATACCTTCACTCGTTTGAAAAAGCTACTGTGTTAGCGAAACGCGCCACTAGTTTAAATTGAGCATTAGTTCAAATATAATGAAGTATTAAACAAATTAAATTGTTTTATTTCATCGTTCTATATTGCTGTTGTTTTTCGAATATTTCAAAAATACTGAATATTTTCCATGTAATAATTTTTTCATATTTATAATTTTAGTGAATACATTCATAGAAATATATTCTTGACGTTTCAACGCTATTTTGGCCTTTTTCAATATATTATTTTCTAGGTACAATTTGGATTGTTCATAGGATACGTAGGTACACTAAACAGAATAGTATATTTTGCTCAAATTGTTTAGGTATTTTTATCATTAATGGTTTTCCCATTTTCATGTATATGTATAATAAAACATTTTCCTATTTTTATAATTAAATTCATGTTTTTAATTAAGCATTTCATAGTTAGTTAATGCTGTTCTATTTTTTTGGCGTATTGATGGATTTTCAATCTATTCTCCAAATAACATGATGTTTGTTCTATGTAAATACCATCACAATTAACACGAGGTACGGCAAGGGGGTCAAATATCGATCACTTAAGAGACAATGTAAGACAAAACCAATAATTTTCACAAAACACTGTTATTTTTTGTAGTAAACGTAAACTTTATGATCTTTAGAACATAATAACAAAACAAAGCCTTATATCTAAGTCATAAAAAATGTAAAAAAATAAAAAGGAAAACTCTAACTGATCGATATTATCCACCTATGGTCGGCTGATATCGATCATACAGGGGGGTAATATCGATCAATATCTATTTGCCTGCTTCACGCGAATCCAGGTCTTCTGGCTGAGACACCGCAGAACAGGCAGCATAGAGCCAATTGCCACATGATCTACACCGCCACCTCAGTTCATCTGGTGCCCCAATTTCCACGCATATAGCACGTTATTTTTCATAGGCTCCGCATCATGTTTTTTTTGTGTTTGCACTTTATTTATATTGTTCTTTATTTGTTTTTTAGCTGCTCTTGTTTTAAGTCCTACCGGTTTTTGAAGCTTGTTCAACTTTCTTCTTGTCCCTCTTTTCTTCTTTCTCCTTCAAAGATGTCTCCAGCGGAGTGGACATTAATATTTGAGATTTTTGTTTCATTCTATTAAGGCGTAATTTTTCTGTTAATCGGGGTGTTGGATGAAAGTCTTCAAAAGATGTGCAATTTAAATGAACGGTCTTGTATTCATCATCGGTGGCTTTATCGTCGAAGACTTCTGTTATTGCTGATGATGAACTATCACTGGAAGATGTCCTTCGTTGACGCCTCTTTTTCTTTGATTGAGTACGTGGCTCCTTGTTACATTCCTCTAGTGGCGGTGTAGCCTGACGCATATCTATTTCATTATGTCTGCTTGGTACATACGATATGTCTGGATCTCTATTTGTTCCGAACTTCGCATCTAAATAAATTGTTTGTTCGGAAAATTCGTCCAGTTCGCTCGCTTCTGCCTGAATATCGGAATTTGGTATTTCTACTTCTGGTATTTCAGTAAACTCGTCCTCCCCAAATATATTTCTATTTAACGGAATAATACACGTATTTTTAAATCCGTTCAAACCGTTTTCTTTGGAAGTGAGCTTTAGCAAAGAGCCCTGCAATGTCAGTCACTTCAATTTTGTTATAATTATGAGACTTAACTAAAGATCGCATTATTTGCTATATGCTGTCTTCAATGAACTGAAAAACGTGACATCCAGAGGCTGAAGCCGGTGAGAGGTGTGTGGGGCTAACGAAACAAGAATGATCCCGTGTTCACGACAGAATTTATTGGACTGCGAGGAGGAGTATGGTGGTCTAAAACAACCAACACAGGCTCTAACCTAACCATTCCTGAAATAAGGCTTCAGTAATCCATCCTGATTTTGAGCAGCGGTACAGTGCACTTATGGTCCATTTTTTTCCAGGGCGTTATTCATACGCTCGCGTTTAAAAATAAACACGGGAGGCACGAAGTCCCCTGCAGCACTCATACAGCACACAACAGTGGTTGTCTGACCCCTTTCGCCACTCGTAATCGTACCTACCTGTTTTCTGCCCGTTTCCGCCAAAATTCAATGAGGTTTTTGCACTCCATTACTTCCAGTCTTAGCTACGTTATAAATGCGCTTTGCAGAAAATTTATATTTTTCAAAGACCTGTTCTAAATTGTCGTAAAATAGGTTCAAATCCTTTCGGTTAAATGCCATTACCCGGTTGAGACAGCTTCGGTCGCCTTAAAGAAATTCGTGGATGTCGAGCTTAAATAGTTTTTCATTTCAAGATTAAAATTATGTCGTAAGCTTTTTGTAACGGCATAGTTGAAAGCAAGTTCTTTGATTTTGGTTGGAGTTAATCGATAGAACATGTTTGACAGTTTTAAAATATGATTGGCCAGTTCTGTTTCCTGGTCGACATTTAATACAGACTTCTTTCCTAATTTTATTTTCTTACTAGGATATGTTTTTTTAATCTGTCGCACAACGTAGCATATGATACGCCATTCAATTTTGCTGCTTTTCTAATGAAGTGTATCTGTTGATTAATGGCCTTAACAGCCCGATTCATGTCTTCCTCTGACCATGCAGAGCGATTTGTCTTACGAGAATATTTTTTATTGGGCATCTGCAAATAATAAAATGCAGTAAGGGTAAAATCGATCACAGGCGGGTAATATCGATCATACTGGCCGATATTAACCGCCGCGGGGACGCCATTGCTTTAACATAAATATCTCCTAGCCTCAAGGAATTAAAATTTTCGTAAATACTACATAAAATACCTTGGGGTACCATGCAACTCTTAGTGCTAAAGTAGCTTAGGATTTTCAAACATTGACAAGTACATACCTTATCCCAGTGGTTTCCAACCTGTGGGGCGCGCCCTCCTAGGGGGGCGCGAGACTGTTGCAAGTGGGGCATACAGCTGTTTCCTAAATATCATTTTCGAATACAAACCAAAAAAATCTAATAGGTGTCAAGAAATGAATCACGAAAATAAGTATATTTTTACATAATATTGTATATTATTTTGTAGCACATTAAATTAATTTTTTTTATTGATGCCTCATATTACCTATTTTATGCACGCCTCAGCGTGTTTAAATAGAACTTTCAAACACGCGCGTTTTTGAAAGTCCCTATGGTAACAACAACAACTCGAGAAACGTAAGTATCAATGA
>OY998180.1:153930652-154304763 GCA_963921935.1 Galeruca laticollis
ACAAATTCCCCTCAAGCATAATTTCAACATTTTCAATGACTATCCTATGATTACATGTGGACGGCAAACAATACGTTTGGTTCGAGCTCGAAACGATAATGATTGTGTATATATCACAGAAAAAAACCAAACCCCCCATCCTTAATGCCGCCGATTAATCATTTAACCTACAAATTCCCCTCAAGCATAATTTCAACATTTTTCAATGACTATCCTATGATTACATGTGGACGGCAAACAATACGTTTGGTTCGAGCTCGAAACAATAATGATTGTGTATATATCATAGAAAAAAACCAAACCCCCCATCCTTAATGCCGCCGATTAATCATTTAACCTACAAATTCCCCTCAAGCATAATTTCAACATTTTCAATGACTATCCTATGATTACATGTGGACGGCAAACAATACGTTTGGTTCGAGCTCGAAACGATAATGATTGTGTATATATCACAGAAAAAAACCAAACCCCCCATCCTTAATGCCGCCGATTAATCATTTAACCGAGTTTACAAATTCCCCTCAAGCATAATTTCAACATTTTCAATGACTATCCTATGATTACATGTGGACGGCAAACAATACGTTTGGTTCGAGCTCGAAAACAATAATGATTGTGTATATATCATAGAAAAAAACCAAACCCCCCATCCTTAATGCCGCCGATTAATCATTTAACCTACAAATTCCCCTCAAGCATAATTTCAACATTTTCAATGACTATCCTATGATTACATGTGGACGGCAAACAATACGTTGGCCCTCAAGCATAATTTCAACATTTTCAATGACTATCCTATGATTACATGTGGACGGCAAACAATACGTTTGGTTCGAGCTCGAAACGATAATGATTGTGTATATATCACAGAAAAAAACCAAACCCCCCATCCTTAATGCCGCCGATTAATCATTTAACCTACAAATTCCCCTCAAGCATAATTTCAACATTTTCAATGACTATCCTATGATTACATGTGGACGGCAAACAATACGTTTGGTTCGAGCTCGAAACAATAATGATTGTGTATATATCATAGAAAAAAACCAAACCCCCCATCCTTAATGCCGCCGATTAATCATTTAACCTACAAATTCCCCTCAAGCATAATTTCAACATTTTCAATGACTATCCTATGATTACATGTGGACGGCAAACAATACGTTTGGTTCGAGCTCGAAACGATAATGATTGTGTATATATCACAGAAAAAAACCAAACCCCCCATCCTTAATGCCGCCGATTAATCATTTAACCTACAAATTCCCCTCAAGCATAATTTCAACATTTTCAATGACTATCCTATGATTACATGTGGACGGCAAACAATACGTTTGGTTCGAGCTCGAAACAATAATGATTGTGTATATATCATAGAAAAAAACCAAACCCCCCATCCTTAATGCCGCCGATTAATCATTTAACCTACAAATTCCCCTCAAGCATAATTTCAACATTTTCAATGACTATCCTATGATTACATGTGGACGGCAAACAATACGTTTGGTTCGAGCTCGAAACGATAATGATTGTGTATATATCACAGAAAAAAACCAAACCCCCCATCCTTAATGCCGCCGATTAATCATTTAACCTACAAATTCCCCTCAAGCATAATTTCAACATTTTCAATGACTATCCTATGATTACATGTGGACGGCAAACAATACGTTTGGTTCGAGCTCGAAACAATAATGATTGTGTATATATCATAGAAAAAAACCAAACCCCCCATCCTTAATGCCGCCGATTAATCATTTAACCTACAAATTCCCCTCAAGCATATTTTCAACATTTTCAATGACTATCCTATGATTACATGTGGACGGCAAACAATACGTTTGGTTCGAGCTCGAAACAATAATGATTGTGTATATATCATAGAAAAAAACCAAACCCCCCATCCTTAATGCCGCCGATTAATCATTTAACCTACAAATTCCCCTCAAGCATAATTTCAACATTTTCAATGACTATCCTATGATTACATGTGGACGGCAAACAATACGTTTGGTTCGAGCTCGAAACGATAATGATTGTGTATATATCACAGAAAAAAACCAAACCCCCCATCCTTAATGCCGCCGATTAATCATTTAACCTACAAATTCCCCTCAAGCATAATTTCAACATTTTCAATGACTATCCTATGATTACATGTGGACGGCAAACAATACGTTTGGTTCGAGCTCGAAACAATAATGATTGTGTATATATCATAGAAAAAAACCAAACCCCCCATCCTTAATGCCGCCGATTAATCATTTAACCTACAAATTCCCCTCAAGCATAATTTCAACATTTTCAATGACTATCCTATGATTACATGTGGACGGCAAACAATACGTTTGGTTCGAGCTCGAAACGATAATGATTGTGTATATATCACAGAAAAAAACCAAACCCCCCATCCTTAATGCCGCCGATTAATCATTTAACCTACAAATTCCCCTCAAGCATAATTTCAACATTTTCAATGACTATCCTATGATTACATGTGGACGGCAAACAATACGTTTGGTTCGAGCTCGAAACAATAATGATTGTGTATATATCATAGAAAAAAACCAAACCCCCCATCCTTAATGCCGCCGATTAATCATTTAACCTACAAATTCCCCTCAAGCATATTTTCAACATTTTCAATGACTATCCTATGATTACATGTGGACGGCAAACAATACGTTTGGTTCGAGCTCGAAACAATAATGATTGTGTATATATCATAGAAAAAAACCAAACCCCCCATCCTTAATGCCGCCGATTAATCATTTAACCTACAAATTCCCCTCAAGCATAATTTCAACATTTTCAATGACTATCCTATGATTACATGTGGACGGCAAACAATACGTTTGGTTCGAGCTCGAAACGATAATGATTGTGTATATATCACAGAAAAAAACCAAACCCCCCATCCTTAATGCCGCCGATTAATCATTTAACCTACAAATTCCCCTCAAGCATAATTTCAACATTTTCAATGACTATCCTATGATTACATGTGGACGGCAAACAATACGTTTGGTTCGAGCTCGAAACAATAATGATTGTGTATATATCATAGAAAAAAACCAAACCCCCCATCCTTAATGCCGCCGATTAATCATTTAACCTACAAATTCCCCTCAAGCATAATTTCAACATTTTCAATGACTATCCTATGATTACATGTGGACGGCAAACAATACGTTTGGTTCGAGCTCGAAACGATAATGATTGTGTATATATCACAGAAAAAAACCAAACCCCCCATCCTTAATGCCGCCGATTAATCATTTAACCTACAAATTCCCCTCAAGCATAATTTCAACATTTTCAATGACTATCCTATGATTACATGTGGACGGCAAACAATACGTTTGGTTCGAGCTCGAAACAATAATGATTGTGTATATATCATAGAAAAAAACCAAACCCCCCATCCTTAATGCCGCCGATTAATCATTTAACCTACAAATTCCCCTCAAGCATAATTTCAACATTTTCAATGACTATCCTATGATTACATGTGGACGGCAAACAATACGTTTGGTTCGAGCTCGAAACGATAATGATTGTGTATATATCACAGAAAAAAACCAAACCCCCCATCCTTAATGCCGCCGATTAATCATTTAACCTACAAATTCCCCTCAAGCATAATTTCAACATTTTCAATGACTATCCTATGATTACATGTGGACGGCAAACAATACGTTTGGTTCGAGCTCGAAACAATAATGATTGTGTATATATCATAGAAAAAAACCAAACCCCCCATCCTTAATGCCGCCGATTAATCATTTAACCTACAAATTCCCCTCAAGCATAATTTCAACATTTTCAATGACTATCCTATGATTACATGTGGACGGCAAACAATACGTTTGGTTCGAGCTCGAAACGATAATGATTGTGTATATATCACAGAAAAAAACCAAACCCCCCATCCTTAATGCCGCCGATTAATCATTTAACCTACAAATTCCCCTCAAGCATAATTTCAACATTTTCAATGACTATCCTATGATTACATGTGGACGGCAAACAATACGTTTGGTTCGAGCTCGAAACGATAATGATTGTGTATATATCACAGAAAAAAACCAAACCCCCCATCCTTAATGCCGCCGATTAATCATTTAACCTACAAATTCCCCTCAAGCATAATTTCAACATTTTCAATGACTATCCTATGATTACATGTGGACGGCAAACAATACGTTTGGTTCGAGCTCGAAACAATAATGATTGTGTATATATCATAGAAAAAAACCAAACCCCCCATCCTTAATGCCGCCGATTAATCATTTAACCTACAAATTCCCCTCAAGCATATTTTCAACATTTTCAATGACTATCCTATGATTACATGTGGACGGCAAACAATACGTTTGGTTCGAGCTCGAAACGATAATGATTGTGTATATATCATAGAAAAAAACCAAACCCCCCATCCTTAATGCCGCCGATTAATCATTTAACCTACAAATTCCCCTCAAGCATAATTTCAACATTTTCAATGACTATCCTATGATTACATGTGGACGGCAAACAATACGTTTGGTTCGAGCTCGAAACGATAATGATTGTGTATATATCACAGAAAAAAACCAAACCCCCCATCCTTAATGCCGCCGATTAATCATTTAACCTACAAATTCCCCTCAAGCATAATTTCAACATTTTCAATGACTATCCTATGATTACATGTGGACGGCAAACAATACGTTTGGTTCGAGCTCGAAACAATAATGATTGTGTATATATCATAGAAAAAAACCAAACCCCCCATCCTTAATGCCGCCGATTAATCATTTAACCTACAAATTCCCCTCAAGCATAATTTCAACATTTTCAATGACTATCCTATGATTACATGTGGACGGCAAACAATACGTTTGGTTCGAGCTCGAAACAATAATGATTGTGTATATATCACAGAAAAAAACCAAACCCCCCATCCTTAATGCCGCCGATTAATCATTTAACCTACAAATTCCCCTCAAGCATAATTTCAACATTTTCAATGACTATCCTATGATTACATGTGGACGGCAAACAATACGTTTGGTTCGAGCTCGAAACAATAATGATTGTGTATATATCATAGAAAAAAACCAAACCCCCCATCCTTAATGCCGCCGATTAATCATTTAACCTACAAATTCCCCTCAAGCATAATTTCAACATTTTCAATGACTATCCTATGATTACATGTGGACGGCAAACAATACGTTTGGTTCGAGCTCGAAACGATAATGATTGTGTATATATCACAGAAAAAAACCAAACCCCCCATCCTTAATGCCGCCGATTAATCATTTAACCTACAAATTCCCCTCAAGCATAATTTCAACATTTTCAATGACTATCCTATGATTACATGTGGACGGCAAACAATACGTTTGGTTCGAGCTCGAAACAATAATGATTGTGTATATATCATAGAAAAAAACCAAACCCCCCATCCTTAATGCCGCCGATTAATCATTTAACCTACAAATTCCCCTCAAGCATAATTTCAACATTTTCAATGACTATCCTATGATTACATGTGGACGGCAAACAATACGTTTGGTTCGAGCTCGAAACGATAATGATTGTGTATATATCACAGAAAAAAACCAAACCCCCCATCCTTAATGCCGCCGATTAATCATTTAACCTACAAATTCCCCTCAAGCATAATTTCAACATTTTCAATGACTATCCTATGATTACATGTGGACGGCAAACAATACGTTTGGTTCGAGCTCGAAACAATAATGATTGTGTATATATCATAGAAAAAAACCAAACCCCCCATCCTTAATGCCGCCGATTAATCATTTAACCTACAAATTCCCCTCAAGCATAATTTCAACATTTTCAATGACTATCCTATGATTACATGTGGACGGCAAACAATACGTTTGGTTCGAGCTCGAAACGATAATGATTGTGTATATATCACAGAAAAAAACCAAACCCCCCATCCTTAATGCCGCCGATTAATCATTTAACCTACAAATTCCCCTCAAGCATAATTTCAACATTTTCAATGACTATCCTATGATTACATGTGGACGGCAAACAATACGTTTGGTTCGAGCTCGAAACAATAATGATTGTGTATATATCATAGAAAAAAACCAAACCCCCCATCCTTAATGCCGCCGATTAATCATTTAACCTACAAATTCCCCTCAAGCATATTTTCAACATTTTCAATGACTATCCTATGATTACATGTGGACGGCAAACAATACGTTTGGTTCGAGCTCGAAACAATAATGATTGTGTATATATCATAGAAAAAAACCAAACCCCCCATCCTTAATGCCGCCGATTAATCATTTAACCTACAAATTCCCCTCAAGCATAATTTCAACATTTTCAATGACTATCCTATGATTACATGTGGACGGCAAACAATACGTTTGGTTCGAGCTCGAAACGATAATGATTGTGTATATATCACAGAAAAAAACCAAACCCCCCATCCTTAATGCCGCCGATTAATCATTTAACCTACAAATTCCCCTCAAGCATAATTTCAACATTTTCAATGACTATCCTATGATTACATGTGGACGGCAAACAATACGTTTGGTTCGAGCTCGAAACAATAATGATTGTGTATATATCATAGAAAAAAACCAAACCCCCCATCCTTAATGCCGCCGATTAATCATTTAACCTACAAATTCCCCTCAAGCATATTTTCAACATTTTCAATGACTATCCTATGATTACATGTGGACGGCAAACAATACGTTTGGTTCGAGCTCGAAACAATAATGATTGTGTATATATCATAGAAAAAAACCAAACCCCCCATCCTTAATGCCGCCGATTAATCATTTAACCTACAAATTCCCCTCAAGCATAATTTCAACATTTTCAATGACTATCCTATGATTACATGTGGACGGCAAACAATACGTTTGGTTCGAGCTCGAAACAATAATGATTGTGTATATATCATAGAAAAAAACCAAACCCCCCATCCTTAATGCCGCCGATTAATCATTTAACCTACAAATTCCCCTCAAGCATATTTTCAACATTTTCAATGACTATCCTATGATTACATGTGGACGGCAAACAATACGTTTGGTTCGAGCTCGAAACAATAATGATTGTGTATATATCATAGAAAAAAACCAAACCCCCCATCCTTAATGCCGCCGATTAATCATTTAACCTACAAATTCCCCTCAAGCATATTTTCAACATTTTCAATGACTATCCTATGATTACATGTGGACGGCAAACAATACGTTTGGTTCGAGCTCGAAACAATAATGATTGTGTATATATCATAGAAAAAAACCAAACCCCCCATCCTTAATGCCGCCGATTAATCATTTAACCTACAAATTCCCCTCAAGCATAATTTCAACATTTTCAATGACTATCCTATGATTACATGTGGACGGCAAACAATACGTTTGGTTCGAGCTCGAAACGATAATGATTGTGTATATATCACAGAAAAAAACCAAACCCCCCATCCTTAATGCCGCCGATTAATCATTTAACCTACAAATTCCCCTCAAGCATAATTTCAACATTTTCAATGACTATCCTATGATTACATGTGGACGGCAAACAATACGTTTGGTTCGAGCTCGAAACAATAATGATTGTGTATATATCATAGAAAAAAACCAAACCCCCCATCCTTAATGCCGCCGATTAATCATTTAACCTACAAATTCCCCTCAAGCATATTTTCAACATTTTCAATGACTATCCTATGATTACATGTGGACGGCAAACAATACGTTTGGTTCGAGCTCGAAACAATAATGATTGTGTATATATCATAGAAAAAAACCAAACCCCCCATCCTTAATGCCGCCGATTAATCATTTAACCTACAAATTCCCCTCAAGCATAATTTCAACATTTTCAATGACTATCCTATGATTACATGTGGACGGCAAACAATACGTTTGGTTCGAGCTCGAAACAATAATGATTGTGTATATATCATAGAAAAAAACCAAACCCCCCATCCTTAATGCCGCCGATTAATCATTTAACCTACAAATTCCCCTCAAGCATATTTTCAACATTTTCAATGACTATCCTATGATTACATGTGGACGGCAAACAATACGTTTGGTTCGAGCTCGAAACAATAATGATTGTGTATATATCATAGAAAAAAACCAAACCCCCCATCCTTAATGCCGCCGATTAATCATTTAACCTACAAATTCCCCTCAAGCATATTTTCAACATTTTCAATGACTATCCTATGATTACATGTGGACGGCAAACAATACGTTTGGTTCGAGCTCGAAACAATAATGATTGTGTATATATCATAGAAAAAAACCAAACCCCCCATCCTTAATGCCGCCGATTAATCATTTAACCTACAAATTCCCCTCAAGCATAATTTCAACATTTTCAATGACTATCCTATGATTACATGTGGACGGCAAACAATACGTTTGGTTCGAGCTCGAAACAATAATGATTGTGTATATATCATAGAAAAAAACCAAACCCCCCATCCTTAATGCCGCCGATTAATCATTTAACCTACAAATTCCCCTCAAGCATATTTTCAACATTTTCAATGACTATCCTATGATTACATGTGGACGGCAAACAATACGTTTGGTTCGAGCTCGAAACAATAATGATTGTGTATATATCATAGAAAAAAACCAAACCCCCCATCCTTAATGCCGCCGATTAATCATTTAACCTACAAATTCCCCTCAAGCATATTTTCAACATTTTCAATGACTATCCTATGATTACATGTGGACGGCAAACAATACGTTTGGTTCGAGCTCGAAACAATAATGATTGTGTATATATCATAGAAAAAAACCAAACCCCCCATCCTTAATGCCGCCGATTAATCATTTAACCTACAAATTCCCCTCAAGCATAATTTCAACATTTTCAATGACTATCCTATGATTACATGTGGACGGCAAACAATACGTTTGGTTCGAGCTCGAAACAATAATGATTGTGTATATATCATAGAAAAAAACCAAACCCCCCATCCTTAATGCCGCCGATTAATCATTTAACCTACAAATTCCCCTCAAGCATATTTTCAACATTTTCAATGACTATCCTATGATTACATGTGGACGGCAAACAATACGTTTGGTTCGAGCTCGAAACAATAATGATTGTGTATATATCATAGAAAAAAACCAAACCCCCCATCCTTAATGCCGCCGATTAATCATTTAACCTACAAATTCCCCTCAAGCATAATTTCAACATTTTCAATGACTATCCTATGATTACATGTGGACGGCAAACAATACGTTTGGTTCGAGCTCGAAACGATAATGATTGTGTATATATCACAGAAAAAAACCAAACCCCCCATCCTTAATGCCGCCGATTAATCATTTAACCTACAAATTCCCCTCAAGCATAATTTCAACATTTTCAATGACTATCCTATGATTACATGTGGACGGCAAACAATACGTTTGGTTCGAGCTCGAAACGATAATGATTGTGTATATATCACAGAAAAAAACCAAACCCCCCATCCTTAATGCCGCCGATTAATCATTTAACCTACAAATTCCCCTCAAGCATATTTTCAACATTTTCAATGACTATCCTATGATTACATGTGGACGGCAAACAATACGTTTGGTTCGAGCTCGAAACGATAATGATTGTGTATATATCACAGAAAAAAAAACGTTGCTGGTGTTACTTCCACTACAACTGTTAGCGTAAACATTACCAACATCGAATTGAAAATTAAGCATATCTATCCTAATGATGATATTAAGTTGGAACTATGAAGGCTATTCAAAATGTTCAGCCTATAGTTATTCCATTTAGAAAGTGGGAGATACGTGAACTACCAGCCATCACCAGAAACGCTAGACGTGAAAGTTTGGGCTATTAAAACTACAACTTCAGTCGAACGACCTCGTTACGTTTTGGTTTTCTTTCAAACCAACAAACGTGACAACAACACAGCCGACCCTACTTTATTCGAAAACGCCGACTTTCAAAGTATCCGACTATCAGTAAATGGTGAAAATTATCCCAATGAAAGAGTGCAGTTGGACTTTACTAAGAATGATTACAATGAAACCTATTTCAACTTTACTGAATTTTATCATAGCTATATGAATTCAACACAGAAGGGTCCTCTGTTAGATTATTCCTCTTTCAAGAAGCGTGTATTGTTTGTTATCGATTGCTCGAAACAGGAAGACAGCATGAAGGCATCAACAGTTGATGTAAAACTTGACATTGAAGCAAACATTGGTTTCCCTGAAAATACCAAAGTATATTGCGTCATAACACACGACTGTGTAATGGAGTTTATCCCCCTCACCGAAATTGTCAAGAATTTAAGTTAGAACGTGCTGCTGCACTGCACGTCATTATTCTAGCAGTCATCATCATCATGAGAGTAGCATCCAAGGATTCGTCGTAGATGGATACTTTGTTCCCAAAGAAGTTACCATCGAGATTGGTTTTAAGCAAAGCCACTACATGTTTTTGTCACCTCAATCGATTGATACATTAAGTCAGCGTGATAAGAAAACTGTGTTATACCTGGAAAAGAACGTACATGGCATTAGATACTCTTCAGGTGACATCGAGTATACCAAAATAAATGATATATTGGAAACTAAGCTGTTGAATGCTGTAGACTTTATTTACGTACTCGGACAGCAAAAAGCCGAATTTATACTAAAGAAATGTCACACTTTTAGTGTGTTTCCCATTATTATTGATGTCTGCAAGTTTGTTTGCGCATCATGGACAACTAGAGACTTTGAACGTGATTCCTGCCACACCACTGGAGGAGGAGGAGGACCATACTTCTGCACTCAAAGAAATGTACAGCGTCTCCGACAATGGTTTTTATTAAATACTACATTACCTTTGTAATTATTATATCAATAATAAATGATTTTTTAAGTGAATGGAATTTTTTTATTCCTAATAAGCCCCCGCCCTCCATTTTGGTATTAAATTTAAAAGAGACGTTATTACTGCATATGAATTTTGTCGTTTCCAACATCCTAATAACCCCTGCCCTCCCATTTTGACAATTTAGCAATTCTTTTTTCTCTATACCCTGTATAAATTGGCGAGCTTTGGCTGGAGAGCGATAACCAACGACGAAAAAAGGTGGACGACACGGGGCACGCCATACACAGAACACAAGATGAGTGACATAGAGCACGAAGACACACAGAACACACACAATATGGATGTCGACGAAATCCAACATGACTGACTTTCGCCCCAGAACTGGCCTAGTAATCTACTTGGGACAGTACGCGCATTCCTTTATAAAATTAAAATGAGCGACTCCGAATTGTGTGATTGTAATAAATGTTTTGATGATATTAATCATTGGATATTTAGCTGGCAACATAATAGTCAAACTACAAGATATCTTCTGGAAACTCTGTCTAAAGAAAATATTCCTATCTCACAAAATCAAGTTTCTTTGTTATTTCTCAATCGGCGACATACTACGGTTCGTACTATATTATGGGAATTTCTTAAACGTGCTAAAAGAAAAATATAGAAATCAGTATAGCTGCATTTTAGATGTAGAATGGTAGAGTTTAGTTGTAGTATACTTATTTTCTTTCCTTTGCAACATTTGTATACCCCCTTACCGTTGCCTTTATTGTGTGTTGTAAGTAAAGTTGCTATGGCGGGCACCTTAGCGTGAAAAGAGTGTCCATGTTTATTATCCTTATTCTTGGTTTTCTACGAATTCTATTGTATAGGGCAATGAATGATCTATAACTTAGATATGAGTAAATATGTTTGCTGCGACATGTCCTTCGTTTCTCTTCTTAATGTCATATTACTTGTTTATTCGTGGCTGAATGGGATCCACATCCCAAAGTCAAAAAAAAGTATTAATAATTATGTAAGGTGGGTATTTATGGGTTCCATCAAATCAAGGAAGGTAGGAACAGGTAAAGTCAAATTGACGCGTGCAGAAGAAAATTTTAAAATATTGTCCTTTCAGTTATTGAATTTTGCTATTAAAATCAAAACTGGAGGAGAATATGACACTGTTTCGTGGTTAGTGTAGGTGTACGTATTCTAACAATTTTGCTTATGATTATATAAAACGTAAATTTTTTCATTAGGGGCCATAGGGGAAAATAAAATAGTTATTTGTAAAACAAGTGTCACAATGACTCGTTTTGAAGTACGAGTGAAGTTTGCACAACGAACCGCGAAGCGGTGAGTTGTGCAAATCACGAGTACTACAGAAAGTCATTGTGGCACAAGGTTTACACAATATTTTTTATAATTTGCATTTATTTAATTATTTAAATAAAATAGAATTTCATATAATACCTGTTTTTAAACTAGGAGGAGTGGTTTGAATTTAAGTTGGCAATTCTGTAGATTCCTAATTGGTCAGATCACAGATGGTTTTATTCAGCAATTCTGACTTTTCACATATTATAACCGAATAATTGTGTAAATTGTAAACAAACTTTCATTTAAGCAAAAAGATGATGATTATTTGTTTAAAAAAGAGCTTCTTCGTATATGCTCTTGCGATCTATTTTTATTATATCGTATCATGAACAGAATTATTTCTGTAATACATCTTCACATAGATATCTGGTAATTTATGCCAAAAATCGAACGTTTTGTATATCTATACAATAAAAAAATAAACAATTGACAAATCATTCGTAAATAAACGTTAGCGTACTTTATTCGTTAATATTTTTAATATATGAATCATTCTAATTTACATTTAATATAATAATTTGCTAGCTAGAACAACGCTAGACCATTTTATTTATAATTTGTGTCAAGGTTAAAGTCAAATGTCAAATAAAAATATAACTAAATACAATAACCAACTGTACACTAAAAATTGCTATAACAGTGTTCAAAGAGCTTCATTGTGACACTGTAAACAATGTTATAATGAAGTCTCTTTTATACGCGAATTATAAGAAAGTATTTGTTTCACTGTTTTGGATTTTATTTCAGTTTTGCATTTCATTTCAGGTTTGTATCTCGTTAAGGGGAAATCGATATCCTGAAAGGTATTTTTATAAATTTCCTCATGTTCTTTGTTTGCGACGTAAGTTTCCGTATATAGAGTTCCTATTTTTTAATAAAAAAATTACTTGATTTTAGAACTGTTCAAAATTAGGGAAAGGAAATTGTTCTTTAAAAATAAAATTATAATGGCAATCCAAATTTATTCGTCCAGCTTCAGTTGTGCATTCCCTAAAGATTTTAAAAAAATGTATTTGTGTTGAGAGACACCTTGCGCCATACTAATTAGAATTACTTTCAATTACAAAAAAAGATATTGATTAACGTGTTATGTACTAAAAAAACGTAAGAGGCAAGCGCACCGCACCGACTTCGAAACGAAACGTGAATATTTTATACTTTTCTCCTCGAAAATAAAACAATTGTAACGCAGAAATAAAAACAGGTTGACTAACATTTCTCAATATTCTGCATGCTTCAGTCCCTCGCTATGTTTGTTTTATTTCTCTGAATGTCTATTGTTTCATAAAGTTCTTTTTTTTTGGTACGGTTTTCATTTTTTCAAGTCAAAAATATGTTTGTTTTTTTTTTGAATATGTTGTCAAAGCCGTCTTATTAGAAACATCTCCTCCTATAATGTAAATTAAATTAATGTGGATTAAAAGAGTGACAGATAAAATCTTCAAACCCCACGGTATTCAAACAATCTGCAAACCCCAACAGAAAATCTCCCACCTAAGCAGATTTGTCAAGGAGAACATTCCCAATGAACAGCATGAGAGTATCTGAAATTCCTTGCTTAGAGTGCCCCCGCTCCTACATAGGTAACACCAACTGACGTATCTCCGTTAGAGCAAAAGAACACTCAGTGTCTGTTAGAAAATCCGATTTATACTTCTTCCAGCTTGGTCCAATATCGTGTCCAACCAGGGCACACAATCAATTTCTATAAAACCATAACTATCGCTTCAACTCGCTCTTCAAATCCAGAATAATTCGAGAAACTATCGAGATAGAAAAACGTCCAAACTGTTTAAACACCGGTGACGACAGCCAGAGATTACCATCAACCTGGAAACATCTTCTTCTACCGCCCCATTCCGATCCCACCTCACCTCCTTCCGAGAGGATAAGCCAAAGCCGCTAACAAAATATAGTGCGCCCAAATCAGGTGAGCAACTTTTAGTACTAATTTTATTTATTTACGAATCCAAATTTCTTCCCATTTGCAAAATAACGTACCTTGATTCTATTAAAAAAATCTTTTATACTAATAACTCAAATCACCATTCACGATATCATTGATTTAAAAAATGGAATTTGCAAGATTTATTTGAAGATATAATTTGTTTGTGAATAAAATACTTTGTAGTTCGTACCACACTCTACTAAAGTGAAGTCAAATATTAGGTTAGGAGTAGGTACAACGTTTTACATTACATTTTTAATACACTTAGGTACAATCTTGCTATGATTTTGAATCAATTACCAAATGTGAAGTACTCAGTATCGATAATTTTGAATTTCCTGTAGGTCAAAAAATGCACCACTCCACAATTTACTTTTAAAAGTAAAACACTTATCTCAACAAGCAAATTTTTACCTGTTGTGTAAATATAATAAATACATACATATCCTTATTTTCTAACAATATAATGTAGTACGGCCTGGAGGTAGATAATCTCCAATTTGTAATATTTAATAGTTTGTAGTATCGATCATTTAATCCTGCGTAAGATACTTGAAGAATGAATGGCAAGGGGCTGTACCAACAGTAGTAAATATCTGAAGGCGGATGTTTGCTTGCTCAACCAAATAAATTTTGGTTTGACCATACAATGGGATTTCATTTACGGGTAACTTTGTAATGGGAAGGTCGGGGCTTTGACAGGGACGTAGCAATTACGTTTTAGAAGATAGTGGAACTATTTATTTATACAGACCTTTACATAATAACCCGTTTTTATAAAGGTTGGTTTTAAATTTATACAAATAAACTCAGGATGTGATTGCCCGATGGATTTTTCTTATACAAAATTTTTCTCGACCAACCTTACAAAAATATCACTTACAAAATAAGTAAGTAATTTTTTTTTAATTTCATTCCTTTGTAAATCAAATGCCCTTGCAAAGGCAAAATAGTAATAAGGAAGTGAAATTAACGGATCTCATTTTATTCAATATTTTATGATAGTACCAAAAATAAAGTTTCTTCGTCTAATGTTACCTAGATTATGGTCATATTTATTTTTTTTAGCTTTTTCATTATAATCGTTTAGTTAAAAATTTATATACCCCAATGTATCGTTAATGGTAAATTGTTCTAAATATTCCACTCTTATGATATGCGATATGTGCGAAATTTAAAACTGAAACAGTAATTAAAGTAAAAGTTTCAGAAAAAATCTCATATGGAGAAGAAAAAAGAAAAATGTTAATTCCCACATCATAGGTATAAAATACTTCCTATGCATCATCAGTTAGAACGCCAGCATCTAATAGTAGTGAAATTATTAATCAAATATTTCCTCGCCTAGAAGGAATTATCTATAAAACAATTAATCACGAATTATTAAATTATCAAAATATACGTCTCTATTGGTTATCCACGCAGTGGAAGAACTATTGGTCAAAGAAATTCTAACTACGTAGCAGCAAGAATTTATGTGCTGTTACCTGATGATATAAAATGTTCAAAAATTTACAATGTATTTAAAAAGCGAATTAAGGAGTGGATTATGGAAACGGATAGACAGTTTTCTAGCAATATATTTAATCAAACTCTATCATAATTAACAGTATCCATTTCAGCAGTTTAAGTGTCTAACAATTGATATGGTACCGCCTAAAAATTTAATATAAAACTTGACAATTTACTGGATTTGACAAAAAACTGATTTGTTCATGTTTTCCGGTCACAATACAAGTAGTAATATTAACTACTTCAGTAACCTAAACTGTTTATTCAATTTAGTGTAATTATTTTCTATGTATTAATGTATCTTTTTATATATTATTGTATCTATCTTTATTGAATAAATATTATATATATATATATATATATATATATATATATATATATAATTTATATTTTATATTATCATTATTCAAATAATATCAATGGTGAATCTAGAAATAGTATTACAGTGGAACTGCAATGGATTAAGACATCATTACGAAGGGCTAAAAGAAATTCTTGCAAAATATAAACAATTCTGTATCTGCAAACAAGAAACACACCTAAAACCAAATGAATAATTTTTTCTAAGTACTTATAATTGTGTCCGTCGACCTTTGAAAAAGAGGTCATGGAAGTGTATCCATATATACTAAAAAAATAAAAAAATATGAAAATGGAGGAAATACAATTGGATACCAGTTTACAAGCAATAGTAATCCAACTACATTATAATCACTTGTAATACATACTTCCTCGACATCTATTCGAAACCAGAACACCTATAAGATCTCGTTAGACAACTTCCTACTCCTTTTATTATCATCGGAATTTTCTACTCACATAATAAATACTCTACGGGGCTCATCACATACTGATCTTAGAGTAAAGGCTATAGAGAAAATACTAGAATAATTTAATCTTAATATCCTAAATACCGATGAAGGAACTTACATCAAAAGTCGATCAAATACTCTCTCAATTAGATCTTACAATGTGTTCACGTATATAAAAGCCACATATCAAATGCAGGATTTTAGATAAACATAGATAGATAGATTTATTTCATCACATTAATTACAAAAATGTACAATAGTGACAAGTCAAACTGGCATAGTAAGGTAAATGCTAGTAACAGTTAATACAAGCTTATCTCATTTAAAATAGTTATTTCTAAAAGTGAAAACAACAAAACTAACAATTTAAAAGAGCAATGTCTCACAATTTAAAAACTCTTCGATGGAGTAGAAACAGTGCCTCAATAGCGAGTGCTTAACTCTAACCCTGAAACGGTTGTAACTCAAACCAGTAATATCTGCTGGTATTTTATTGTATAAATGCAAGTTGAGTGAATTTCTAGCTGACAGATCCGGTCGATAAAATTGAGGCCTCAGTATTGCTTCTCTTCGAGTTGGGTAATTATGAAAGTCAGCGTTTGTTAGGTACTTAGTATTATTTTTGTGTACTTCTAAGACATTGTAAAATATGAAAATACATAGCAGTGGTAGAATCTTAAGTACTTGCAATAAAGGACGACAATGTTCTCTGTAAGAAACATTAGCTATGATCCTGACTGCTTTTTTTGCATTCGAAAGGCTTTAATTGCATAGGAAGACTGACCCCATAAAAGTAGGCCATATGTTAGGTGGCTGTTAAAAAGAGAAAAGTACGTCTGTAATACCATACTTTGACTAAGACACCTTTTCATCTGTCTTACTACGAACAGTTGTGTAGAAAGTTTTTTGCACAAACCAGCAATATATGCTTCCCAATTTAACATGTCATCAATTTTAAACCCCAATAAATCTACATATTGCTTCGTTGTGATTTGTCGATGTGATGATATTGTAATTTTCTGTGTCTTATCCCTATTTAGTTTGATATAATTTGGAGTAAACCAAGTTTCAGCGATATTATCTGTTCTCGAGCATAGGTCCATTAAGTCGTTAACATTTGAGTCTGCTTCTACCGTTGATACATGATCTGCATTGCAAAATGATAAGCTTGGAAATAAGAAATTGAAAATATCGTTAATATATATCACAAAAAGAGTTGGTCCTAATATGGAGCCTTGTGGTATACCGTGCGAAATGGATCTACATGAGCTAGAATTTCCAGATGTATAAACAACTTGCTTTCTCCCACATAAGTAGGCCTTCATTAGCTCTAAAGCTGTGCTACGTATACCATAATATTCCAGTTTGCCTAATAAGAGGTCATGGTTCACACTGTAAAAAGCCTTACTAAGATAACATAAAGTTAGAGCAGACACTAGCCCCTTTTCTATATTATCTATTATTGACTCAACTATAGCCATCATAGTTTGAGTAGTTGATTTGTTAGACCTAAATCCGAATTGTTTTTTATTAAGTACTGAATTAGTATTTAAAAAAGAAATTAAACGTTCTTTAATTAGTATCTCAAAACACCTCATAACACCTATCATAGCCCTATTATCATTGAATTTACAGATAGAATAAAATAAGGAAACATACCAAACAAGTCAAATTCGCCTCTCTGTCGCGAATTTCTTGAATCTTCCATCCCTAAAAATGTGGATAATATAAATTTGCTCAAAAAATTACCATGGTGGAATCAAAAAATTGCAGAGCCTGTCAGAAAGAGAAAGAGAGTGTTCAATTTATTTAAAATAACTATGACTAAAGAAATGTTAATCGAATTTGAAGGATTAAGAGCTAGAGCACGTTACCCAATTGAAGAATCTGAAAAGAGATTTTAGCAAGAGTAGGTGTAATTCAATAAATATTAACACTTGGAAAGAAGTATTGCCAAAGACTTGTAGTGTAGGAAGAACCTTCAAACTGCCTTCTCCCCAGTTAATGATACGAAAATCTTTAGACACCAACATATATCAAATGAACATATTTTGAAGAAATATGAGAAACTAATATAAAAAATCAGATTCAGTTCTTACCTAATTTGGCCATGGATAAATATTTTGATTATAATATTGCTTCCACATTAGAAAAATCATCAGCTCCAGGACATAATCAGATTATCTATCAGTTCATTAAGAACTTAATACGTGAAAAACAAATAAATTATTTAATTACAATATTTGGCAAAACCATGCTTACCCTAGAAAATAGAAAGAAGCAACGATTATACAAATATCAAAATCGGGAAAAGATCTTGAGTCTGCTCCTAGTTATCGCCTAACTCCCTTACCTGTTGCTTCGGTAAATTATTAGAAAAAAAATGGGGAGCATAAGGCTCATATGGTGAATAGATAGAGGAAATTCCTCAAGTGATCATAAAATGGGCTTTTGCAAACATCACTCCGCAAATTACCGACTTCTTTTACTAGAAAATGCTATTCAAAACTCCTGTGTTGCCATCTAATTCCAGTCCTTTTTCTATAGTAAAAAACCAATTGATCAAACGTGACGATTAGGCATACCCAAATCTCTTGAAAAATTGGAATTCAAGGGTAATTTACCATTTTTTATGAAAAACTTCTCGGAGAAAAGAGCTGTTAGAATTAGAGCAACAAACGTTATCAGACATACGGTTACTGAAAAATGGTATTCCACAAGGTTCAACTCATAGTGTTAATGAGCTTGTAAATATAGTTGAAAAGAATGTTGGGAGAAGTATATATGCTGATGATTTAGATATTTACTACCAATCAAAAGATAATTGAATAGTGTAATGTTTTTCTTATTTATTTAAACACTTTTATTACGAAGGGTGGGATAAATTCATACACACGGTAGGTCTACTCACTTAATTTATTTATTCACTAATTTATATAAACACTTCACTACAGTTTATTCAATTAGACTATTTACTTGTTCACCGTTTATCTCACGAGATCAAGTTATAAAATGACTTCTGCCGTTGGTCTTTATATATTAAGTGCCTTTTTTCTGGATAATTATAGGTTGCGGCTCACACAAAAACAATCGCCTCCCTGGAATTTTTTAGATAAGACTGGTTCCAAAACAATGTACCTCACTGGAAATATGTAGATAAGAATAGTCACAAAAAATAATGGTGAGCCGTTCAAAGAAATACCTGCGCATTCGCCAAAATTTTAACATGGCTTAGACAGAGTCGGATTCAGGGACTACACCAGTGTGCTATTTCGTAACATTACCCCCTCCTTAAAAGGAAGTTCCTCGTAGAACTTCTGTGTAGCCGGAACTGGATGTTCAAATGGGCAACTGGTCCCATGTCTGCACTTTTCGGTCGTATGGAAATAAAGGGCACCGTTTTCAACGGGTACCGATAACAAGAGGTATAGCTGCAAATTAATTTGTGGACACCGGTATCTTGAAAGATCACCTCTATCATGTTCCTGATGACTCGCGAATCCAACTGGTCGCTCTCTATCCTTGGTATTGCTTCGTAACGCTTCCCACACATCCCGGTAGGTGGATCGATCTGGAAATTCGTTTCTAGTTACCAGGTAGAAGACGTACCGCGAATTGTGTTCGAGTCTCAGTGTCTTGCCAGGGGCTGGCATCTGATCTTCAAGTTTATCTAATCGTCCAAACTTCTTTCGAAAGACGGTTACCAACCCTCGTGCATGTTTGTTACTGGCGGAGATGTTATGTACCAGTGAGTATTCTTCCGAGAGTGTGAACAAATCTTGTCTTTGTTCTCTAGAGACTCCGTACTTCCGTATGTGCCCATAAATTCTTCGAAGGTTGGGTCAGACTCTTGTTGTAGATGGTTCATCTCTTCCTCTTTGTCATGGTCTCCTCCGAATTGCGCTAGTCGGTTTTGGTGAAATACTCTCGGTTTTTCATTGGGGATCTTGCTCATACCATAAATGATGTCGTTGATCCTCTTCTTGATTAAGTATGGACCTTCCCATGATTTCTGCAACCATACTTTGTCCTCTTCTGTGACCTGCGCATCGTATCGTTTTTTCACTCTGTCGATGGCATCTTGAAGATTCTTTCGAACCAATTCGTGCACGTCGTCCATCCTTCTTCTACAATTGGATCACGTAATCTTCCCCTGCTAAATCTGCCAAACTTACTCGTAGCACAAGTCGTACATTTCTTACACTAGTCCTTCACATCGTCGGAGCTGTTAATCCAATAAAACCATTCACGGACTCGCTGAAGGGTTTTGTTCGCTCCCAGATGACCTCCCGAAGGACTCTCGCGTAACTTCTTCAGTACCTCAGCTACTCTTGTTCTCGGGATAACTAGCTGTCTCGTCATCTCGGAACCATCATAGTTATCAAGGTGAAAATCTTAACACTTCTTGCCATGTAGGTCCCCGATTTTCTTCCTTCCATTGCCGAATCTTTTTTAGGGTTGATCATTCTCCTGATCTTCTCTGATCCTGGCGCGTGACCCCTCTTCGTTGAATACTGTAGTTCTTGAAACTGCAGCTTCTCTAGATTCCGCCTTGCCACACTAGGAACAGTCTGTTGGGCACGGCCGCCTGGACAGGGAGTCTGCATTTCGGTGACTCACATCAGCTCGATGTTCGCCCCTGCCTAATTTCCCCTGTGACTGGAGTTCTTGGGCTACAGGAGTCCTGGGGCGCTTAGACGGGCTGCGGACGTGCTCTAAGTCGCCACACTTCCGGCGTTTGAGCTTCTTCGGCTTCAGGTCTGCCATACTCTTTATCAAATTGACAATCTGGTCCAGTCTGTCTTCGTTTCCTCCTTAAATGGTCCAAACTTTGTTGTGCCGCGAATATATCGTGGCTGCTTTGCATTTAAGAGGTCCTTTGTTTGCAGGAGTCGTAGAGCGCTTACACGAACTGCATACATGCTCTAGCTCGCCACAATGACAGCACCTGATATTCTTTGACTTCTTGTCTACCATACGTTTCAACAAGTTGACGATCTGGTCAAGTCTGTCATCGTCACCTTCCTCTCGGATGGTCCTAACTTTGTTATAACCCGAAACATTCGTTGCTGCTTCATATTCTAGAGCAGCTGTCAATTCATCAACTAATGTTTTGGGATCGGCTAAACGAAGCGTCCTCTGCATATCGGGGTCACGTAAGCCATCAATAAAGGCCTGGACGCCCAGACCTTCCATTATGTTCTCTGGTGAAATATCCACTTCATACTCTTGAAGGGCTTCTTCACGTTTCTGCCTTCGGTTCTCCAGCTGGGATTGGTACAAACGTTCCTGACCGTATCGCATGTCCAATCTCTTTTTCAGCTGCTCAAAGTTATCCGTTTTTTCCAGAGGTATCGTCTGAAGTACATCTAAGGCATCTCCCCGAAGCGCCATGGTCAAGTTTACTGCCTTCTCCCTGTCGGACCAATTATTCACCCTAGCGGCTGCCTCAAACTGTTTTACGTAATCGGTCCATGACATCTTTCCATCGAACGTTGGGGCCTTGACTCGGGCAAAACTGCCAATATCTTCTATCCTGGAGTTTATTTCTGACTTGTAGGGTTTTATATGTTCAATCTTCTTTTCTTCTGCTGGCGTGTCTTGTGTTCTTAAATCTGTCATATTTCTCTCTAACTCCTTGATTTTTTTGTCTATCCTTGTCATCTTATTTTCAATGTCTGATTTTAATTTCTCGTTCATCGTTGTCATCTTATTCTCGATTTTCTAGTCCATCGTTGTCATCTTATCCTCAATATCCGATTTTAGAGATAAAATTTTATTCTCGACGTCAGCAGCAATGTCATTTTTCAACGATGAGATATCGGCAGAAATGTCGTTCTTCATTGTGGAAATATCGCTCTTTTTATAGCAGAAATTTCGTTCTCCACATTAGTTGAAGTCTTCTCTTCCATGGCAGAAAAATCGTTCTTTATAGCAGAAATATCGTTTTTCACATTCGTTGAAATATTCTCTTCAATGGCAGAAATTGACGAGATTTAGGTGGATGCCTCGTCATTGAATAAAAATGTTTCTGGATCAAAGCCGTCATTTTCCAGTGCCACTTTAAGTCTTTCTACTAATTCACTTTTCTTACCGTACGTTTCCAACTCACGATTTTCTTTAATTCTGTCACTTTCAGGTCACTTATTCTCTTTTTGTTAATTTTTTTGGAGAAATTTCGATTTGTTAGCACGATCTTTAAAACCGTTTATTTTTCATTTATTTAGCCATGTCGAACAAAAGAATGAGGGTTCTACGCAACTTTGATCATTCAGAAATATCGTATGATGAAGAAGTAGAAAATTGGAGTTCCTTGGAATATACTGATAGCGATTGTATGTCCAGTGAAAATTCGGATCCTGATGATATAACTGAAGATGCCAAGAATCACGTGACTGTTTCCTTTTATAACATCCCTGGTCTAATTATGGTATTCCTCGGCCTCCATTTCCATTTACAGGTGATGCAGATATAGGAATAAATCTCAATATAGAAAATATATTAGATATATTTGAAAGTTTGTTTACCGTTGAGCTTATTGAAATTATCGTTTCCGAGACTAATCGATATACCGCCCAATTTATTGAAAAAAATCAAGAAAACATAAAGGGCAGGTCAAGAATTTGTGAATGGATTCCAATGAAATGAGAACTTTACTGGGACTACAAATTTTACAAGGAGTGTGTATAAAGCCCAAAATTAAATTGGACTTTTCAAAACGTGAAAGTATTGGAACGCCTTTTCACAGTTGAATTATAACAGACCAAATATTTTCTCTCTTTTTAAAATTTGTGCATTTTACTGATAATGAGCAATTTAGTAGTACGTCAAGAAATCGTAAATTGTTCAAAATTGGACCAATTTTAACTTATCTTCGAAATAAATTTATGTCAATTTATGTACCAGATAGGGACATTATATAGTAATGACGAATCTTGATTGGATCGAAAGGTCGCTTAGGTTGGGGACAGTTCATTCCTTCCAAAAGAAAGAGATTTAAATGTATTCGTTATGTGAAAGCCCAATAGGATACCTATATAATTTTATTATTTATATTGGAGCCAATACTATGTATCAAAATGTGTCATACAATGTCGAAGAGAAGAGTGGTTTTAAACCTTTTACATACACTCCTTGGATAAATTCTACACAAGTATTAACCTCAGCGATAAACTATCGAAACAAAAAACTGATTTTGTCGAAACAAAAAACTGATTGTTTCGAATCAATGCGAATAAATAGAAAAGTAGTTCGGCCATGAATCAAAAATAAGAAATTAGCTAAAGGTGAACACATTACAATGTTTCGAAAGAAGCAAATGATTTTAAAATGGCAAGATAAAAAGACGTCCTAATGGTTAGCTCCATCCATGATGACAACAAGCAGACAGTAGCAATAAGAGGGGGACATGATAGAAGGGCCAATGGTTATATTGAACCATAAAAAATACATGGGAGGAGTGGATTTAGCCGATAGTTCTGTATTTTTATACCACTGCGAGAAAAAGACTGAACAAACACTACATGAAGATTTTTCGACATTTTATCGACATCATCACCTTATACTGCTCTCAAATTTATACAAAATTTGGAGGCAAAAACATATACTAAATTTTCAGATTGACATCGGTGAACAGATAATAGAAAAATATATGAAAGAAAGGACTGTTTCTGACCGTCCGTCGAGGACGCCAAAGTCTTCTCGACTAATAGAGCGGATGTAATTCCTCCAGCAACCAAAGAAGAACGTACTAAACTCACTTATTTGTGTTTTTAGAGAAAATTAATTAATTTCAAACTTATATTGAAATTCAAAGATTAAATTTACCTGCAAAAATTCATAATATAAAGGTGAAAGATAAACAAATATTTATTGATAGAATGATAAGTCGCTAAAGTAATAATAAAGAAGTATCTTGACTAATTTTTTTAAAATGTGTTTCATATCATTGTCTCTCTTAGAAATAAACGGTTTTAAAGATTAAAACTAACTTTTCCACACTTATACACTCCAGTGGCTGAATCGGGCTAACAAATCGAAATTTCTCCAAAAATGACCAAAAATGTAGAATACCTGGATTTATGGGACCCATTGTACTAACGACAAACCAAAACCTTTCCAAACATTTAGTATATCTGGATTGATAGGTCCAGCTGTACTGGCTCTGGTGAACTAAAAATTAATAGGGTTCATCTGCGAGACACCCCTAACAATTTACCATCATAAAATTGGTAACTTGTATACATTCCGGATACTGTATCGTGCTAACAAACCGATATTTCTTCATAATGACCAAAAATGTGGTATTTCAGGTACCATAGCACATGTTGTACTGGCTGTGGTAAGCTGAAAATGAATAGGGTTCTACTGTGAGATTTTTCTGAACAATACCCAATCATAAAACTGGTGACATGATGCACTCCGGAGAGTGTATCGTGCTAACAAGACATAATTACAAAAAGTGGGCGACGACGACATACACACAGGATTTTTACTTTTCCGCCAACCCTATCTACGATGCGAGACAAGTATTGGTTTACCAAAAAGAGTTCGAGTTTTTAATTTTTTGAGTTATTTTTACGTTTTTCAACGGGAAAAACACGAAAAACGGGTTATTAGGAAAAAAATTCTGAGTGTATGTCGTCGTCGTTGTCGTCGGCCACTTCTTCTTTATACAGTCTACGGGTGTATAAAAATTATTAATTTTATGATTGGATATTGTTTAAGGTATTTCATAGATGAACCCTATTTATTTTCAGCTCACCAGAGCCAGTACAACGGGTGCTGTCGTACTTGAAGTTCCACACTTTGGTAATTTTTGGAGAAAGTTCGGCTTTTTAGTACGATTCAGCCTCCGGAGTGTATACAAGTGACCAATTTTATGATTGGATATTGTTCAGGTCGTCTCATAAATGATCTCTATTGATTTTCAGCTCACCATAGCCAGAACAACGGGTCATATAAATCCAAATATACTGCATTTTTGAACATTTTCGGAGAAATTTCGGTTTCTTAGCACGATACAGCATCTTGAGTGTATACAAGTGATCAATTTTATGATTGGATATTATTCAGGACGCCTCATAGATGAACCCTATTGATATTTAGTTCACCAGAACAAGAACAACGGATCTTATAAACCCAGATATACTACATTTTTGATATTAGTGTTTTAAATGAAACTCAACGTTTCTAGCTAATTCCACAATATAATGAAAAATATTAAAAATTCTAGAAAATTGACAATTGTTTCGATAACTGAAGTGACATGAAGTTACATTTCATTTTATGCCTACCTGATGTTTAGTAGTTATTTTTGGCTAGACCAAGAAATGACCTACCTTGTGATTGACTTAATATATGTTAATAGAAAAAAGAAGAAAATGTGATATTACAAATATCTAAGCTTCAATATTTGTAATATCACATCTTCTTCTTTTTTCTATTAACATATATTAAGTCAATCACAAGGTAGGTCACTTCTTGTTCTAGCCAAAAATAACTACTAAACATCAGTTAGGCATAAAATGAAATGTAACTTCTGTCATTCTGACGATGATATTCAGTTATCGAAACAATTGTCAATTTTTTAGAATTTTTAATATTTTTCATTATATTGTGGAATTAGCTAGAAACGTTGAGTTTCATTTAAAACACTAATATTCGTTAATTTACATTTTTGGAGAAATTTCGCATTGTTAGCACGATACAGCATTCGGAGTGTCAACAAGTAACCAATTTTATTATTGAATATTGCACAGGGCGTCTCATAGATGAACCCTATTGATTTTCAAGCCACCAGTACCCGTACAGCTGGTCCTATAAATCAAGATATACCACATTTCTGGTCGTTTTTAGAGAATTTTCGGTATTTTAGCACGATAGGAGTGCGGTAAAGTTAGTTTTAATCATTAAAACTGTTCATTTCTCTAAAAACCCCCTTTGTTAATTCAAAATCACATTGTGATAATGTTCTTCCTTTTTTTCCTCTTGTTTTCATCACATGCACATGTATACAACCGCTTATGCCCAGCTTGTGGATGTTAACTTTTGTGATGTTTCAATTTAACGTCTCAGCGATGTTAAAGCGCTGCCTTTTTACATTACTGTGCTGTTACTAGAACTTCCTCAAAAGGAAGTCTTTATAACGAACTAAAAACAACATTTCTGTTACATTCTGAAATGCCTTTTAACATCTTGTCGATGTTAATGTAATGTCTAAAAATAAAATCTTATCAATGATCTACATGCGACATTTCAAAAACAATACAGTGTATTCTCGTAGATGTTATATGGACATTACATAAACCTCTAAATAATATACCTCAAACATTCTAGATGACATCCTATAGATGTTTCTGCGCCTAATCAGCAAATACAGGGTGAACAACTAAGAACGCCGACTGTCGGCCATATTTCAAAAAATAGTAATGGTACAACTTTAAAAAAAATCCTTCAGGAAAATGACCCTGAAAAATGGCTGGAAAACATTTTTGAGTTCCTAAAATATCTGCTATGGGGTGGAATGAACACTTAAAAACATAATACTGTGATTATCTCCAAAAAAGACATACTAAAGGTATCCTAGAAATACAATTTTTGATATATTGATGAGATTATGAAAAAATGTAGTATTCTTCAAATAAGGGGAGGGGGAAGGTTCAACCTAAAAAACAAATGTCGTAACACTTTTTGGTTTTTAATCGATATCAATGTTTTTGGCGTCATTTAAAAGTTTTTACTCTTTAATAAGATATGCGTAACAAAAATAACAAAATTGAACAATTTTGTCAACGCTATGTGAAAAAGTCGACAATTTTCCCATTTTTCTCGGAAATTTCAAATGTAATGAGGCATTTTTTGAATTCTGATGAAAAGGGGTTAAAAAATAAGAATCTATTGCAAGATAAGATTTACAATATCAGATATAAAAACTAAGAAAAATGCTTCAATTTACATTTGAAATTTCCGAGTGGATACAAAATTATCTAATTTTGTTAACAATCTTATTGAACAGAAAAACTCTTTTAAATGCAGCTAAAATCATTAATATCGGTTAAAAAACGAAAAAGGTATACATTTGTTCATAAGTTTGAACCTTCCCCACCGATTATTTGAAGAATACTGGCAAAAAATCTCCTTAATTAAATTTATTCATCATCTCATCAATATTTCAAAAATTGTATTTTTAGGGCACCTTTAATATGTTTTTTTGTAGTATTATGTTTTCGAGTGTTCATTCCACCCCTAGCGGATATTTTAGAGACTGCTAAATATTTTCCAGTAATTTTTCAGGATCACTTAACTAAAGGTAATTTTTTTGAAAGTTGTACCATGATTCTTTTCTGACATGTGGCCTACAGTCGTTCTTAGTTGTTCATGCTGTACATTTAAAATAAAATAGCAAAAAAAGCAATAAAGGATTTAAAACGTTTATTCACTATTGATGAACAGTACAGTAAATTTGAAAAAAACAGGTACAAAATTAGAAAAAAAAATATCTTGTCCAGGAATCCAACCTAAAAAAATAAAATTGTGTAAGCATATTACATAACAAGTCTGGAAAGTGGAAACTATTGAACGCATTCAGTGAAAGCAAGAAATAAAAAAGGATATATTAATCCGTAACCATAACGTAACATACTTTGAAACTGAATTAATAAAGTTTAACGGATACACATACATTACAGCTAGTTTACAAAAAGTGTAATCATATTAAAACTAATAAAAATTTGACACCATAAAGATTTAATGAAACATTACGTTACATCAACAGAAATCCAATCTGATTAAAGAAAATTCTATCGATTACTTACGGTTACTTTTTCTTACGCAAGAGTGGCTGTTTCGAGTGCCTCAACCATTCAATAACGTACACTTCAAAATCCCTATCTGTGAAACATTTAAAGGTGTTCCGAACAACAGCTAATAAAACAATTACTTTAGATCAAATTGTGCCCATTGAGACCTTTGATCGATCATCATAAAGTACAACAAACTTGATTTTCAGCCAATTGACTGGGACCCATTTTCCATAAGATACGTGTGGGGTTCTTCAAACCAATAATAACATATTTTATTTCGAGAAGTGACTTTTCATGATTTACCTTCTATTACATGCCTCACTCCATGCGGCAGGTGTGCTATGCATATTCATACTTCTTTTCTGTATAAAATAATATACTATTCTCATTTTGTTATTTTCATCCTGGAACAAATTGTATATTAACATCGTGGAATTGTAACTTAATGAAAACTAAGCATTACTAATACACTGTTTACAAAAAAAAACTACATATGAAGAAGAGATATGAACACATTATCAAGTTAAATGAGTTTATAATTAATTGTGTCCAATTGAGTATCCAACAGCTGTGTTTCTACAATAATAAATAATTGAATGCTGTTTGTTGACTGGAGCATTCAGTATCATAAGTTACATATTCTTCAACTAGATTAATATAGGTACCATTGTAAGGGACACCTACAGCTTATTTGTTGTATTCAGTGAATTTTCAAATGGAAATGAGCTTTTTAACAGATATTTCTGTTTTTAAAGTCGTGAACAGTCTCTAATTGTTCACAAGAATTGTTAGTAATAATGTTAAAATTTTCTAAACCTGCAAAACTATATTGATGGCTAAGACTACTACTACAAAAACTAGAACTAGAGATACTTGATTCAATATTTTTTGTTCTGTTTAATACAATGTTTGTATCAGACTATCTGAAATAGTTACTCCCCTTTCATTACATAATTACCAACTATTTGTTTTTTATTTTATTTGTGTAAGTAGCTTCTGAAACATCTTGAACATTAAAAATATTTCCTTCTCGATTCAAATATCTACCAACATATGAGCATGTTTCATTATTAATAATAATATCTACCCTATTGCAATATTAAGTTTTTTGTTGGGTATAATGCATATCTAGGATTTGAAATATTGTGAATCGATTTTAAAATATACTTACTAACTAAAATATTTTAAAAATTGAAAAAACCCTTATTTTGTAAACTCTATTATATAATGTTAGTGTACAATTCCGCCACCTGGAATTTCAATGTATAATAGCCGATTAAAGTATTGAATGAGTATTAAGTTTTAATAATTATGATTTTGGAATAGGTACTTACCGATAACAATTGTTGTTCGTCCATTATAACAAGAATTATAACTAAGTATAGAAACTGTAGCTAAGTAGGAACTAACGAAAACGAAGACCACTTTATTCAAGTACTATTTGCAAAATATGTGCTTCCTGCAAATAAAATATAACACATGACTGAAAACCATCCCCCACTTCATGCTTGTCACTTGTCATTTGATTCAACAGATAACTACTGTTTGTTTCGTTCGTCAGTTTCTCTTCTGTTTTCTTCTTTTTTCATGTTACTGTGATGTTTAATATGAGATATTACTGAGAGTTTTATGAACTAACATCGTAAAGACGTAATCACACGAACTTACTAAAAATTATTTCGAAAGACGTAAAAGTAACTGCAACATGCGATCATCTTAGAAACATGTTAATTTGTAATATTACAGTAACGTTCTTTATGTGACATTATTGAGAAGTATACAAATTAACATCGTATGAATGTTTCCTATAGGAAGTTACTAAAAAGAAGTTCATAGGATGTGTATGTAACTGCGAATTCAAGTATTACTGTGTAGATCAAAAATATGTTTTATTCACATGACATGGATGTTAATAGAGTTGGTAATAAAATTAAGACATCTAGGAGATATCGTTTTAAATAAACATCACGAAAAGTCTCTAAAAAGAACATCTCAAAAAAGACTTGTTATGTTTCTTGTTTAGTGGGTATACGTAAATAATTGATGTATTCTTTATATGTATGTATGTGTGTATATAATATGAAATAGTAATAATCTTTTTGTTTCCTTGATATTTTGTCGTTTTATATGAATATCTGCTGATATTAACATAAATACACACTTTATTTATGTATTGGTTTTGTTGATATGTTCCGCTTACAGATTTTATTAAAATAAACAAAAACAGAATTACCTAATACATAATTCGAAAAGGGTGAGTTTCGGCTAGATTATATGTTGAATTTCATACACGAAAAGGTTTCTTGACGAAATTACATATAATAAAATGAGTTTATGACCTTCTTTGGCGAAATTACAAACACCCATTTTTTGCGTCCGTCCTCTTCAATGTCTCCGTTACTAACCAATAATAATTTGATTTTTCCCTATATACCGATCTTGATTTTATATAAATATTATTAAAGATAGCATAAGTGTTTTTATTGTCACTGTCAACTTAACCTTTAAATTTCTTTTGACTGTCACTATCATCTTAACCTATAATTATTCACTAACACTTCTTTTTAACAAATATTTTTATAATAATTTATCTAAACTCAAACTCTAATGAAATGTTCTAATTATAATATCCGTGTCCTTATTACAAAACATAACAATATATGTATACATATATTGTTATATTTTGTAATAAGGCAAGATTCAACAGTTGAAATATTTCCAATTTTTAATAATATATATTATGGACAGATGCTTTTAATTCCAATATTTACAAATGAAACGACATAAAATTTTCAAGTATATATAAATTTTGAATGAATTTTATCAAAAATAACAATTAGAAAAACTTGCCCAAAGATCTTTGGTTTTACACAATTCAAAATTTTGTAGAATAAAATTTCGAATTTCCTCGCTGTGACTTCCACTTCTAATGTATTTATTTGTCCCTTTGGCTTTGATTCTATTCATGTTCCACTTGCTGCTCTCTGCTCTCTACTTACATATTCTTCTTCAATTCTCAATTATTAAATTTCTTTACCAAATTTCAATTATCTTTCCAATTTAATATCTTCAAATTCGTATCCTTATTATTTTACTATCGCCTTCCAATATTTACTCTGCTGGTGGCCACTGGAGAAACTAGAACCAGATATTATAAACTCCAAGAAGAATCTTCTACCAACGAGACTGCGACTGCGGACCGCCACAGGTGAGAGGGCCAACGTTCACGGAGAAACACAAATCCAGTTGGATATTGGTGCAGAAAGTTGACGCATACGGTAATCGTAATTGATGAAGACGTAATTCTGGGAATGGACGTAATGAATCTACATGGTTTATAGTTGGACTTTAGAGACAGAACCCTTAAAGTGGGTTCCAAGGATGTATACCTTTATCTATATGAAGGTGTTGGCAACCGTACAGGAAGATACCGTTCTACCTACACGAAGCGAAACCGTGATAGTAGCGCGGCTATAGGGAGTCATAGAGGAAGCCACTCCGGTTATGATAGAGCCAAGGAACCACGACGAAGAGGTTGGTAAAGGAGTAGTAATTGGAAATGGATTTATTACGTCGGCGAAGGAGATCTCAGTACGTATGATAAACGTGAACGATTATCCAATTACCATCAAAAAGGAAACCAGGATTGGATCCTACGTACCAGTAACGTCTATAGTTCGTCAAACGACAACTGCCCAGTCTAATACTAAATTTGAACAGATTTTATCAGTAGCTGATCAACCCTGGAATCGAGCTGAAAAAGGGAAAATGAGAGAATTTATCTTGCATTATCGAGACCTATTCGTACCATTAGGAGAGAAGACTGGTAGAACCTCAGCCGTCGAACACGCAATCGATACTGGCGATGCCAAGCCAATTAGGCAATCAGCTCCAAGACTACTATGAGCGAAGAGAGAGGAAGCTGAAAGACTAATTCGAGAGATGGAAGAAGAGAAAGTAATAGGATCTTCTACTAGTCCATGGGTGCCCCAGTAGTGCTCGTCAAGTAAAAGAATGAAACAACGAGATTCTGCGTAGACTATTGCCAGCGAAGAAACGTGACGAAGACAAATTGCTATCCTCTGTCTCGAATCGACGATACACTTTGGCCGGCAGCAAACTGTTTTCAACCTTGGACCTCAAGTCTGGTTATTGGCAAGTAGAAATGGACCCATAAAACAAAGAGACGACTGTTTTTAGCACCGGACCTGGTTTATGGCAATTCAACTTCTTCCCAATCGGGATCTGTAATGCGCCCGCGACATTTGAAAGACTCATGGAAAATGTCTTGAGAGGGTTATCTTGGAAGACATGCCTGCTCTATTTGGACGACATCGTAGTACTGAGGAGGATATTTGACGGACACCTGAAGAATTTGGAAGATGTATTCAAATGACTTCAAGCTGCCCAGCGCATGTTAATCCCGAAGAAATGTCGGCTATTCCAACACCCTGTTAACTATCTGGGTCATATAGCGAGCAATGACGGAATGGCGGTGGATCCAGAGAAAATTGCTTCCATTCAGCAATAGCCGGAACCAACCGACAAACATCAAATTAGGAATTTCCTTGGACTTTGCACAAACTATAGAAGATTTATTAGGAAATTTGGACCCCCTAACTGGACTCACAGACGAAACAAGAGCTTTCTATTGGGACGAAGACTGTCAAACGGCTTTTGAAACCTTGAAGAGACATTTAAATACAGCGCCGATATTAGTATATCAATTACCAGAGGGAGACTAAATTCTTGACACTGATGCAAGCAACGTAGGAATTGGATGAATGCTCTCACAGATCCAAGGAGGACAAGAAAGAGTGCTGGGATATTTCAGTCCGTTCCAAGCCAGAACGAAACTACTGCGCCACGAGAAGAGATTTTTTGGCGGTAGTGAAGTCCGACAAAGTATTGTTACACAACCTGATGAGGAGAAAAGTATTTTCTCCAAAATTATAGAAATCATGTTAAGATCTGTATTAAAATCATGAAGAGGATCAACGACGTCATCTATCGCATAAACCAGTTCACCATTGGAAAACGGAGAGTAGTCCACCAAAATCGACTAGCGCTATTCGAAGGAAATCCTGATAAAGAGGAAGGAGTGAACCCTATACGACAAGAGTCTGACCCAGCCTTCGAAGAATTGATGGGGGTATACGAAGGTACCGGGAAAGCTAGATACGGAGTCACTACAGAATAATGACAAGATTTGTTCACGCTCCCGGAAGAATATTCACTGTCACACATCTCCGCCAGTAACATACAGGCACGAGGATTGGCAACCGTCTTTTGAAAGAAGTTTGGGCAGTTAGAAAAACTTGAAAATCAGTTTCTAGCCCCTGGTAAGACACTGAGACTCAAACACAATTCACGTCTTCTTTTACCTGGTAACTAGAAATGAATTTGAAGATAGATCCATGTACCGTAATGTGTGGGAAGCGTTACGAAGCCTTCGAGATCATGTGCTTGAATCCCACGTAGAGAAACTAGCAGTGCTCAGAAAAGAGAGCAATCAGTTGGATTGGCGAGTCATCGGGAACATGATACAGGTATTAATTTGCAGCTATACTCCTCGTTATCGGTACCCGATGAAGACGGTGCTCTGTTATTTCTGTACGAGCGGAAAGTGTAGAAATGGCTCCAGTTTCCGATTTAAACATCCAGTCCCGGCTATATAGTCCCAGGAGGAACTTCCTTTCATGGAGGGGGTAATGTTACGAAACTGCACAATGTAGTAGCCAAAAATACGTACGTTTCCAAGGTTATACCATCGATTAATCGTACGAGCAATACACAACGCATCGCACCATTTTATGTGAGAAAACACTCAGCAAAATCTTCCCGTTTCACCGAACTTGGTGTGTTTTCTTGGTTTTCGCTTATTTGACTGCCTTCACTGGAATTATTTGGCTTTGGTTTCGACGTCTAAGCCATTATATCCATGCGTCGTCGCCAGTTACGACCCATTTCAATAAATCTGAATCGTCGTTGAACTCATTCGACATATTTCCATTGATGCTTATGTAATGGTTTTCTTGGTCAAAATTTAGCAATTTTGGGACAAATTTCGACGAAATGTCATGGCATGAGCCAACTATCAAAAACATCTCTAATAGTTGTTCGTAGTATCAAAATTTATCGAAATTGACTGTCTCGACCCTTACTTCGTGGAATATGCTCATATTAGTGTTTTTAAATGAAACTCAAGGTCTCTAGTTAATACCACAATATAATACAAGTTATTGAAAATTCTAAAAAATTGACAATTGTTTCGATAAATCAATATCATCGTTAGAATGACAGAAGTTACATTTCATTTTATGCCTACCTGATGTTTAGTAGTTATTTTTGGCTAGACCAAGAAGTAATCCAGGATATCACCATAGGGCTAATAATATCTAAGCTTCAATATTTGTAATATCACATCTTCTTCTTTTTTCTATAAACATATATTAAGCCAATCACAAGTTAGGTTACTTCTTGGTCTAGCCAAAAATAACTACTAAACATCAGGTAGGCATAAAATGAAATGTAACTTCTGTCATTCTGACGATGATATTGATTTATCGAAACAATTGTCAATTTTTTAGAATTTTCAATAACTTGTATTATATTGTGGAATTAACTAGAGACCTTGAGTTTCATTTAAAAACACTAATCAAAATTTATCAGTAATTTGAGCATCTTAGTCGTATATTTCCTTGGTGCAGTTAGTTATTTTCATTTTATTCATAATATTATTTGTAAATATTGCAGAAACTATTTATTCATCATAGCCACTGGCACGGCCTTTAGCGTTTATAAATAATTGTAGCGAGAATTTCAAAACATTGATCACATAAAGCAACAAATGAACAAGAAGCTTCCTAATTCCTCTTTTAAAAAACCATATAAAAAAGTTGTAAAGCATTGGACGTAAATTCTGCGTATTCCCACATCTGTCAAAAGTAATTTGAACATCTTAGTCGGATATTTCACTTGTGCAACTAGTTATAGAAAAAACTGGGCGGTTAAGCCACTTAAAGCGATCGCACAATACCCAACAGATAATCACTGTAAAAGGCTACGTAGAAATAGGTAAGTGCCGTGTGTGAGCTAAACAGTTTATTAGTACGGTAAATATTTTCTAAAGACTTATTATTAATTTTATATGCCCACAAATTATATATAATTGTTAAATATGTAGAACCAAAAAAGTAATATTTTCAGTAATAATTAAATAAAGTGAAAACAATCTTTTCGGACACGACATTAATTTATCACCAAAGACCGCAAAATATGTCAAAACTTTGTTTAGATGGAGATAAAAATATGTGGTGACAAGTATCTGTTAAATATAACCTACCTATTTACTAACAAAAATTTAAGGAGGCCTTCACACAAATAATATATGAGTTAAGCGATATATCGTAAGACTTACGAAATATGTGCGTTTCGTGTATCGTATATCACTTACGATATTTCACTTATTTTATATCGCCTTAGTATGAACGTAAAAAGGTCTAGCTATGACACTTCTTCGCAAGATTCAAGTTATTTTTTACTGCCTCTTGGAGATTGAGCTATCTTAAACATTGTTTCATATACATATAGATTTATTTATCATATTGACTATTCAGATAGGGATAACAATGGATATTATTTGCATTTCAAATTTGATATCAAAGTCTTATTGGAAATTCGGGTCTGAAAACCTATAGCAAGAATAGTAAGGAAACCAAAGGTGTTCCATTTCTTCGCTCTTATCATAACAGCACATTGTTCTCACCACTTCTCCATGCGATGTTTAGTTAATTCAATTTAATAGACAGTAGAAAAATAAAGGTATGTGAAGTTAGCCCCAAAGTTTTCACGATTTAACTAAATATAGTGTCATCAGTTAGTGCATCGTTAGTGCCTCTTAGTGCTTCTATAAATTTCGTTATTGCTTCCGTGGTTTGGTAGGTTAATTCCAAATTAGAGTCATTCGTTAGTGTACTTTAGTGCTTGAACAATTTTCGCTAGTGCTTTATTGGTTTTCGAGATATTTCATATTCTTTTTTGAGGTCAGCCCCCAAAGTATTCACGATTCGATTAAATTTAGTGTCATTCGTTAGTGCTCTTCAGTGCTTCAATAATTTTCATTAGTGCTATCTTGATTTGATATTTATTTATTGGCACTTCCGTGAAGTTACCCCCAAATGTTCACGATTTAGTTAAAGGTAGTGATTCGTTAGTGCTTCTATAAATTTTGTTAGTTCTTTCTTGGATTTCTAGTTATTTACTATTATTGATTTTAATATCAGCTTCTAAAATTATTGTTTACGGTTGATTCCAAATTAGTGTCATGCATTCGTTAGTGCTATTTAGTACTTCAATAATTATATTGCTTTGTTGGTTTACAAATATTTGTTTTTTTAGTAAATCCCTGTCCAGTTTTCGTGTGTTTTCATGTACCAGCTTCCTTATTATAAACGATAGAAAGATGAGGGACAAAAATAACACATATCTTAATTTAATGCATGTATCAATATTTTCATTTATAAGTAGATACATTTTATCGTTAACAATTAGCCATTATTTTTAGCCTCTCTAGAACAGGAAAGGACCGACTCGTAAATCAAACGGCTCAACTGGGTAACTATAAGTCCTTTTAGCTACCTATTTTCATTATTTGTCAAATTCCAGTGGCGGATACTAAAATATTTCAATATACATATCATTTTTGATAACACGATTTACAACAGGGGAAGAAAATATTGGATTATTTTGTTATTTTCATTAACATATTTTGACTTTTTCAGCGCCCGGTATCACTCAAGTGGCGTATGCCATTTTCCATTTATACCTATCAACAATTAACCAAACAACAACCAATTACCAAGGATATTGATAGGGCCTAATTTTTCATTTATACTCACATTTACACACGTCCAAATAAAAATGCAGACAAAATATTTATGTAAAAAAATGTACTTGGAGGTTGTCTCAGTTCCAGTTATTTCCAGTGCACGGGTTAAGTCGAATAGAGCGGGTAACTGTTTTTTAAATCCATTTTTTAGACGTGCCGTTCTGTATCTTTGTGTTGACTCTTCTCATAACTTATGATATCGGTTCTACGCAAAATTAGTGGATTCCTAAGGCGACAGCACTAATGATGAAAACATTGTATTAACACATTTTATAAAAATCGATTATCGTTATTTTTATCCCAGTCCTCAAAGAACACTGGACATGTTATAATATCAAATAGCTGCATACCAAAATATATCAGAAAATAAAAATCCCTAATATATTTATTGGGTCTATTAGGCCCAAATAGAGATTAAAAGGTTTGGAACCAATAGAAAAAGTGTTTTTTTCTGTTATTCTTTAAGCAAAGGAAAAAAGTAACACATTTTAAAACGAAACGGGAACAATATTTTTTCGGGGATTTACTTACTGAAATACGGAAATTACGTTTTAAATGGGGCACCATATATATTATTTCTTTATTTCATACATATTTTTAAGAGCTCTTCAAAAATATATACTCTTTTTATTTAATTATGTTTTACACATATCTTCTATTAACAAAAAGACCATTGTAAACATTCTCAACAATATATAGAAACTCTCACAAATATTCAATCACAATCAACGTATCATAGATAATATTTTTTCAAGTTAAAACTGGATATGTTTTTGACTGTACTATGTGCTGAGCGGTGAACTGTGATAGTTGAGCGGCATCTCGTTGGTAAAAAGGAGCAGGAGTATAAGGAATTCGGATCTGGACGATACGCAACTCTCAATCAGGGATGTAATCTGCTTAAGGATATTAACAGAGGTTGCTGTTGTGAGTGACCATTCGAGAGGAATAAAATATCTAATCTCACTGACACAAATGCTGTGTTTTGTGTTGTGTTGCTTTACACATGAAATAGTTTTTGGTTTTTATTTTTAGGGAAATATTCACGTTCGTGGACACATGTGTCCTTTTGCGAATAAACCGCCTCACCTGGTGTGATGCAAAAATTATTATCAATGGAAGCTGTGAACAAGGACTATAAAGTGCTATTTCCAGTATTTTATAAATGAACTTCACTACATTTTAAAAAAAATATGTTTATTTCCAATGCAATCATTGTAATCTGGAAACGATTACCTACGTGGAACAGAAATATCAAAATTGTATCAGGGAAAATCTTAGTTGTTCTATATACACGGTGTCCCAACGAAAAGTACCCACCTAAAATAACTGCGTAGGTAACAAATTTCTAAAAAAGTGGTAAAATACGTCGACCTTATTTCAAGGGGATACATTTTACCATAATACTTGTATAGGTATCTTTACCCCTCTACCCTACACAGTCGTCATCTTAAAAAATTTAAATTGCATGAGGGGTCGAGTGATAACTCTTTTAAAAGATCATTGAATTCTCCTTACAATCGTCTATGGTTTTTTATAAAATTTATCAATGAGTTTGTGGAAATAAAGGTTTTAATAATTTTGTATTTATAAAAAATAAAAACACGAAGCATAGAATTGTACAATGATGTAATCTATTTTTAAATGCTTCGCGGACATTTCTGAGCACACCTGGTGTGCTCTCGAACGATTCTTTGACGTAAATCTTCTACAGATTCAGGTTGTGTTGTAAATACTTTCGATATCAAATTACCGCAGAAAAAGAAATTTAAAGGATTTACATCGGGTGACTGGTCTGGCCCCTCCACAGGTCCGCTTCTTCCAATCCGTCGACCAAGAAAGTGATTATCCATAAATTGGCGGACCGGTACATCAAAATGTGGTGGTGCACCATCATGTTGAAAAAACAGTTCGTGCTCCAGAAGGTCGTTGTTGTCTTCAAGAATTTGGGTAATCATTGGATCGATGTAATTTACCAATATATGTAAGCAACTGTCGTCATCTAGGTTACCAGGAATAAATAACGGCCCCACAATGTGGTCACTTAAAATACCAGCCCAAGCATTTAATTTCTGAGGCATTTCGGTACGACTTTCAACAAATAAATGCGGATTAATTTCACTCCAACATCTACAATTGTGTCTACTTACTTCACCGTTTAAATAAAAGGTACATTAGAAAAACATGTATTGTATAGCAAATTGGCATTACCCTGTATTAGCCCTGTAAAAATCTCACAAAATTCACGCCGACGTGATCATCTTCGTTTAATTCTAGTATCAATCGTATTTTATATGGATGAAATTCGATGAACACTACTTCGCGATACATCAGTAGCCCGAACTAATTTCCTTATCGACTGGGTATTATACATTTGCAAGTGACACCAAACTCCCACCTCGACTGCTTCATTCCTGATCCGTCGCTCAGATTCGTGTCGTCTGTTTTCCACAGAACCCGTTTCCATACATTTTATAAAAAATTCTCGACCTCCTTGCAATCTAAATTTCGTAAGGGGGTGACTGTGTATACAAGTATTATGGTAGAATATGTCTCCCTTGGGATCAAGGTCGATGTATTTCACCACTTTTTTAGAGAGTTATTACCTCCGCAGTTATTTAGGGTGGGGTTTTCGTTGATACACCGTGTATAAGGTTTGTTTAGTTTTTGACCAGAGATTCGTTCATATTAATAGCTCTGTAAGATGGTGCGTTATTGTGGTGATCAACAATCTAACAAAATGGTATTAATTTATCCGAGAAGCCGCAAATTTCGGCAGCTATCTGATTCAAATGACAATTTTCAATCACTCTATTCTTCAGTTTAACGATGTAAGTTCTGACTTCGATGAGTGAGGCAAATATTTCAAATACACTGTACGAAATTCAATTTGCAATGCAAAATTCGTCACAGATTCTTTGTTCGATTTATAGCAAAGCAGCAAAATGCAGTCTGTAAACAAACTAAATGACAGATTATGATCACGGACAGACAAATTTAGAGAGAAAAGGAATTTCGACAATCTCTTCAACGTATTTCTTGGTTGCACTTTAGAAACTCTGAGTCTTCTCCATTACGTGACTGATATACATCAACCATATGCATCTTAATTAAAACAATACGACAAACGCTTGTATTGAGTTTCGCTCTTTTTCTGTTATTAGGAGAAGACCGTACCAACATAGCATGTGTTGAATAATATCGTCAACTAAGTCACGTGATGGAAAAGCTTCACCGTTTCTACTGTATGTTCGATTTAATTGCAAATATCACTTTATTAATTTAAAGAAGTCTTCATAATTATTTTATATAAAAAAGTTGAGTTTGGGATGTTGTTGGGCAAAAGAAGAATAGTCCCAATAAACATCTAACTTTTGAAAAATTATATCTTCTACATATTGTATGTTTATTTGCTCACAAAATCTTTGTCTTGACAACTAAAGCCTTTATATTAAGCATTAAACCCAACAAATTAAACGGTTTTATTTTTTTCTGTATTTCCAAATAATGCCAAAAAGGGATACAGTAACTGAAATGATGAATAATTGAAACATGAACTGTAGGTCAAGAGAAGAGAGTATCTGAATAAGTTTATATACATTTCAGAGTTATATATTTTAAAGAAATAACAGAAAAGGGCGATGAACTATATAATTTTTTTCCAATTCACGACTCATTATTGAAAATTGGATTTTAAAATTGTACAATATATTTCTACAACGAAGTATCTACTAATTTGATTTATTGTGAGTTATATTAGTATGTCGATGACTGTTATATTTGAAGCACTCCAATTTTTTAAAGGATCATGTTTCCACAGACATCGAAAACATTATATCGATTCTATAAACATGACGATACCTTCAACTGTACAGAGTATTACGTTATATATTTATTGAAATAATTGGAGCTATTTTATAGGCCCCAATCAATGTCTAATAATTATCTTCGGAGAGCTGTTTTTGTTTTATAGATTAATATATTCCTCAAATGGAACCGCCCCCTAATGAAGCTTAAAAAAATTCCGTGAATTAATGTTTGGAATAATCAGTTATGACATTCACATCTTCACCAATAATGAATCTCTTTAGGTTTTAATGATGAGCTTTTTCACCGGTGTGTACTTCGCAGCCAAAATCTAGCGGCAGATTTACCGAAGACGACAGTACGATCAATGAGATTTATTTATTGTACTATTTTTTATTGTAATTAGAAAACGAAATATTTTATTATAGATAATATATTGAGAGAAACAAAATCACACTGGTTTTATTGACTTACACGAAGTCTAAGCAGGGTGTAAAAGTGGGTTTAATGGGAGTAACAGTAACTTATTACCTGATTTTCAGAGTGATAACTTTTTCCCTTCTAACCTTTTTAATATATTGGAAATGGCTGCTACTACCTTTGATCTATTTAGACCGTTCGTAAGTAAATCAGACTAATCTCGTTTTGATTCTACTATAACTAGCTAGTTGTATATTGATTTTTAAGGTGATAAAGTTTTCCCTTTTGCACCATATAACTGTTTCTGGTATTAATGGCTGCTACCCCCATGCTTAGACTCCGCGTAAGTGAATAAAACCATTGTCATTTTGTTTCTCTTCATATATTATCTATAATAAAATATCTCAGTTTCTAAAACAGTTCTGTATTATTATAATAGAACTATTACAATAAATAAATCTCATTTTTTCTGGTTAAGTACGTTAATGTGATTTATTACTTTTTAATATTTAATCTCTTGATTTGTAAAATTTAAACGCACCTAAATAATTTTTATTTGAATCTCCCACTGATCGCTCGGGCGTCTTCGGTGAATCGGCCGCTAGATTTTGGCTACCAAATTCACATAGATGTAGCTTTTTCTATAGGTTTTAATGAAATAATGAATTCTGTGCGTTTTATGCAGAGAGATTTTTTAAAATATTAATAGTTCAGTTCTCCAAGAACATTAAACATTATTAACGAAAAAAAATGGTCTTTTCTCTATATATTACAATAAACGTTTCTTTGAAACTTATTTTTTTCTGTGATCAATTAAAGTTGTTAAAACCAATGACAATAAAATATTATTACTCCTGCACAACAGTCTTCCGTACGGCTTGGTATATCTAGAGACTCTAAATTCAGCAAGATCCTACAGCTCAGAAAACATTTCTGAGCTTGATTAATGGCTGAAATTCATATAAACTTCATCCATCCCACTACCTTTGAGATTATTAGTTAACATCTATATTAATTTACTTGACATCGACCTTCAAAGGCTTCAGGATTGGATATTGACGATGTTTACCCTACAGTTTAAGAACAACTTTGTGTTTGCCAAGATTTAAAAAATGTTATACGAGATAGAATTATGAAAACGTATTTACAATTTACTTGATTAATTTGCCAAACGTGATTCTGGCATTTTATCAAAACTACAATATTGTTAGGAAACAATTCATTCCATTGGGGAAATCTTATTTTAAGAAACCTGTAAATGGAAAATTTTATTCAAACTCATTATATTTTGTATAACTACATTAATTATATTCGTATATTTAGTTGTTATTACTTGAAATATTTATTTTGTTTTGATTTTTTTCAGAGTCTTCTATGATAAAACTATTCACCGTTGTTAGTATTAGGATGTTGAAAATGTATATCACTTAATTGAATTGTAGTGCCAATGAATTACAGTAAGTACAAAAGATGAACGGTAAAACGGAAGAAGAAACAAAATCCTCTACACCTGCATATTTTCTCCGAAAGTAGAAGCAAGTGGATGTACGATACGGAGGATTACGACTTAATATCAGGACAACAGCATTGAAGTTCACAGTTTCCACTTCGACACCCCTTAACAATATTTTCACAGTTCAGCAGACGCGTAAGGATATTCTAACATCGGTGTATTCGCATCGTGTCATTCATAAAAGATATCGCGCCCTATACCCCCACATTTTTAAATACTACATTATAATTATTTATTAACAGTAGCTTAAGCTTTATGTATTGAATTATTACGTTCTTAGTTTTGGCATAATTAGGATCGATAGATATATCATGTTATTTACAATAGAACAGAAAACGAATAAATTAAATAATGTAATTTTTTTTAAAACAAGCTTTTATTTAAATGCACAAAAAAGAATAAAATAAACTTTTCCTTCAAAACTTATAACGTCATTACACAATTTATATGATATAATAGCTTGTAGCGATATTTGAGTATTCGTATCTACTCAGTTTAAAAATTTTAAAAATGAAAATCAATCAGATCAAGTGATTTAATTTACTTGTTTATCTACACAGGTAAATCTCGTGACAAGCTTTTATATCATATAAATTGTGTAATGACGTTATAAGTTGATAACAAAAGTTTTGAAGGAGAAGTTTCTTTTATTCTTTTTATGGCATTTAAATAAAAGCTTGTTTAAAAAAAATATATTTAGTTTATTTTTTAATTTTTAGTTATCGCTGGACAGGTTTCTCAGACTGTTCATCTCATTCAACGCATCATTGTTGCCAAGGTCGTTTCCCAATCTAGCTCTTAAATAAGGAGACCTCTATTGTGCCACAGTTCCCAGTTTAATTTTGGAATTATCCTTCTCCTAGACAGGTCACAAACCAATACTATTGACGCCTATCTTATCAAATTACTCAAGCCACAGTTAACCAACCAATGCTTCAGACTCGAACAATTCGACCTCAATATCATAATCGACGACTCCAAAAACCACAGTACACCAAAATTTCAGACGGATTGGAGCAACGGAGTGTAGCTCGCATTCTTATCCTCAGCAACTCCTTTCATTTGATATCCATATTGTAGGACAGCATAAAAACTTAGTCCGCCATATTTATAAGTTCGCCTTATTGGATTCAGAGTGACGTCACTTTATTTTTCGAGTAATTCTAAGGAAGCCTTGTCATTTAATACTTATATTGTAGGAGTGCATTAAAAATAAATTGTCCGCCATCTTGGGTGTTACGCCATGTTGGATTTAGAATTACATCACACAGCTAGCCATGTATTGTCATCCAAACTAAACGTGTATACAAAATTTCAGCTCAATCGGTTGAAAATATATACTTCCAAACGTCGCACTCAAAGCAGCCATCAATGCAGCATCAGGACTTTCACTATATCTATATAACGAGAGTCTTGAAGAGGGACCATTTCCTGCCACGTGGAAGCAGCAGAGACAAGTGCTCATGCCCAATGGAAAGAAGCCACCGGACGAACCATCATCCTATCATCCGCTCTGCATGCTGGATACTGCCGGTAAAATCCTTGAGCGTATACACCAAAGAAGGATAGAAGCCTCAGTAGAACCGCTACTAGGAGAAAACCAATACGGTTTCCGGAGATGTCGCTGCATTCTCGGTGCCATTGATCTAGGAAGGAACTAAAAAGGACTGTCTGGTGGTGACGCTTGACATAAAGAACGCCTTTAACACAGCCAGATGGGACCGCATTATGGAGGCTCTTCACATAATGGGCGTGCCAGAATATCTGCACCAACAAAATCCTCATGTACGATACAGAGAGCGGCCCCAAGGAGTACCACATGGCTCAGTGCTAGGTCCTCTCTTATGCAACATTATTTACAATGGGCTACTGAAACTGATTTTGCCGAGGGAGGCAAGCCTTGTAGCATTCGAGGACGACGAGGCCGTGGTAATAGTTGCAAAGCACCTGAAGGAGATCAATTTTACTGTTGATACGGTCCTTGTAGGTGGATGAACTCAGTTGGCCTGGTACTAGCAGAGCACAAAACAGAGCCGGTGCTGATTGCCAGCAGGAAACATGTAGAGACCATCGAGCTGCAAATTAGTGAGTACGAAATCACATCCCAACCGTTCATTCGATTCTTGGGAGTGATGATCTATGCCAGACGGAACTTCAAGCAGCAAGCAGAGTTCGTAGGTGTAAAGGCTTGTGGAGTAAGGAACATTTTATCTCGACTTATGCCGAACGTAGAAGATTCAAAACAGAGAAGGAGAGCTTTGTTGTAATCGGTGGTCACATCTGTGATCACATATGGCATTGCCATCTGGGCTGACGTATTGCAGGGGTAGGAGTTGCCAGCGCATACCGAACAGTGTCCGAGGACGCAGTATGTGTCATCGCAGGACTGCTGCCCATCGGAGTGTTAGCGGAAGAATGAAGATCCCTTTATCGGCTGAGAGGACCGACCACACTGAGTCAGTCAGAGCTAAGAAGAAATGAGCGGAGAAATAGTATAGATCGTTGGCAAATATTATGGGACGCCTCAACCAAGGGAAGATGAACACCATCTTATCCAGCGGCTAGATACCTGGCTTAGCCGCCCCCATGGAGAGGTTAATTATTATCTGACCCAAAAGTTCCCCGGACACGGATGCTTTAGGGAATACATTTACAGGTTCAAACATGAAGATTCCCCGGACTGCTCAACCTGTGCAGGAGACAACGAAAGTGCGGAGCTTCTTCATATGCCCGTGCTTCAGCATGCTTCGTTGTACCTGGGAAACAGCACTTCCCGGATAGGTCACGCCTGGAAATATGTTGGAAGCTATGCTCTCATCAGAAACTGAATGGACAGCAGCGAGCACGTTCGCAGCTGATGTGTTGAAAGAACTCCGCGCTGAAGAGAAAAAAAGAAAGAAGGAACAAAATCGAGAAAATTGAAGTAATTGGAGGAAGAGCAGCTGTATAGCTAGATCCACCCTGCGAAGTAATGCCTGACGGTAGTCCCGCAGGGGTCAGAGATAGAGAAAATTTTTAGTCGGTGTGGGAAATGCTTCTGAGTCCGACATACCAGGCAGAACACCAAGTCCTGACGATACGTAATAGTATATTGTGCAACAAGTGGGGAAATTTAAACTTTTCCCACATGTTGCACACTATACTTTTTCTACAACTGCACAAATTTAAAGAATATAAGTGAATAGTTTTGTAGAAAAAGTCTAAGCATCGAGGACCACTCACCGAAAACGGCTAGGCATCGAGTATACCCTGCTGAAATCGGCTGGGCATCGAGTATCCCCTACTGGATTCTCCATATAAATGTATGTATTGTGGGCAAAGTGCCGTGAGAAATATTTCTCACAGTGTGAGCAATATATGTTTTTCAATTTAAGTAAGCTACGAGAAATACGCTAGTTTTCATAGCAGTTATAGGAAAAAGTATTTTCCTACCTCTATAAAAAAACATACATACATATTGCAAATTAACCTACTTTATCTTGAATTATAAATTATGATATGAAAATTTTAAATACGCCACAAAAAATGACTACAGTTATATAATATAATGAAAAAATAGTTGATGGAAAAAAATCAGTGAAGTGGATATTGAACATATTACTTAATACTATGCATTTATTGTCGGTAAGAAGGTTGTCCCGAGAAAAGTAAAAAATCAAAAGTCATCTAAATATAACAAATGTAGAGCTTTATGATTATTTGAAAATATTTTTTTTCAACTTAATTGAATAAAATAATGTTTTTTAGCAAAACATCGTTGTTGATTTTTTCGGTTCAGTAGTGTAACTTTCGGCATTTTTTGTAATTCTTACTTTTCCGGAGGTTCCCAGTTCATCATTATGTTTATTCTTCTGTAGACTCTAAGCCATATTGTTTTTTGCTGCTTGGCTTCTATTATGTCATCATTCAAATTCTTATAGTACCTAATTCTGGTTACTCCTTCTGTATTCAAATTTACCTGCTTTTACAGCACCTAACCTTCCCTTCTTGATGTTATTAGGGAATTTCAAACATGTTTTCTTCTCTCGCATTTCTTAGCGATTATTATTTATTCTTATTTAATATATACTAAAAATTATCTTTTCACGCCTTAGTTATTGAATAGTCACAATGTTTTTAGTTCATCTAGGTATTCTTCAGAATAGCTGGCTTCCTAATTGTTGTCAATTTTTGTAACCAGTTCTGCCACAGGAAGTATTAACACGATTTTTTTAAAAATTACAACAAACAACGATTATATTCGGAAATTTTTCACAAATGTTAAGAAATTTATCGTGGCAGAAGCTGAAACTAACTTCTTAATATTCATATTATTTGTGTGTGCTAAGGATCCTTACAGTATGGAGATGAAGGCAGCCAGTTTCTTTCAAAATAACTATCCATTGTAACGTATTTAACACCAGGGAACTCGTTTGCGCCCTTTCCTAGATAGAGCCTCGGTTGTTTCAAGTCTATTGTGACATCCTAAAGGAAATTTGACATCTGAACTTAAGCTTGTCGATACTCCATTTCCAGAACCTCTTTGGGTCGTCAGTGCTTTACTTTAAATTTGAAGCAACATTCTCCGTTCCAAAGACCGAATCGAGTCTTAGTGAGCCTTTGTTATTTTGTGTATGCGATTGCCGATACCTACCGATTTCTATAACGCTGCTGTAGGCAACAGGACATTACCAATAATCCTATCTCAACTATGTTTAAAACATACCCACATCAAAAGCATTTTAAGTGTACGTCCTCAACCTGTTTTCTCAATTCTATTCGCTTCACACCTTTAACATGTAACTAAGTAGTAATTCTCTAGTTCTCACCTACAAAATATAAAAGAATTACAACGTATCCTTTGATCCTATTATTCATGTAACAATAATTACAAGGACCCTTATACGTCTACCGCAACTATTACAAAATATATGAATGAACATGTGGTCAGTGTATCAGTATTATTAGTATACAGATCAGTAGCTACAATAATTCTTTGATCCACTCATGCAAATATTTACTTTGTGTCGAACCGAAAACCGAAAAGTATCTGGCCATCGCACTGGTCGAATAGAAAGCGGTTGAGATCACTCAAGTCTGCGGTATTTTTGCTTTAGTAAATATTAAACAAGGTAATTGAAGATATCTTATAATACAAGATATTGTTATTAAGCCGACTCCCTCATCGGTTTCTCTTTATTTCTAATTGGTAGAAGTCACTGGGAATTAAGATTAGTTCTACTAGAAAACAAAATTGCTATGCGTAAAAATCACAGTATTTTGGATTTATAAAAAAAACATGATAAAATCAGAGAAATATAAAAACAATAAAAATAGTCTTTTGTATTATAACCTGTACAAAGAATATACAGTGTAGTAAAATGAAACCAAACAGAACAATTATTATTTTGTAAATTATTAAGTTGTCAGTTCAATAGTTTCTGAATTTATTGTGTATGTTCAAACAATAGGTAGTAGTTAGTTTTTATTGATATAATATGAACAAATTAACATCTAATATAACCAAATTTGAATTGCAGGCCATGATAATTCTGTCCGTATCTTATACATTAGAATTATTATCATAGTTTATATACTTTCAGTAGTCCAGTATGTGCTTTTGATTTGGTAATATATTTTGAAGACATAGGTAAATTGTAAAATCGGATATTTGAAGTTTTCTAATTTTGAAGCCCATTCTTCTTATATACATCAACGTCTTAAGATTAATAGTACATATTATTTCTATTGCATAAATGTCGATGAATAAATAGTTTTTTGACATCCTGCTTTTTCATTATTCTTTTTGTCATTTCAGTTGGGCTAAACTGATGTATTTAGGTGTCTCTCAAGAGCCTTCGATAATAATCAACATTTTTTAAAAAGCTGTCAAATTATTCGCAAGGCGTAATCTCTTATACTTTCAGTACCAATATCCTTGTTGAAGTGAACTCTAAAAGGAGAAATTTTAAAGCGTAAATTGATCTATTATTAATAAGATCGATTAGATGCGAATTGTGATGAAAACGTGTTCAGTATAAATTCCCGTTTAAGCTTGAAAAGCATTTTGGCGATTAACATGATAAGGTCGGTAGAAACCGAATAACCCTTAAAGAATATAATAGCCTGGACGTTGATAACCCATGTCAGGGTGATAGCTTAGCTGATTGTACAACTTTATAACAGCCAGTGGCGGCGAAGATTATTAATACCAACATCGAACTCAACTTATATTTCTTACGTTTGAAGTTTATTTGATGTTGTGCAGAGAAGAAGTGTCGACATTTTAAATGAATGGAATTAAAAAAAATGTCGATACAAATAATATAAAAAAAATATTTTGAAATATGTTTATTTGAATCCCTAGCAGCACCGTGCATGACGGCAAATTTGTGAAAGGTAGTTTTCTATCTACGGACGACCAACGGCAGTCTGCAAGCCTGACGGTGGACGGCGAGTGGAACGTTAAGTTTATGAATCGACCTTTTCTCTGTCTGACGTGCGGGTAAACTGAGTTTATCTTCGATATCTGAAAACGATAACTGGGTTATCGAAACCTTAGCTACTCTCGTTCTCAGGATAACTAGCTGTCTTCTTATCTCGAAACCATCATCGTGTTCGAGCACTCTTGTCAGCAGACCTTTTTCCAGAAAATGGGAGTCCCATTGAGCCCAATATGCCCTGAGTGCCGGTAAAACTTCTTGCCATGTAGGTCGCCGATTTTCTACCTTCCATTGCCGAATAATCTTTACGTGAGGATCATTCTCCTGATCTTCTCTGATTCTGTTGGGTGACCATTCTTCGTTGACTACTGTAGTTCTTGAAACTGCAGCTTCCTTAGATTCCGCGCCTTGTTGCAGTGGGAACAGTCTGCTGGGCACGGCCGTTTAGACGGGGAGTCGGCATTTCGGTGATTCACGCCAGCTCGATGTTCGACTTTGAAATCCTACTCTCGAAGTCGTTTAATCCATCTAGCGATCTGGCCATCGGGATTCTGGAACCGCTTCAACCACTTGAGTGCTGAGAGATCCGTCCGGATTAAGAACTTCCTTCCATAGAGATACTGGTTAAAGTGTTCCACGGACTTCACTACTGCCAAAAGTTTTCTTCTCGTAATGCAGTAGTTTCGTTCTGGTTTGGAAAGGACTTTACTGGAATATTCCAGCACTCTTTATTGTCCTCCTTGGATTCCTACGTTGCTTGCATCAGTGTCAAGAATAAAGTCTCCCTCTGGTAATGGATTTCCTAATATCCGGTGCTGTGGTTAAGGTTTCAAAATCCGTTTGACAGTCTTGGTTCCAACCAACGCGGAGCGCCTAGATTGTCCAATTGACTACACCCAAAAACAAATTTTATCGCGATCCTGAAGTGAAGTTGACATTCTAAAGGTAGCAGAAGGCTCATAATTTTGCGTAATAATTTGGTAATGAAATAACTATTGTTTAAATAGGACTGATCTGAAGCGCTGTTTGAAGCTATTTACGAGTGATTAAGAGCGGTTAAGAAAACATCAGTGGGTACATAGCAATAGATGAAATATGGATTTCTCTCTACACTCCAGAGTCGAAAAAAGCGTCAGCAGAGCAGAGTCTACAAAAAATGTCATGGCCCCTTGATTTTCTTATCGAGTTCATTTCAAAGGACCAAACGATTAACATCGACTACTATATTGTATTACTGGATCGATTGGATGGAGCAATCACGAACGAAAAGACCTAACGTAGCGAAGAATGAACCAATGTTTTACTAAGACAATGTCCAGCTCTACATGTAGATGCAAAATATGGTGAAATGGCGCGATCTGACTTTTTACCTTTCGCAGATCTTAAAAAAATACTCTAGGGTAGGATATTTGACTTTGATGATTATAGCCGCAACTAAAGCCCGTAGTGAAGCAAATGACAAATCGTTCCACAAGAAAGTTTTGGATAGCATTGGAATGATTGTATTCAGGTAGGAGGTGACAAAGTTGATTAATGTAGTCAACTATTCCAATATATATATTTTTATTGATTTATACCAGGACTTAAAGACCCATGTGAATTTGCAGATTTCGCTTTATATATGAAATTAAATAACAAGAACACTGTTACACTGTCCTGAACGAAAATCCTCTCCGTCAACAAATACGTTATTTCGATAAGCCCTACCTATTTACATTTACACCCACCTTTAAATTGTCGTATCACATAACAGAGTCCAGAGACTACCAACAACATGCTTTAAGCAGGTGTAAGAATGTACCTGTACGATATTTATCTATCTATAGCATAATAGGGTGCAACATTGCCAAGTCTAGGTTTACTCTTAGTCTAGCGAAATTGTGCACAATCTGGCAACACCGCAGGGGGGTGTCTGGGGATGTTCCCCATCTACGAAGTCTCAAACCCCTAGGGATTCAAATAAACGAGAAAAGGAGATACCTGTTAAACTCCATATAATTTCAGATTTTATCGTACCCCATAGTCGTTGGAGGGACAACTACTTATTGAAGGGCCCCTGTATACAAAAATCGTTTTCGATACTCTTGATTCCCGATATTTCTAGAAAAAAAAAACAGATGTCCGAAACGGGTATATAAGCAGCCAACCGCTTGTCGGAATATCAGTATTCAGCAGTTGATATATAAGCGAAGCGACGTCGTTGCGATCCTGTGTGAACCATCAGAACCGTTTCAGTTATATATGTGGTGAGGTGACACTGAAAGCAAAACAGAAGACCTTGAGCCCACTTGTAAGAAAGGCCTACAAGTCATATTTCGGCTTCACAGTTGACGATCAATACAAAACATGGGCTCCCAAAAAATGCTGCTGCACTTGCTCAAAAACCTTAGCAGGATAGCTACATCTATGAAGTTTGGAGTGCCAATGATTTGGCGGGAGCCTAAGAATCATGTTGATGATTGTTACTTTTGCTTAACAAATATTCTGGGATTTTCTAGTAAAAGCAAGCATCATTCTAATATCCCCTCAGTCATTAGGCCTGTACCTCATGACGCTCCTAGCATACCTGTTTCTAAGCCTCCAGAGAAATATGATGAACCAGATAATTTTAATGACAGAGTAGCCAAAAACCGATTCAGGTTTTGAAGAGGAAGTCGTTTTCGAATGTATCGTTGCAGCAAACAGCCACATTTTATATCTCATGAAGAGCTCAATGATCTAGTTCGTGATTTAGATCTTCCCAAAACAAAGGCACAATTGCTTGGATATCATTGGCAGCAGTGGAATCTTTTACAAAAAGGTGTGAAAATTTCCACATTTCGGAAAAGGCAGTCAATGCTGGCCATATTTCTCTCAAAGGAAAATGACTTAGTTTACTGTCATGATATTCCAGGTTTAATGAATGAACTTGGCATTTCCTATATACCTACCGAGTAGCCGTTGGTCATGCTGTAAATAGGAAATAATCATATCAAAACATGTGCATATTACTTCAATGCATAAAACACATAGGTCATAAGTCACAGGACTGCAGAGTGACTTCACAAAATAGTGTTGTTTTTCATGCGAATGGGACAGCAGAGCCAGAAACCAACATTATTTAGTTAAATATTGGCAGTTACGTGAAAACATTGTGCCCGGCCAGAAAAACAACCTTAATGAACCTTTAGTAGATCAGTAAAAAATGTATTTACCTCCTCTTTACATAAAAATAGAGCTTATAAATTTTTTTGTTGAAGCCTTAGATAGCGAAGGAAATGCGTTCCTTTATTTGAGACAGAAATTCCCGCGTATAAGGGAAGTAAAGCTTAAAGAAGGAATCTTGGTTGGACCTCAAATACGGGAACTTTTTAAGGATTAAAATTTTACAACAGAAAGTCGGACAACTACAAAGATCTAGTTGATAAACTTATCAAGTCTTATAATGCCTTGGATTGCAATATGTCCCTTAAGCTGCATTTTCTTCACTCCCATTTATAATTATTCCCTGACAATTTGGGTACAGTTTCAGACGAGCACGGCGAGAGATTTCACGAGCAAATTGCTCAGATGGAGAAGCGCAGCAGTGGAAAATGGACCCCTTATATGCGGACTATTGTTGGACCCTTAAACATGAAACCACTCCTGGCGAATACAAGCGAAAAAAGACAACCAAATAAGTTTTTTGATTGTATTTATCGTTTTTTTGATACAATAAAACGTATACTTTGTAAAAAAAAGTTTAATTTTTAAAAATTCACCACTAGATTGTTTATAAATTGGGTGTTTCATATTTTATATTCTCCCTTCGCTACAACACAGTAGACGCAAAAAACCCAAAAAAATTCGAAGAGCGACAAAAAGTTTCAAAATGTAGAACAGTGGAATCAGCATGAATTTAACCTTAAAAACATTATCATATCTGCATGGAAATGGTATATTTCTATCGAATTTGACCGTTTTCGAGATATTTGAATTTTAGTAATTCACTGACCAGACGTTGGCAGCTAAGATTATTATATGATTCATAATAAATTATTTTAGATATGGATATTATATAAGTAAAAAAGTGGAAACACTTCTATTTTTACAAAAAAAAATTCTCATTATGTAGTCTTTTAATGTAACTTCATCTGAACTGCCACTGGTTCCCAAAAATAAGGAAGAATGAGTGCAAGGCGTACAGATAGATAATCCCTGTTTGGACTGACAACGCGTCGTCCCCAGATTGCTTATGAATGCCAAAGGTGTCGATCCGAATAAAGGGGAGATGAGCAATTAATGAACTTTCAACTTCACTTACCCTTACCCTGATGATGATGATCTGCGAACACTCACTTCCCATCTTCATTTCCCACTCGTACCGTTCTTATTTGTTACTTCCTAATTGAACACACCTTTCTATGTACGATATGTAGCCCACGTTAACTGGGTATATAGGAATTTATATTATCGACAGTATTAAAGAGGACAGAATACCCGTAATATTCTAATTACAAATGTTTGAAAAGATTAAGAATATTCATCGTAATACAATCGAAATTTTCTATAATTACGAAAAATAAAAGTGTGTACATTCAAAATAATTGCATTATTTACTATATGAGGTAGGTGTCTCATAATTTCACAAAAAATTACTGCATCAAAGTTTCAAAAGGAAAATCTATTATCTATTCCTGTGAAAATAAGAATGAATTAATCCTTCCATCTTAAACTATCATTTTAATCTATTAAAATTTTCTAAATAAGTTAGAATTATATTATACGACTATACTGATTTACCGTATTATTCTGAACTTTTTAACTTCTTCGTCTTTTTCAAAATATTGACAGAAGAATATAAAAAACTGACTCCTATATTTAATTACATATTCTAAAGTCTAGAATAGTATGTGGTTTATGTCCCAACTAAATTTTGCACCTCCAAATACTTGTAGTTTTGTTCAAATTTTGTAAAAATGACAAAACAGGTTAATCTTAACCTACAGGGGGCTAAATTTTTATCGTAGTTTCAAACTTCTTTTTTCATCCCTCTAGCGCCCAGAACATACTCCTTAAAAAACCTTAATAGGCAAGTGGTGTCAACTAATACACCATTATGAAGCTATTTCCATTGTCTATGCAACCCTGTCGTTTTCATTATTTTCTTTTGGAAAATACGAAATTCTTTCAGGATCATTAGGGTTTTTGAAATTGTCAATCCTGAACATTCCCGTTCAAAATTTTAACATGTTTTTTGTTATAGATGGAGTAAAACATACTTAATGAAACTTTTGGGATCAAAACGTTTATTGATCATATGAAAATATTAATTAATCCAATAATCCGTTTTATTAATCTATGAACATATTCATAAACTAAATCATTTTTATTCATGAAACGAAAGAACGTATTAATTGATCCAATCAACGGTTTTATTGATCTAATGAACACATTCATTAGTTCAATCATTTTTGTTCGTGAAACCAACGAACGTTTTCATTGATCCAGTAACTGGATTTATTAATCCAATCAACATATTGATTGGTTTAAACATTTCTATTTGTTGAAACAATGAAAGTATTTATTAATTCAATAAAGATGTTTGTTGGCTCAATCAACGCGTTCATCAATCAAACGAAACTACAATGTACCATTACGGTATACACAATATCAACTGTATACAAGACTATACTTACTTCGACAATGTCATAGACAAAAAAAATATAATAAAAAAACATGATTTATTGTGAAACATTTTAAAAAGAAAAGGGAAGGCGACAATATACCCTCACATATTTTGAAACTTCAATTTGTAGTGTGAATTTTATTCCACCTTTCTTTGAGTACATCACTAAGAATAAATTATTTCAAAGAAGAATAAGCACTATTTATTGTAATGTTTTTCTTATTTATTAAAACGTTTTATTACGGGTGGGATAAATTCATACACACGGTAGGTTCACTTACTTAATTTATTTGTTCACTACACTATTCACTAATTATATACACAGTAAATTCACTTAAACTAATTTATATAAACACTTCACTACTTTATATTCACTTATTTACTGTTTATCTCACGATGTCAAATTATAAACTAAACTAACTCTCCCTGGTCGGTCCTTTATATATGACTGCCTTATTTACTAGATAATTCTAGATTGCGGCTTACACAAAAACAATTGGCCCTCTGGCATTTTCTAGATAAGACTGGTCACAAAACAATGTTTAGATAAGATAGTTACAATCGTAAACAGTTCTAAGAAATCCCTGCGCATTCGCCATAATTTTAACTTTCATACATGACTCAGACAGAGTCGGATTCAGGAACTACACCAGTGTGTTGTTTCGTAACATAACCCCCTCCTTAAATGGAATTTCCTTCTGGAACTTTTGTGTAGCCGAGACTGGGTGTTTGAATCGGCAACTCGCCCAATTTCTACACTTTGCGATCTTATGGAAATAGCAGGGCACCGTTTTCATGGGATACTGATTACGGGGGTTGTAGCTGCAAATTAATATCTGGACACCGGTATCTCGAAAGATAATCTCTACCATGTTCCTGATAACTCGCCAATCCAACTGGTTACTCGCTATCTTAGGCATAGCCAGTTTCTTCACGCTGGATTCTAACACATGGTCTCGGAGGTTACGAAGTGCTTCCCACACATCGCGGTCGGTAGATCGATCTTTAAATTCATTTTTAGTTACCACGTAGTAGAGGTACCGCGAATTATGTTTTAGTTTCAGTGTCTTGCCAGGGGCTGAAATCTGGTCTTCAAGTTTTTTCTAATTGCCCGAACTTCTTTCGAAAGACGGTTGCCAACCCTCATGCGTTCTTGATACGGGCGGGGATGTTGTATGCCAGTGAGTATTCTTCCACTCCTTTCTCTAGGTCATGGTCTCCTTCGAATGGCGCTAGTCGGCTTTGGTGAACTACTTTTGGTTTTCCGTTGGGGATCTTGCTTATGCGATAAATAACAACATTGATCCTTTTCTTGATTAAGTTTGGACCTTCCCAGGATTCCTGTAATTTTGGAGAAAATCCTTTTCTCCTCGTCGGGTTGTGTAACCATACTTTGTCCCCTTCTTTAAAACCGCCTACTGTGGCCTGCGTGTCGTACCGACTTTTCATTCTGTCGCTGGCAACTTGAAGATTTGTTCGAACTAGTTTATGAATATCGTTCAGCCTTCTTCTCAATTGAATCACGTAGTCGTCGCCTGCTAGATGTTCTCCAGGCCGACAGCCAAATTCCAGGTCAAGAGGAAGCCTCATTCCACGTCCAAACAGGATTTTCGCAGGGATTCCACCCGTGGACTCATTGACGGCAGATCGATAAGCCAATGCGAATAGGGAAAGATACTAGTCCCAATCTCTCTGATGGCTGGAAACTACTTTGGACAGGTATTTTCCAATAGTCCTGTTCATTCTCTCGACCATTCCGTTTGACTGTGGATGTAGTGCTATTGTCCTGGTCTTCTTCATTCCCAGCTTGTCGCAAGTCTCCTGGAATAGATGACTTTCAAAATTTCTTCTCTGGTCACTGTGGACTTCCAAGGGCACTCCTTATCGGCTGATAAATTGCTTCACCAATACATCCGCGACAGTTGTGGCCTCTTGGTTCGGGATAGTGAAAATTTCCACCCACTTTGTGAAATAATCCATTACAACCAGTATGTATTTGCCACCACTTTCTGTTGTCGGAAATGGTCCAGCGATATCTAAAGCAATCCTTTCAAAAGGACCAACATTGTACTGTTTCATGGGTGCCTTTCTCTTGCGATGTGGTCAATTACTCATAGCATAAGTCGTACATTTCTTACACCAGTCCTTCACATCATCGGAGCTGTTCATCCAATAGAACCTCTCACGGATTCGCTAGAGGGTTTTCATCACTCCCAGATGATCTCCCGATGGACTGTCGTGTAACTTCTTTAGTACTTCAGCTACTCTTGTTCTCGGGATAACTAGCTGTCTCCTCATCTCGGAACCATAATCGTGTTCAAGGACTCTTTTCAACAGCCCTTCTTCGAGGACAAGTGAGTCCCACTGACCCCAATACGCCTTGAGTTTCGGTGAAAATCTTGACACTTCTTGCCAGGTAGGTCGCCGATTTTCTTCCTTCCATTGCCGGATCATCTTCAGGTGAGGATCATTCTCCTGATCTTCTCTGATCCTGGTGGGTGACCATTCGTCGTTGACTACAGTAGTTCTTGAAACTGCAGCTTCCCTAGATTCCGCCTTGTTGCAGTGGGAGCAGTTTGTTGGGCACAGCCGTCTGGACAGGCAGTCGGCATTTCGGTGACTCACACCAGCTCGATGTTCGATGTTGAAATCGTACTCTTGAAGTCGTTCAATCCATCTAGCGATCTGGCCCTCGGGATTCTTGAACTGCATCAACCACTTGAGTGCTGCATGATCAGTCCGGATTAAGAACTTCCTACCATAGAGATACTGGTAAAAGTGTTCCACGGACTTCACTACCGCCAAAAGTTCCCGCAGTAGTTTCGTTCGGGTCTGGAGAGGACTTTACTCAAATATCCCAACACTCTTTCTTGCCCTCCTTGGATCTGTGAGAGCACTCCTCCAATCCCTACGTTGCTTGCGTCAGTGTCAAGAATAAAGTCTCCCTCAGGTAATGGGTATCCTAATATCGGCGCAGTGGTTAAATGCTTCTTCATGATATCAAAAGCCGTTTGACAGTCTTCGTCCCATTGGAAAGCTCTTGCTTCTTCTGTAAGTCGAGTTAGAGGCTTGGCAAATATCTCCAAACTTCCTGATAAATCTTCTATAATATGTGCATGCTCCTAATTTGATGTTTGTGGGTTGGTTGCCGCCATTGCTGGATGGACGCAATTTTCTCTGGATCCACAGCCACTCCTTCGTTGCTCACTATATGACCTAGATAGTTGACTCGGTTTTGGAACAACTGACATTTCTTTGGGTTTAACATGAGCTGGGCAGCTTGGAGTCGTTTGAATACGTCTTCCAAATTCTTCAGGTGTTCGTCAAATGTCTTCCCCAGTACTACGATGTCGTCCAAATAGACTAGACATGTCTTCCAAGACAACCCTCTCAAGACATTTTCCAGGAGTCTTTCAACTGTCGCAGGCGCATTACAGATCCAGAATGGCATGACGTTGAATTGTCATAATCCAGAGCCGGTGGTAAAAGCAGTCTTCTCTTCATCTTCTGGGTCCATTTTCACTTGCCAATAACCAGACTTCAGGTCCAAGGTGGAAAACATTTTGCTGCCGGCTAAAGTATCTAGCGTATCGTCAATTCGAGGCAGAGGATAGCTGTCTTTCTTTGTCACGTTGTTAAGCTGGCGATAATCTACGCAAAATCTCGTAGTTCCATCCTTTTTCTTGACGAGCACTACTGGAGACACCCATGGACTAGTAGATCGTTCTATTACTTCTTCTTCTGCCACCTCTCGAATTATTCTTTCATCTTCCTCTCTCTTCGCTCGTGGAGGTCTTCGAGCTGATTGCCTAATTGGCTTAGCATTACTAGTATCAATTTTGTGTTTGACGGCTGATGTTCTACCAGTCTTTCCTCCTTTTGGTACCAATAGGTCTCGATACTGCAAGAGAAATTCTCCCATTCTCTTTTTTTCAGCTCTATCCAAATATTGACCAGCTACTGATAACATCTGTTCGAATCTGGCATTAGGATTGTTACTGGTCGATGTTTGACGAGCTATAGACGTCACCGGTACGCAGGATCCAATCCTGGTTTCCTTCTTGATGGTAACTGGGTAATCATTCACGTTTATCACACGTACTGGAATCTCTTTCGCCGACGTAACCAGTCCTTTTCCAATTGGTCGTGGTCGTGGTCGTGGTTTCTTGGCTCCATCATAACCGGTGTACCTTCCTCCATGATTCCCTGTAGCCGTGCTACTATCATGGTTTCGCTTCGTGCAGGTAGAACGGTATCTTCCTGCACAGCTGCCAACACCGCGCTGCCTTCATATGGATGAAGGATTACCTACTCGGAACCCACTTAATTGGTTCTGTTTCTAAAGTCTAATTGGAAACCATGTACATCCATTACGTCTATTCCCAGAATCGCGTCTTCTTCAATGTCAGCTACGATTACCGTATACTTGAACTTTTTTGCGCCAATTCCCAATTCGATTTGTGTCTCACCGTGAATGTTGGCACTCTCACCTGTGGCGGTCCGCAGTCGCAGTCTCGTTGGTAAAAGCTTCTTCTTGGAGTTTATTATTTCTGGTCGTATAATGGTTCTAGTTGCTAACCAGCAGAGTATATCTCTTGCCATTCACTTCTCCATCTACATTTACACTGTCGTTCCGACATCTGAGCAAAGCTATCAGTATGAGAGGGTCTTTGGAACGATCATGGGTCGGTGCTGCCCCCTCGTAGCCGACCCGTTCTAGTTTTCCTGTGACTGGGGTTCTTGTTTTGCAGGAGTCCTGGGGCGCCTACACGAACTACGTACATGCCTTAGCTCGCCACAATTCCAGCATCTGATCTTTCTCGGCTTCTTGTCCATTATACTTTTTATTAAACTGATGAACTGGTCAAATCTGTCTTCGTCACCTTCTTCTTGGATGGTCCTAATTTTGTTAAATCCCGAAGCCTTCGTTGCTGCTTCATATTCAAGCGCAGCTGTCAATGCGTCAACTAATGTTTTGGGATGGGCTAAACGAAGCGTCCTCTGCATATCGGGGTAGCGTAAGCCATCGATAAAGATCTGGATGCCCAGACATTCTATCATGTTCTCTGGTGCTGATGGATAAGCGAATCGAACAAATCGGGCAATGTCCACTTCATACTCTTGAAGGGCTTCATCACGTTTCTGCCGTCGGTTCTTCAGCTGGGATTGGTACAAGTGCTCTAGATGTTCGTGGCCATATCGCATGTCCAACCTCTTCAGCTGCTCGAAGTCATCCGCTTCTTCAAGTTGTATCGTCTGTAGTACATCTAAGGTATCTCCCCGAAGCGCGATAGTTAAGTTCACTGCCTTCTCTCTATCGGACCAATTATTCACTCTAGCAGCTGCTTCAAATTGTTTCACATAATTGGTCCACGACATTTCTCCATCGAACGTTGGGGCCTTGACTCCGGTAAAACTACCAATGTCTTCTAAATTAGGGTGTGTTTCTGGCTTGCATGGTTTTGTTTGCTCGGTCTTCTTTTCTTCCGCTGGTGTGTCTTGAGTTCTTATATCTGTCATATTTTCTTGTAACTCCTTGATTTTCTCGTCCATCGTTGTCATCTTATTTTCAATCTTCTCGTCCATCGTTGTAATCTTATTCTCGATTTTCTCGTCCATCGTTGACATTTTATTCTCGATTTCAGATTTTCATTTTCAACGTCAGCGGCAATGTCGTTTTTCATTAGTAAGATATCGGTAGATATATCGATCTTCAAAGCAGAAATCTTGTCGTCAATATTAGTAGAAATGTTGTTCTTCATAGCAGAAATATCATTTATCACATTCGTTGAAATTTTCTCTTCCATGGCAGAAATATCGTTCTTTATGGCAGAAATCTTCTCGTCCATGTTCTCTTCCATGGCAGAAATCTTCTCGTCCATGTTAGCAGGAATATTAGCAAAAATGGACGAGATTAGGGTGAAAGCCTCGTCATTAAATAAAACTGTTTCTGGATCAAAGCCGTCATTTTCCAGTGCCACTTTAAGTCTTTCAACTAATTCACTTTTCTTACCGGACGTTTCCAACTCACGATTTTCCAATTCTGTTCTTAACTCAGCCACTTTCAAGTCACATAGTCTCTAGGCCATTTTTACGTAGCAATTGATTTATATTACCCCACACCTGACACCAATGTAATGTTTTAGGCTTATTTCAGAATGAAATAGGGCTCTTGTAGAGAGTAGCATGACTCGACTTCGGAAAAATTTCAATAGTTTTTCGTTTTGGTGTTCCTAGATGATGCCAAAATCACCCTCCGTTCCAAAGGTTATATATATATATATATATATATATATATATATATATATGTATGTGTTATAACGGAATTTGTAAGCACGATAGAGGGCGTATTTTTTGACGGATCGAAACCAAACTCGCTACAAAAATCGTTTAGGCCAAAATATTGGACGAGTTCGTTAATGAGCCAAATCGGCCCAGTAAAAACAAAATGGCGGCCTGTCAAAGTTGAAAAAAAATCGTATTTCCTTTGTTTTTCATTTGACGCAAGAAAGTTACAATCCTTTTTTATAGACCTCAATAAGTTCTACAACTTTTGTATTTAACATTTTTCTCTAAATCATACATTACAACATTCATTTAAGAAAATTCCCAAATTATAACGGAATTTGTAAGCACGATAGAGGGCGTATTTTTTCACGGATCGAAACCAAACTTGCTACAAAAATCGTTTAGGCCAAAATCTTGGACGAGTTCGTTAATGAGCCAAATCGGCCCAGTAAAAACAAAATGGCGGCCTGTCAAAGTTGAAAAAAAATCGTATTTCCTCTGTTTTTCATTTGACGCAAAAAAGTTACAAATCTTTTTTATAGACCTCAACAAGTTCTACAACTTTTGTATTCAACATTTTTCTCTAAATCGTACATTAAAACATTTATTTAAGAAAATTCATAAATTTACCAGAATTTTTTTGTTTTTGATTTGATGCCAGAATGTTACTTTGGTTTTTTGTACATCTCCAAACATTCTATTACTTTTGTATTTAATTTTTTATTTTGGGTTTTATGCAAACATGTTACTGAAATAAGCCTGTCCAATTGGTCCTGTGCCATTGGGATTTTTTTCTTATTTATTAAAATGTTTTGTTACGGGTGGGATAAATTCGTATGTTACGGTTAAAGTATTTACTTGGCTAGTATATAAACTAGTTGGATAGTATACAAAATATCCAACTGCCTGGTTATTTTGATGAAAAATCATATTTTCACTTAAATAGCTACGAGTAATGGCTGGTTTGCATACTATACAGCTAGTTTATAAACTATACAAAATTTATCGCTAAAATTCAAACCACAAGGAAATTACACAAATTAGCTAGCATTTTTGGCTAGTTTGTAAACTATCCACATTAGTTGGATAAAGTGTGAACCTGATATTGGTAGTAATACATAATAACCAACGAGTTGGTTATTATGTATTACTCAACAAACTAATCAATTCTCTTGGGTTAATTTAGTTTAGGAGAGTAAAATCCTTAGTCAAAAATGGTTTCTTTATTGGTACAATGTAAGATTGTTACAGGTACCTATTATTACTTTAGAAAAAGTAAAATAAATATAACTCAAATAATACCAGGTGAAAAAATATTAACAATAAAATATGTCAGGACATTAAAACCACCAAACAAAGAACAGTATTATTTGTTGAAGCAAGTTGCACTGTTGTGGCACTCATTACTACACTTATATCCAGACGCAAGACATTTACACTTTTTATTCGCACAACTCTTCTTGCAGTGACATCGCTTATATCTTTGGGTTGAACCCGATACTGAAAATTTTCCTGCAGCGCTTCGTAATGTTATTTCGGTGTCCGTCTTGACATTTTCCAACTTTAGAAGTTGTTGCTTATATATTTCAATTTGCTACGGGAATAGAGCTGTTTGAGGACAACGTGAACAGTTCCAATTCGGTAAAATTCATCTTCTATACTCATTATGACGCCCAATACATTTCTATGATCTGATCGATTTCGATCTACATCTGGAATGGATACTGTCACGGACATGCCAATAGTTCCTGGTTTAAATTTCTTGCGAGAAGTTTGTAGCATTTTTTGTGCTTGCCTTTTTAGACTTTCCTGGCATGAATCCCTTATCGCTTTAATATTGTTTATATTCTGACAATGGTCACATACGTTTTCTTCACAACATGATAAGCATTTTTGTGTGATTCATTGAGAGCATTTTCTGTTGTTTCAGTAGAGAGCAATGTCATTGCTTATTCTTTAAATAAAACTGAGGTTTTATTGTTAACTTCGAGCGAAACTGGTGTTTCAGTATTATTTTCGGGTAAAACTGGGGTTTCAGTATTAACTTCGAGTAAAATTAGGGTTTCAGTATTATCTGCGAATACAACTGGGCTATGAGTATTAACGGGTGGCAGAACCAGCGTAGCATTTTCAATTGAATCTAAAAGAAATTAGGTTGAATTGTGAAATAATGTGGAAACACTTTATAGATACGTACCAGACAATTGTTGGGCGCGGCCATTTCCTCTTCAGTGACGGTAGATTTTTCATCGGGTACAAAATTATTTGAAGGATGTCAATCTTCTTCCACTTTATCCTCGGTGTCATTACTAGAAGATAATAATGTTTCCAGTTCTTCTTCTGTACGTATGGATTTAATGTTTGTGATAGATACAGGGAGGTTATTTAAACCGTCTCTACATTTTACACTATATAAAGCTTCATAAGGACTGCGTCCAATGCCAGAATGAAAGCAGCTACAAAAAACAATTAACTGAGGTGAAACGCAACTTATACAAACACAATGCCGTTGTTGCATTCACCTATACTTACGCAAACAAAATGGATATAAAATTATGCCGCTGCGCCGTTTTCACAACTAGCAAATGTATTAGAAAAACACAGTTTCTTTTCTTAAATTTCAAAATACTAGCCTACTCACCGATTTTTTTGAAATTGAACAATTTTTAAACCTTCGCTCCATTTTGTCGAGTTATTTCTTTCATCCACGACGCTAACTTGTTCTCTATATCTTAGTTCGCCCTTTTCACTGAACCTTGTGATTGTGAATGTCTAGGGTTTACCATGCACAATATGGCAGTCTAATTCCTCAATCATCTAAAAAAATCAAAATGTATTGATTTTGTTATATTTCATCCATATAAGCAACATTTAGGGAATTTGAAATAAAGGACATGGCACTTCAAAATACATGTAAAATTCAAAATCTCAACTTTGGGTCCATTTTTCCGGTACACCCAGTAGAGCTAGGACTTTAGCGCAAAGGAAAAACTTTTTTGATGCCAGCTACAACGTATCAAAAATACAGAGGGCCAAAATGCCCATAAAAAGTGCCATGTCCTTTCTAGCATGCCTTTTACCCTAATACCCCCTAGTTTGCAAATTCTCGGCCATTGTCGCTCTGCAACACGCAAGGGCTTCCTAAGTCTGCAAATATTTCTAATACGTGCTCAGCTACGTCCTGTCCATCGGTTTTGAAGTTTTTGGATATTCCTGGTGTGTTACTTACGTCTAGTAGGTAAACCTGGTTGAAAATCTCTTAGGGTGGTTTTTTCGTTGTATCTATTTATCCTGTCGTCTTTTGCCCTTTCTGTGTTCTCTAGTACCCGTGTGTATATTTGGTTCAGTCTTGTCTCTAGCTCCGACACGTAGTTATAGTCTAGGTTGTATATCAGTCTTTTTGGCTTGATGAAATTGTCGAAAGGTAGTGCTTGATCTCTCCTATGCAGTAGGAAATAAGGGCTGTATCCTGTTGATGTGTGTATGCTTCCCCTATATGCCATTAGTACATATGGTATCCATTTGTCCCAGTCTCGTTGATTTGGGACTATGTAATGCGCCAACATATCCTTTAGTACTCTGTGTAGTATTTCTATTTGCCCATTTGTTGTTGGTGCGTAGCTTGCTGTGTGTATTCTTTTTATGTTTAGTAGCTCGCATGTCTCCCGCATTAATTCTGACATAAAATTTGTTCCTCTATCTGTTAACAATTTCTGGGGTGTTCAGTATCTGCTTTCTGATATCGGAATTGCTTCGCAATATATAGTAAAGTGATCTTGAAATGTTAGTAGATACTTGTTCCCTTCGTTTGACGTATGTAGTGGGCCTACTATGTCCATTGAGGTTATCTCCCACGGTTCTGTGACCTTTGTAAATTTTTGTAGTGGTGGCTTTCTGAAGTGTGGTGAAGTCTTTCGTCTGTTGCATGCGTCGCAAAGTTTACAGTAGTTTATTATGTCCGTTCTCAATGTTGGCCAGAAGCAACGTCTTTTTATTGCTAATAACGTCTTTTGTTGTCCTTGATGACAATAGATGGCTGAGTCGTGAAAATCTTCTATCACTTTGGTGATATAGTTTCTAGGAATTACTAGTTGGTCCCTGTTGTCGATGTAATATTTTTGCTTTGTTTCGTCATCCTTGTTATTTTTTCAGTAGGTCTTTGTCCCAGAGTGGTTCCCATTCCTCGTCTGCTTCGATTGTTTGGATTTTTTCTGTTTTTCTGGTTGAGTTTTAGTATGCTTACTTTGGTGGTTGACCCGTAGAATGTGAATTGAATCATCTTTGTGATTTCGTCCCAGCACAGTCCTGGAACTTGTTCTTGGCTGGTTATGAAGGTTATGCCTTTTTCTGTGTTTTCTTCGCATAGTTTTTTTAATTTCTGGATAATATTCCACATTATCTCGTATGATGTTTCTCCTTCGACTGACGTTCTGTTTAGTGCTAAGTAGAATTTTGTGTCTAGTGTGTCCTATTCTTTGACCGATTCTATTTGTTCTTGTGAGACGTCTGGTAGAGTGTATATCTTTTCTATCATCTTTATCAGTGGTTCCTGATTGGGTTCGTCCTTTGCCATTAGGATGGCTATTGATTCTTCGTCTTGGAGGAAACGTAAGTCTCCTTCTTTCCTGCTTATTTTGTCTTTCCCTGGTAGGTCGTTTCCTGAGATATATTGTAAGTAGTCTTCATATGTGGTTTCTACGTAATTGCATGTTTTGTCGTACATTGTGCTCAATGTGTCTCCTTCCCATTCTGTGTATTTCTTCGAAGTCGTATTCTGCCAGAGTTAAGGCCCATCGTGTTAGCCTAGAGTTGGGGTCTTTTGGTGTCAGTACCCATTTTAGTGCTCTGTGGTCTGTTATTATGGTGAATTTTGTTCCGTAAATGTAACATCTGAAGGTTTTAATTCCAAAAATAACACCTAGTAATTGTTTTTCCGTCGTTGAGTAGTTTGCTTCTGCCCTATTTAGTGTTCTGCTTGCATATGCTATTGGCGTTTCTCTGCCATCTCTTATTTGACTCAGTATTGCTCCTACGCCTATGTTTGATGCGTCTGTTGACAGTAGGAAGGGTTTGGTGAAGTCGGGGAATATTAAAACTTTATCTGAGGTCAGTGATGTTTTTAATTGATTCATTGCCGCTATTACGTCTTCCGAAATTTTAAACGGTGTATCCTTTTTTGTTAGGTTTACTAATGGTGCCGCTACTTCTGTTATATTGGGTATAAAGCGTCTGTACCAGTTTACTAAACTTAGAAAGCCTCTTACTCCTTTAACATTCTTTGGTAGGGGATATTTGTGCACCGCCTCCAGTTTCTGCGGGTCTGGAGCTATTCCCTCTTGTGAGATGATGTGTCTCAGATATTTTACTTTCTCTAGCATGAATTTGCATTTTTTCGGTTTAAGTTTAATGTTGGCTTCTGATAATCTTTCGAACACCTCCTCTAGTTTTTCTAAATGATCTCTGCTTCCCGTGTTGTTGAATATGATGATCTCATCTAGGTATACCATACATTTTATTCCTGTTAATCCTCTTAAGGTAGCATTCATGAATCTCTGGAATGTTGATGGTGCGTTTACTAATCCGAACGGCATTTTGGTATATTCGTAGTGTCCTTGGTACGTGCTGAATCCTGTTAAAGGGATGTCTTCTTCTCTCATGTCTACTTGGTGGTATGCTTCAGCTACGTCGATTACTGAAAATAAGGTATCGCCTCCCGCTTCGTATCCTTGTAGTAGGTCTGATACGTTAGGTAGTGGATAGTACTCTTTCTTGGTTACCGCGTTCAGTGCTCTGTAATCTATACACATTCTTACTTTTTCTTCTCCTTCCGGGGTCTGCTTTACTACTAAGACTACTGGTGCTGACCATGGGCTGGAAGATGTTCTGATTACTTTGGATGCTAGTAGCCTATCGATTTATTTTTGCAGTGTCTCTCGTTGATGGTAGGGTATCCTACAGGGAGCCTTGCATATCGGTTGAGAGCCTGGTTCAAGAGTTATGTGATGTTTGATTTTTGTGGAGCTAGTCAGGGTTTCGTCGTCATCCGTAAATAGATGGTGGTATTTTGTATTAGTTTGACTAGTTCTTCTTTGCTTCGTGTATCTATGTGGTCTAGTTCGAAGTTGTTTCGGATCCAATCGTCTGTTTTAATGTCGAATTTTCCGATTGTACCCTGTATATCGGTGATTAGTCGATCCTCTTCCGAGCATTCGTAAGCTTTCCCTATCTTAGTGCCTTTTGTGAGGTTGATTTCCTGCGCCGATGTATTGATTATCCTTATGGGAATTTGTCTTTGGTTTTTTGATATGCTGTTTGCCAATCTGATTGCATGTTGTCCGTTTTCTTGGGTTTCGCATACGACTGTATTTCCTTTTATGTTATGTTTCAGGGTCCCAATTGTGTGAACCTCGGTTATGGCTGGTATGGTCAAACTATCCTCTGTGTATATATCTGTGCAGGTCCATGTGCATTCTGTTTCTTCTTTGTTGTTCCTGATGTCTTCGGTTGTTTCCTTTCTTCAGTTTCTCTCCTTATATTCTGTGTCTGTGCGCCCTATTTCGTGGATTATGGGTTTTTGGTTTGTGTTTGTAGTTTCTCTTTCTGTTGTTTTATCCATGCCTGTAGTTCCTTTATTTTTATGACCATACTATTTATGTCTATTCCTGGTTTCGTTGTTTCTTGTTATAGTGTGTTTGTTCTGCGTTCTTTGATTTCCTCTCTTTTGTACATTGATTCCACTGTTTTTAGCCATTTCTGCCAAGTGTCTCTCTCTCTCTGGAGTTTTCTTGTTGCCGCTACTTGCTCGTATGCTTTTATCCGTAATTGTCTATCATTATCCAGCAAGTCTCTGATTTGCCTTGGATTCATTAGTGGTATTTTGCTTCCCCATATTTCCAATGTTGGTTCTCCTCTGTATGAGATTGTTGCCTCCTGATCTTCTAGGAAATCTCTTCCTAATAATACTGCTGTGTCTCCCATTATACCGTCCTCGGCTGCGACTACTTCGGCGTAAATATTATAGTTCATTTCTGTTGTCGCTATGGCTATGTGTGTCTAACCGTAAAGAAGAATTGTGTGTCCCGTTATACCTTTTAAGGTTAATTGTTCCTGTGTATATCATACATGGTTCGTTCTTTCCGTTTACTCTTAAGAGTACTATATACGGGGGTTCTTCGCTTCTATTTATCGTCGTTCCGTTATGGTACATTGTTTCTGACTGTTTTTTCTTGTTTTCTTCCTCGTTTTCCGTTTTTGTTGCCGGTTGATGTCCGTCTTTGCCTTTGTGCGTCGATTTTCCGCTGGTTTCCGTTTGACCACTTGTTTGGGGAGTAACGGTGGTCCTTATTAGTTTAAATGTTTTCTTCCATCTTCTTTATTTGGTTGTCTTCTCGCTGTGGAGTTCCCTCTTCTGTTCTCTTCTGTTCGGTGCCTTTGTCCGAAATTGTGTTGCTCGTGTGTCTGTGATACTTCTCTGTTCCAATTCTTTTCTCTTGGGTTCCTTTGTCCGCTGTATTCCCCGTAGTTATTTTGTTGTATTGTGATTTTTTCTTCTTGATTCCATTGCTTCATATTCCATTGTTTGTTTGCTTCATTGAACCTTTTCTTCCTGCAGTCTTTGACCCAGTGGCCTTGTTTTCCGCAGTATTGACATACATTTCCATCTGTGGTTGGTTCGTTCCTTGGTTTCTGCAGTATGCTGCCCAGTGTCCTTGTTTCCTACAGATTTGAAATTTTTTTTTCTATTTTTGCTTCTTCAGCTTCTCTTGTTCTGCAGTTTGATGTCCAGTGGCCTTGTCTGCCACAGTACATACATTTTGCGCTGTGTCTGCATTCCTCTGTTTCATGTCCTGACTTCCCACATGCTGTGCACCTCAATTGCCCATTCGTAAATGCGACTCTGTGGCCATTATTTCTTCCGCTTACCATTGTGGCTGCTGTTTCTTGACAGTTTACTATTTCCTCTGCTTCTTCTAATGTGAGGTCATCTTTATGTAGTATGTAAAACCCTACTTCCTTTAGAAGATCCTTTCTTAGTCCAACTTTGAATTGATTCAACAAAACCGCGTTGCGTTTCCTTTGTATATTCGGTATCTGTTCTCTGCTCGCTCCTTTTATGTCTTCCTCCAGTATTTTGTTCCCTATTAATCGCAGTCTTGTGCAAAAATCTGCTACGTCTTCGTCGTACCTCTGGTTCATTGGACCAGTTGCATCCACCAGTCAGCGATCGATTTCCTTGGGACGAATTTACTCAGTACTTTCTCCTTAAATTCGGCGTATGTTGCTGTGTCTAATCTTGGGTCGGCTTTGAAGAAGTCGCGGGCCGCGCCCGCGATTTTGAATTTCAGTAGCGTCAGTATTTCTGTTCCTGACCATCCGTCAAGTTTGCCCCTTAACTCCAACTTTTCTATATATCTGGCCGCATCTCTACCTGTGAAGTCGGTTAGAGTTAAGGCGATCACCCCTAGTGGTGGTGCCTGTGGTATTCTTAATGCTAACGACATATTGCTCGAATCCCCCATGGATTCTGAGCCGCCTTGGTTACCTGTACCTGCACTATTGTTAAAATCTGATGGCATTTTGTTTACTTTGCTAGTGTTTCTTATTTATATTGGGTAAAAACAAATCTTACTTATTTAACTCCTACCTTTATTTGACCTCCTCGATGCCTGAAATGGATAGGTTGATCGGAAAAATTAAAAAAGGATTGCTGCTTGGATTGGACTTCCCCTCTTGTAAATTTCTGGGTAGCGTCCTACGAACTCAGGATCTGGAACACCGCTGTCACCACTGTAATAACGTGTGGTGAAATCCGTCCCTGTCACCACTGTAAATGGGTTTTTGAATCCGTTGTAATAATCCAGTGGCCGCTGTCACCAGTGTAATAAACTGTTTATCAGTTGTCTATTTATTCTGTCACCAGTGAAATAAGTGTGAGCTGTCACCACTGTAATGAATTGGTAGATTCCGATTGTATATTTATCCTTTGTAATGAATATTTGATCATCACTGTAATAACCGCTGTGGTCGTTTAGTGTTTACAGACCTCCGTTACCAGTGTACGACAACCTTTGAATTCCTATTTCCTTGAATTTTGCAGCGTACTGTCACCAGTGCCTTATGGCACAATTTAGAGCCAGGAATCTCCCTGCGGGTAACCTCGATGGAGGTGGTTTCCTGGCACGAGCGGACAAGGTCTCCGTGGGGCCTCTTGGGCTTATACAATGTGCTAAGCCTTAGTTCTAAGGCAGGTCGCGTCAACCTGCTGGTCCGAGGATAGGGGTTGTTGATAAAGGAAACAGACTGGATGGATAATATGTACATATATATTACAAACAAAAAATAATTAAGTACAGTAATTCAGTCCTGTTTGGGACAAAATAAAAGTTAATCGGGGAGAATGTCCCGGTACGATACACTAGAAATTAATTAGGGAAAAACGTCTTTCATAATCTGGAAGTAGTTTCTCATTATTATGACAAAAGTAAAATATGTCTTGCATATGACTATCCCTGTATAAGGAATGAGAAATAATTAATATGACTCGGGCAAAACGTCTGAATCTGAAAGTAGTCTTTCCTGATTATGACATAAATGAAAGATATCTGGCGTATGAATATCCCTGTATAATATAAGAAAGTAACTAAAAAGGAAGTCTTTCGAGATCTGAAGGTATAAATACGATATTTCTTACATATGAATATCCCTGTATAATATAAGAAAGTAACTAAAAAAAAGTCTTTCGAAATCTGAAGGTATAAATACGATATTTCTTACATATGAATATCTCTGTAAAATATAAGAAAGTAACTATCAAAAAAAACTCTTTCGAAATCTGACGGTAATCTGACCTGGTTATGATATAACTAAGATAATTCTTACATATGAATATCCCTGTATAATATAAGAAAATAACTATAAAAAAAAACTCTTTCGAAATCTGACGGTAATCTGACCTGGTTATGATATAAACAAGATAATTCTTACATATGAATATCCCTGTATAATATACGAAAATAACTATAAAAAAAACTCTTTCGAAATCTGACGGTAATCTGACCTGGTTATGATATAACTAAGATAATTCTTACATATGAATATCCCTGTATAATCTTTAAATTCCCCTGGATTATTAAATCGCACTATTTCCTAAATATGTTAGGTGAGGGGCTCAAATATCAATAGTGCACTTAATGTTACCAGGAAATGTATCTTTGGACACCCAGTCAAATCAAATAAAATGTCAATACGATATTTGTTCAAAAAAAAATTATAATGACATAGAAAAAACTTACGTTTTTGAAATATCACAAATCACAACAACACAATATCACTGTTTACATACGGCCGTCGAAGTGTCAGGCCATACAGTACATGAGCACGCTATGAGGGTTACTACCTCACTGCCTCTGTTACCAAATTTTCTGCTATTTATTTCAGAAGATTTGGGATATGTTATTTAGTTTCTTCCGTGTTGCCCTTGTCTGATATTTTTTTTATTTTCGTAATTGAAGGTTAATTTTCAATTTCTTTTTACTAAGTTGCAAGGTTTGTCTATATTTTGATAAACAAACCACCGTTTGTTTTGTCATCGACCTTGTCGGTTGTGTAAAATTGTTTGTTTAAATCATTTTCTGGTCTAGGTTAACAATTGTTTTTATATTAAATTGGATTCGACTTATTTTATTATCAAGAAAATTATATACCTATATAGCGTGTCCCTAAATTTCCCTTTGCTATATTTCGTGTTTATTACAATGTGCACTTGCTGAACACGTATTTTATAAAGGCCATACCATGAACTATCAATGTGCTAAAATATTGACAACAGAAGAAAATTATAAAAAGCGTCTGTTTTTAGAAACGGCATAAATTATATTCAAGATAATGATTGTATAAATAAAAAAACAGACTTGAATAATCTTAGCATAATCTATACATATCTATAAGAATTTGAAAAACAACATTCAAAAATTTAAATTCCAATTATAAAAAAACCTATAATAAAATTGATCATAACATCAAAGTAATACAAATTAGCAAAATTCGTATTGGCTTGGAAACGTTATGTAATGTCTTTGTATTGTTTTTTTGAAGTTTGATAATTTTTGGATAATATTTAGAATGATTTATTATATACGTATATTTTACAACTTTACCTACAACCTCATTTAATTATGTAAGTACAGTATCCGCCAAAATAAACAGTACCGAAAATAAAAATTAATTTTTAATTTCTGTAATGTAAGTGTTCAAAATGTTCACCATTTCGACGCAAACAAGCTTCATATCGATTTTGTAAGTCAATGAACATATTTATAAAAAGTGGTTGATGTAACTGCCGAAAAATATTTTGTATTCTTTCCCGTAGTTCGGCAATATTCGCCGGCGAATTTTCCGAGTGAAATATTTTGTCCTTCATTATGCCCCAAATGTATGCGTCAGGTGGCGTCAGATTAGGTGAATGAGAAGGATATTCGAAGTTTGTTCCCCGAGAAATTATTCTATTATCGAAATGCTGACGGAGTAAGTCTAAGGTGCGCACAGCTGTATGGCTCGTTGCACCATCTTGTTGGAACCATTGTGTGCGAAACTGTAGATTTCGTGCACGGCAAAAGTTATTTAGATCTCTCACAAAAGGTATAATAATTTTCTCTCTATAACGCTCTTGGTTGACAGTAAGTGGATTCTGATTATCATCTTCAACGAAATAAGGACCAATCATTCCATGACCAGATACCGCGCACCAAACGGTAACTCGAAGACTGTGGAGTGGTTTCTCTACAATCACATCAGGACGTTCAAATTCAAGGAATCTGGTTGTTTGTCAATTAATATAGCCGCGAAGATGAACGTGACTCTCGTCTGAAAACCATATGTTTTTCAAAAATTCGGGATCTTCGTAAATTAAACTCAACATGCGACCACAGTAAATTTCTCTTGCACGTTTGTCCGCAGCATTTAGTCGTTGTCCAACTTGAATACAGTATGGATAACCACCAATTGATTTGAACATGTGACGTAAAGACGTTTCACTAATGTTGAGTTTACATGCAGTTCTTACAAGACTTCTTTGAGGTTATTGCACAACTTGGTTAAAAACACGTCCTTCATTTTCGTTAGTGCATACTGTTTTTCGACGACCTGAAGAACCTTTACGTTGACACAATACACTACCAGAACGACGAAATTTTTCAACAACAGTTAACATCACACTTTTACTAGGAGCTGCTTTATTAAATTTTTGTTGATATTTCATTGACACCTGTTCTAAGCTTGGACCATCATTACGACCTTTTCCGTATGAACGAAAATAATGCTCTACCAAAAAAACTTTTTCTTCCGTTGTTAGAACCATTTTTAAATCAAATTTAACTGCAGCGTAGTATTAATATATCAACTAATGACAATTAAGTCAAATATGGCAAATCCATATTACATAAACAACTCCACAGGTCTCTCTGTTTCGGTACTGTTTATTTTGGCGGATACCGTATTTTATATATAATATTTATTTTATAAATTGTGACCATACTTTTTAATTCTAGTCCTTGAAAATATATTATAACCAATTCATTGATTTTACTACAAATTGTTTCAATGGATAGTTCTGGTAGCGTAGTTTTGTTAAGTCCAAATATTATAATATTGTTGGATTTATGTTTTCTCCCGAGTATTTCTAATCTTTCTCTTAAATTATTTCTTTCTGTTTCAAGATGTCACATTTTATTGTAAAGTTCCTCCACCTTAAGCAAAACTCTTGTCTCTATTTTCTCTACGGTATTCCTTAATTCCATCTTGGACCTTCTAATTTCCTCCAAAATTGTTTGATAAGTGGTTTCAGTCATTTTACTCATTAGAAATTGTTCATAATTGTTTAGTGTATTGTCCGCTTTACACCAAGATAAGTTCTTATCTTAAAGTAATTAGTCACAAAAAAACTGTATTGATTCTTTGGTTGAAGTAATAATTATTGAGAGTTTGTAATAATTCAAAAGTAGTAGATTGTGTATAGTTTAACGACTCACTTTTCCATAGAATACTGTATTCTGCCTTTGCTCTCTTCTTATGGTGTTTTCACAATAATCAATCATAGATTTACCACTCTATTTAACAATTCTCGAGGACTACGACATGCATACCATAACGAAAAAGGTTATTGGAATTCATGAAAGAATACCCTAAACATCAGAAATTTTTTCGAAATATTTTACTTTGAAACATGTCCAAAGATTGTGGGGATATATTACGGGAATCCTGGAGGAAGGTAGGTACATTAAAATATAATCATATATAATATATGAAATCTATTCAATGTAAAAATATTAACTCCACATTTGGTTTAGACATGCCATGAAACAAAAACCAGCCAATTTAAAAAGTGAAGAGTCGAGTGGATAATGGACGTAAGTAATAAAAAATTAGAAATCACTTAAGTTTCTAAAACCTATTTTCTTCTATACGTGTTTAATGATTTCATGTTTTCGTTCAAACATTGCTGGTTATTGGACTATAATGAAACATTTTTTTAACATTAGTAAACATTTAATAACATTTACAAAAAAGTGCAGTTACCACTTTTATTCCTTAAGTATTTTACGTGAAACAAATCAGCCTTAATTGGAAAAGGAGGTATTCATACTAAAAGTTTTTTGGATGGGCTTTATTATAAGATTAGATGAATAGCATAGGCAGGTGAATGTCTTTAACATATACTATTTATTTTTGAAAAATATTGGGCCTTAGATTCCTGTTCCGCTATAATGGTGTTATAATATCATTGCACTTAACGTTTTAAATTCGCAAAATTTCCGAATTAAGCTTTCAACGAGTAAACACATATAGTCTCGTTCCTGCATATTTTCGGTAAATACCATTAAATACGCTTTAGTTTTATGTGTATTGTTTTTACAAGTGGTAAGTCGCTTTATATCTACCATATAGTAACGACTAAATAATAGGCCAGTCCGTCTGGCCAATATTTTGGTATATAAAATATTAAAACCAAAAAATGTCAACCACAATAAACCAACCACAACCAGCTGGACCTTGCTTCGCAGCAGTCATTAAAAATTCAGTAAAGAAACCGCAAGTACCTACATCATTCCCAAGCAGAAATCAAGCTATTGTCATGAACGCTCTCCCAGACGTCGTCCTTTTTGACTACATTAAGGGGCAATCGGCGAAATTGTAACACCGAAAGGGATTACCTTTGCATCACGCATTTCCAATCACCGTTTATGTATATATCTATCTTCTGTATCCGTTATAGATAATCTTATAAAAAATCATCCTTCTGTTACCATCAAGCAACAAATCATACCAATTCGTAGACTTATCACACATTTACTGTAAATAATGATGTTGCAACAAAACTTTATTATTTAAAAAAATAAAGCCAGTAAGTACACGAGTATTGGAAATTGAAATATACTTTATGACTAATATCACTAGTCACTACCATAGAGCAAGTAATAATTGTATTATCTGTGGTTACTACATTCAATATCTTGTGCATTGTGCGTCTTCGACTTCTTTGTCATATAGTTCCAATAAATGGGTCTCATTTTCATCCTCATCATATATGACATAATTAAAATTTCCCAAGAATTGGGATGAAATTTATGGTTAGGCAATATTCCCTTATAAATTCTCTGTTACAGTATGGTGAAAGATAAAAAATCCTCATCATGGACAATGATTGATGACGAGACAATCACAAAACCGATGGCTCGTTGATGCTAAAAACTACTACATATTAATTTTTAATTACACCAAAAATTAAACTTGTTATTTAAAATAATAGAGCTTAAGATTTCATTTACAGCTCTGTAGAATAAATATTCATAAAATTCGTTTTTATTTAAAATTGATTGTACTGTACATTTATTGACACAATAATTTATCTTGAATTTAACATTCATGAAGAATTCATATACAGAAGTAAAAAAAGTATATACTCGCTAGAATATTGATAACTGAGTTTTAGCAGACGACGTAGATTCATGTGAATAAGAGAAAAAGACGTTGGGTCTACTGGATGGCAGCCAGTAATTTAGGAAAATAATGACTCCATGTTAGCAAACTATAAATCGGTTGTGAGGACTGAGGTGGAGGAGGTCACAGTAAAATTTTCATACAAAAATCTAAAAAATACACTTCAAACTTGCTAAAAAAAGGCTGGCCACACTTTATCTAGTTTGCTTAAACAAGTGAAGAAATTACTTTGTAGATAGGGAAAAAAATATTTTCGATTAAAAAGTATAAACTTGTCACATGTTGGAAAAATGAAACTAAATGAACAATAGAGCGAATTAAAAGATTAAACTACAAAAATAATTGAAATACTACCAAAACTGCCATCTACGGATGTCAGTAAAACTGCGCCATATACACGTCTTAAGTGACTCTAGAAAGAATAAAATTTCCATTTAATAAACAATTAAAATACCTAACTAAATTTAAATCACAAAAAAATTTTAAAGCACGTAAAATACCATGTCGTTTACTAAAATTTATCCAACTACTTCTATTTTCAATTGATACTTACAAAAAAACTTTCTTTCAAATAATTAAGTTTTTTAGATATACATAGTTATTTTTCAACTAATTTTGAGCAGATCTAAAAAATCATTTGGCAAGAAAAAAAATTTATAAGACTTGGCTAAATTTTTGCAGCCTTATACCAGCCTATTTGTGTTTATTACATTTATTGAAAATTTTTATAGAATACAAGAATGTAACCATGGTAGAATCTATTACTTATTTAGATTGAAATGATAAATTAGTATTAAAAAGAATTACCGTAATACCAAGAAAATATATTTCACTATTCCATCCATTACTATTATAAAGATATCATGTAAATCTTCAATAAGCAAAATATTATGTAGTTAAGTTTTGTAAAACTGAATAAAATGATTAGTAACTTGAAACAGAAATTAAGTAGTATTAAAAACACAATCATTAAAGATATTTGAATAAGAATTAGAAATCAAATTTATAAATTGTTTGGTTAATTGTCAGGATGACATAACTGTCATAATTTAGATGTCATGAATATCAATCATAGAAGATGATTACAGAGACATGGCATATTAACTTCTAAACAATTTTTAGATAGTCTATTTCAAAACAACCCCAATAGCTTAATTTATAAAAAGAAAATCTAAGGATAGTTTATGTAAGTTAATGTTTGTGGGTGAATTATTAGATAATTTTGAAAGAATTGCATGTGTTAAATTGAAAACGCGGTATAGAATTGTTTATTTTATATATTGAAGGATAAACCACATTAACAAGTCGTTTATTGATTAAGGGCTGTTTAAAGATATGTAAATGTTAAAATATGAATCATAATTGATTTTCGAAGGGAAAGGTAAATGTAATATACTAATAATAGGATGAAAAGACATTAAAATATAAATGTGAGTATTTACATTGGATAAAAAAAATCAAGATATATGTGACAGAGTTTAACAACCAAAAACAAAAAGGTTTGTTGATTGAGAAGAAAGAGTAATAAGTGATCTGGTATTGTTGAGGTAGGACCTATTGCAAGGAAAATCAAGAAATTTAAAGAAAAGTTAAATCCTTGCAAAGGACATTAAAAAGCTATTACATAAAGGAAAATAAATAATTATAACTACCTGAATGTGAAATTTGGAGATGAATTCCAATTGTTTGCTCTAATTGGGACATCTTCACACTTATTGGTATTAGTTTTGGAGAAGGTGATATTTACAAGAGGTCTGAACATCTTCGTTGTGTTCTGAATAAGGTCAGTGAATCAATATTTCGGAACTGATAATAATAATCATAATTTGAGGTTCAATAAAATGTATATCTGAGAATAAAAAAAACAAAGCTTGGAACGTACGTTAAAAGAAGCTTACCTGGCCATAGTAATAATATTGATATTAGATATTTTTGGTAATAATATATATCTATGCAATTCTTTTCACTACCGAAAACTTATTTATAATATTAAACTGTTTTTATATAGATGTGTCTTGTTTATTTCAATTCGAATCATCTAAACATAAATATTTTGTGGAAACACATGGTTTAGACTACGATTATTTACAGCGTTCCGACATATAACATAAAAATAGGAGTATGATCCGTACCATGGGCGCATCATACGCTTGTAAAATAGTAAAATTTAGATTCATTGTATATATAAAAAATTTCTTATCAGTTTCATTTTGAAAAAAAAAATCAAAAATCAAAATAAAAGAAAAACAGATAATTCTGTGGTTTTAATAACAAATAGGCGCTGAACCCAAAGGTAATAAGGAGCATCTCATGCCCCATTTATAATTGAGAGAGCCAAAACAGGAATATAAAATATAATAAATATGAATAAATAAAGCAAAATTAAATTAAATAAATTATTATGTGGTTTGTTAATAACTATATATATATATATATATATATATATATATATATATATATATATATATATAATGGATATTTTTGTGGGGATGTGGCAATAAGACTCCAGAGTAAATTCTTTAAGATATTTATTCCCGAGCTTTCGAATGATTTTCATTCATTATCAAGGGCTATAAATAATTGGTCAATGTTATCATTAATAATAATTAAATGAAATAATGAATACTTACATAAAATCTATAGCGAATTTTGGAATAGTTGTAAATTTTTATAATAAACTCTTTTAAACATAATTCAATGAAAAACTAAAAAAAAATATGACAATAAACAAAATATTTGATCTTGAACTACTACAATTTTTATTTTTTAATCATAAAATTAAAGATTGTTATGAATCTTCTGTTCTTTTTTCATAATCTAAAAGATATGCATAGATAACACTAAGGTTATTTAAATCTGTTTTTTTATTTATTACATAATTTTGTTCTGCAATATATGTTGTTTCCAAAAAAAGGCGTTTTCTATAATTACTTTCTATTGCTAAGACTTTGGCAGATTGATAATCCATAGAATGGCCTTCATAAAACACGTGTTCCCCACAAAAATATCCATTACATATAAGTTGGCAAATATCTTTTTTCAAATTAAAAAATATATATATATATATATATATATATATATATATTTATATACATATATATTAATATATAGTCGGATTAGGGATTACTTTACTGAAATATTTGCATACCACAACCCTCAGTCGTACACTTATGACAATTTTTGCTCACTCTTGGATAACAATTTGGTAAGCTCCCTACTCTCATTTCGCCCCAGAAATCATGTACGGCGAGAGTCTCTGTAGCATCGTCCACATCCATAATACAAGTTTTAGTGGACAATAGGCGTAAACTTATCACTACCTCTAAAAGTAACACGGGCTCTTGGTCTATAAAATTAGAAGTTCAGTTTTATTAAAAATTATGTACTTATAGTAAATCCAAATAATTGAAATTATGTAAGGGAAATGTCTATATGAATGTAAATTAATATCAAAAATAGAAAAACAAACTTAAGAAACCTATCCCATCAAATATTGAGCAGTGTGTTATTAAAAATTTTCTGGAATCCATGAAAAATATAAAAGGGAACTATCAAATTGGGCAGGACTGAAACTTAGACTAAGAGAATGGAGTATATAATTGGAGGTACAAAGCAAAAAACAATAGTAGCAGTTAGCAGTAGCAAGAGAAATATTATTACAGAGAAACGGGACCAACAAACTCTACTGATATAATATTCAGCACTGGCATTGATCAAGCGGCTTGCTTATATCCCTGAAAAAATGACAAAGATTTCGGAAGATGACTATTTTTCTTGAGATTTGAAAATCATAAGGAAGGAAAATGTCTGTAAAATAAAATCTGGACACAGTAATACATGTGTATAAACATTCTAATAAGAAAAAAATTGGAAAGCAGAACTCTAGAAAGCGATTCTTATTTTCTTAAAGGTATGTCCATTACGACGGCAAATAATTGAAGAATATTCAACCAATAAGATACTTTCATGGAATTAACATTTTTTAGGCCGTAAGGGATGAAATACTATTCTTGTATCATGGATCACCATAACGAATACTGAACTAACTGCTACCTAGTACCTCGTAGTTTTATTGATTTATTTGTTTATTGAAAATGTCGTCCGCATATAATAAATCAACAGATTCGAATACGAATAATTATTTACGAATTTAACATCAGTAAGCTTAAGTATGTTGAGATTGTAACAGCAAAATTGCAATTATAGTTAAAGAGCACTTATACTAGTGACAATAAGAATAATTTTGATGTGCATAAGATATATTAAGGAAAATATCCGTAAGTTTAAGACGCGTGGCTACGTAACTTACTTGATTGCTTATTTCCCACTTGAAGATAATGCTCTCAATTTATCAGATATACAAGACAACTTGGAAAATCATCGGTAATCGGTAATACAAATAATTTTTGATAAGCGTACACATTTCCTAAACATACAAAAAGTCTTAGTAAGGTTCTATCCAAAATTTCATAAAAGAGCTTTCATATTTTTTAATTTGTGTATTCAGTTTATATAACTTCAAAATTATCTTCATCTTCTTAAGGTTCCTTTTCTCCACAGGTACTTGTACAGGGTGATTTATTAATAATTGGAAATAATTTAACAGTAGAATACTGACTCCAAATTATGAAGATTTAACCCAAAACACATAAATAAAATGTAGCTGCTTACTGAGTTACAGGGTGTTTTGTTTAAAAATTTAAAAACGATTTGTACTCAATACTTTAAACCTATTTTTCGTATCCATTTAATATTTCGTAGGAAGTGTAGACATTGTACATCCTACTAATTATGTTATACAAGCGTTTCTGGCTACTACCAGAGGCGTACGACAGGGGCAGGTTACTGGTTAATCGTTCCCAAATTCTACGCCACTGGCGGAATAGAAATTTTAGCACAATTTTTCGATTGTTCTATACTTGAAACATAAATAATGTACTCTTTCCTCATAACGATAAAAACAATATTTCTCGATATATTTTAAGTTAAACATGAAGCAGCACAATTTTTTAAATTTTGATATGTAATAACTATGTCGATGTTTTGGGCCACTGGATGCATTTAATACGCAAATGAAATCCGTATTAACAATAAAGATATTGAAATTTATTGACAAGAATAAAATAGATCTTCTACCTTTAAAATAATATCAAAATGATTTAAAAATATTTTAAAACAAATAAACTAATCTCTATTTTAATTACAATCAGATAAGTGGCATTTGATGAATCGTTTTTCAATATAATTTGTTTTGTGTAGTTGGCTCTGGTTGCTTCGATCTAGTGGGGTGCTGTCATTACTGTCATATCTGTTAGTTGTTGCTAATAGGTATGTTTCAGCAGTGTGTCCCGAACAGGTACCGAACAGTTTTCTATACGCATATAACCCAAGGTGGGTCCGGTGAACTATAGGGAGACACGAATTTTTGACTGATTTTGCGAAAAATCAATAGTACTCACCTATTTTGAAGATTATCCGTCGAAAAATTTGCGGGTTATAAACCTTTTGGGAAGATAAATATTTCCAATCGCCTTTTCCTTACTTTAACATAACCATAACCTATTAGACAAGAGTATAATTAAAAATAAGATTGGGTTATTAGTTGCTTTATATCATTCGCCAGCATTTTATTCAAGTCGAAAATGTTCAATAAACTCGTCATGACTGTATTTATGAACAGTGTCTTCAATGTCATTTTTATTTTTTGGCCCCTCTCTGTCTTCAAATAATTGTTTATGAACTGAATTTCATTTTCGGAAGAATCGCTATCGCTGATATAATATATGAACATTTCTAGTATTGCAGCTTCTGCCATATTAGAATATTAAACGAAATTATAAAAATCTATATTTGAATAACACATTTCGCAAGGAAATGTGATGCTAGTTTTATAAAATGTACAAAAAGTTCTATCTATTACACAGGACATTTTTGCATAATCGGTACAAATTCCAGACATGATATGTAAGTTGCTAGAACGCGAAACATTTTGTGAAATATGATAATTTGTATCTTCTTGAACGCGAGTTTCAAACTACGCATGCTCAGAATGTTTGATATACACTGCTGTCGCTTGAAATTGTGATTGCTGTAAAATGTAAAGTCAGTTAAGTGAAAATGCCTAGACACAACAATTTCATTAATCTTGAAATGCGAGATATGCTCTGTGTTTATGTAAACGGAAATTATTTATGTGTTGCTGCTGCTCGCAGATATCCACAAATGTATCCAAACAGAGTTCAACCCAATCGGCAAACTGTCACCAATATTTTTCGTTGATTAGGTGAAACTGGACAATTTAGGCGTAACAATGGTATGGGACGACCGAAAATAATAACTGTGCATCAGGAGGATGATATTTCAGTGCGAGCTGCTAATATTCCGGAACTAGACACTCGACAGTTAGTAGCAATGAATGAAGTAAGCCAATCTTTAGTTTTGCAAATTTTAAAAAAGAACAATTTACGACCTTACCATTTTACACAGGTACAAAATTGATTGTCTAGGAGTAGGTAATACACGTATGTTCTGTGACACTTTATCGGATGAACAGGCGGATGGCCTATGGGTGGTTACCGATAGGAAGAAGTTTCCAGAGGGTTTACAAGAAGTAAAAGAAGTCTCTAGATGGTTAGCAAGTAATGACGGTAGCGTCTACGGGGGTTATGCAAAAAGTAAATAAGTGTATATGTTGTTACGTGTATAAGGTAGAGGGTGGTTTAGAAGAAGCGAAGGGGTTTTTAAGGGTAGCGTCTACGGGGATTACGCATGTAAGGGTGTACGGGGGTTATGCAAAAAGTAAATAAGCGTGTATGTTGTTACGTGTATAAGGTAGAGGGTGGTTTAGAAGAAGCGAAGGGGTTTTTAAGGGTAGCGTCTACGGAGGTTATGCAAAAAGTTTTTTGGGGGTTTGGCCTGGGCCAATTGCCAAAATTTTTGGGATAATGACGGTAGCGGCTACGGGGGTTATGCAGAAAGTAAATAAGTGTGTATGTTGTTACGTGTATAAGGTAGAGGGTGGTTTAGAAGAAGCGAAGGGGTTTTTAAGGGTAGCGTCTACGGGGATTACGCAAGTGAGGGTGTATACAAGAACGGGGGTTATGCAAAAAATAAGTGAGTATGTTTTTACGTGTATAAGGTAGAGGGTGATTTAGAAGAAGCGAAGAGGGTTTTAAGGGTAGCGTCTACGGGGGAGGGGAGCGTCTACGGGGATTACGTAAATAAGGGTGTATACAAGAACGGGGGTTATGCAAAAAGTAAATAAGTGTGTATGTTTTTACGTGTATAAGGTAGAGGGTGATTTAGAAGAAGCGAAGAGGCTTTTAAGGGTAGCGTCTACGGGGGGTTGCGTAAAAAGTAAATAAGGATGTATACAAGAAGTAATTAGAAGAAAGAAAATATATGGAGGATTGTGTGTGTGTGTGTAAGAGATGAGGGGTAGTGCTTACGAGGGGGAGGGGCTATGCAGTCAAGGGTTCTATATTTTGAAATTCTCAAAGGAATGTTATTAGATTGATAACCAACATTTTTTTTTAAAACGGATATGTGTGTGAATTCATATCATTTTATAGAAGGTTTTTTATATTGTAATAAATGAAATCTCGCATTATTATGAATACATCTAAGACAAACAAACAGATTACAGCAACCACATTAGACGTTGCAACTTAGCAATAAGTGATGGGGATCTAACCATTGGTACAATATTTTGAAATTCTCAAAGGAATGTTATTAGATCGATAACCAACTTTTTTTAAAACGGATATGTGTGTGAATTCATATCATTTTATAGAAGGTTTTTTATATTGTAATAAATGAAATCTCGCATTATATTAAATTCGCTTAGTAGGTAATATTTGCTATAGCTAGCAAACACGTGCAGACCAAATCATTTATTCAGACAATAGCGAACTTGTTTCAAAATATGATAAGATTGGAATGTCATGATTTCTAGTTTATAATTGTTAGTAACAGATTAGATTGTACGAAATCGTAGAAAAATATAGTTTTCTGGAAATATGATGATGATATCAAAAATAACTCATTGGACTTGTGCATCCCCTCTATAATAAAATATTCTTTTAAATAGTGCTTACAGTAAATACTAGACAATAGACTGTACTTAGGGTTCCAGTGAAAAGTTGTCGTTTAAGGTTCCATAATTCATAGTAAGTTATTTATAAGTTTACTATTTTTTTTTCATTCATCTTTAACTATTTTAAAAAACTTAATTGTTAAATTATTATTATTATTATTCTGTTATCTTTTCAAATAATTATTTCTTTATTACAGATGAATTTTTTAAATGGTATTAATACAATAAGCACTGCTTTTGCAGAAATAAAACCCGTTATAAAACTGAAAGATTTACCAAGGGATACACCACATAGAATAAACAGCGCAAAGGTGCACCAGGGGCAATTTGGAGTCCAAATACTTCTGGAGCTGAACGAAAATATAGTATTTCTCCCCAAAAGAGTGACGGATGCATTTGCGTCGCATGTAAATCAATTTACGCCGGGGAAGTTCAGCATTACATTCCTAGGACTTCAAACTTTCCAAAGGGTTTCTCCTAGGACCCTCTTCAAAATAGAGTAGAATGTATAAAAAAACATAACAAAACAGTACATATTGAATTTCAACACCTTGAAAAATAATCTGGACACAGGTGAACAGCTTCAGTTTTCAAAATCGTAAGTTTTTATAATTTTTTGAAAATGAATTCTGAGGAAATAGCTCTCCTGACTGATAATATTGTTAAAAAGTTTCAAGCAATTGAAAATATTTTATTTCAAAAAAAAATTGTACTATTTATGATATAGAAAAATGGTCAAAACAAGCTAAATGCCACATTAGACTTTGCAACTTAGCAATACGTGATGGGGATCTAACCATTGGTACATTACGTAAACTACAAACCAACTTGGGTCACTTAAAGCGGTTTAGAACAATAATTCAGAATCTAAGTAAATCTGGAAAGGGGCTTACTATTAATAATAAAAAAAGAAGTAATAGAGTAAAATGGGAAGATATTAATTCAATTTTTGAAAGTAGAGTTCGAACCGGGATTATTATAAATAAATCTCATAAAGATATCTTACAGTTTTTTGATGATTCGTTGTTTCTTTTCAGCACTAGAATGAAAAACGCATTAAAAAAATGCAAAATGTTGAAAGTAAATACTTGTTTTTGTGCAGAATTTATTAAAAAATCAGGTGATACTGAAATTACAGAAAATAAATATTTTTCTACAAAAAATGAAATAATTGATAAGACAACTGACTTTAAAAAATGATAATGATGATTATGATTTTAGTGATGATATACAGTATCACTATATTTGGATAAAAGATTTGTCAAGACTTTTATCCAAGCAACTCTCTAAAAATACTAGGAAAAAATATATATGTGATAGATGTTTGAATTATTTTGTTTCTCAAGAAAAATTGGATGACCATTTCAAATATTGTGAAAAAATTGATAATAATTGTAAAATTGAGTTTTCTAAAGATCCATATGTCAAGTTTAAAAATTTTGTATACAAAGAAAAAGTACCTTTTATTATTTATGCAGATTTTGAATCACTACTTATTCCTTATATTGATGTAGATGCTAGAATAAAATCTCAAAAGGGATATGGTTCGCAGTCGGTAACGAGAAGTGCTAGGTATCAAAAACATAAAGCTTATAGTGCTGGACTATATTTTAAATGTAATTTTAACGATAACTGGTCATTTTATGATAGTAATCGAAGTTCTGATTGTATGTTATGGTTTGTAGATAAAATTGAAAATATTGCAAAATTTGTAATGTCAAAATTAAAAAATGTTGAACCAATGAATGTTGAAGTGAATTTAAAAGATGCTTCAGATAAATGTCATATTTGTGAGGAGAAGGTGATAAGATTGTTAGGGAACATTGTCACCTAACAGGTAATTTTCGAGGTTTTGCTCACAACCACTGTAATCTTAATTATAAAAAATCATTTGTCATTCCAGTAGTTTTTCACAACCTAAGTGGTTATGATTCACATTTCATAATTAGAGATTTAGCTAACCGAAATTATGTTCAACTTTTACCTGTTAATAAAGAAAAATACATAAGTTTTACAATCTGGGATAATAATACAAATATTAGGTTTAGATTTATAGACTCTTTTAGATTTATGGGATGTTCATTAGATTCATTGGTATCAACATTAGAACCAGAAAATTTCATTCCACTTAGAAAAGAATTTTCTAATCTAAATACTGAACAATTTAGTTTATTAACTAGAAAAGGTGTTTTCTTTTATGATTATTTAGATGATATAAAGCGATTAGATGAAACTGCATTACCTAGTAAAGAATATTTTTACAACAAACTTAACGATGAACATATAAAAGATATTGACTATAGGCATGCAAAATTAGTTTGGTCAGCATTTAATATGAAAACCCTTGCTGATTACAGTGACTTGCATATGAAAACAGATATTTTACTTCTAGCGTCTGTTTTTGAAACATTTCGTGATACTTGCTGGAAAACATATGGTTTGGACCTGCTCATTATTATACAGTTCCTGGTTACACTTGGGATTGTATGCTCAAGTATACTCATTGTAAATTAGAGACAGTGCAAGATATTGACATGCTGCTATTTTTTGAAAGAGGTATAAGGGGTGGAATATCTCAGTGTTGTAATCGATACGGCGAAGCCAACAACAAGTATATGCCTACGTATAATGAAAACAAACCTGTGAAGTATCTTTTATATACAGATATTAATAATCTTTATGGTTGGGCTATGAGTCAGGAGCTTCCCTACGGAGGATTTAAATGGGTAGATCATAATATTGATATAACTCAAATTCCAGATGATTCCCCTGAAGGGTACCTGCTCGAGGTTGATTTAGAGTATCCAAAAAATAAACACGATCTACACAAAGATCTGCCATTCTGTGCAGAACATATTTCACCACCAAATTCTAAACAAAAGAAATTAATGACTACTCTGTATAATAAAAAAAATTATATTATACATTACAAAAATTTAAAGCAAGCTATAGCTCATGGATTATTGCTTAAGAAAGTTCATAGGGTATTAAAATTTGAGCAAAGTTGTTGGTTGAAGCCTTATATAGAATTGAATACTTTGATGAGATCCCACGCAAAAAATAATTTTGAAAAAAATTTGTATAAACTTATGAATAATGCAGTATTCGGGAAAACGATGCAAAATTTGCGTAAACATCGGTTAGTGAAATTAGTTCGAACGTGGTATGGCAAACGAGGAGCTAGAAATTTAATTGCAAGTCCCACATTTCATAGTCGTGTTATATTTAACGATGATGTTGAGAATCCTTTATTGGCTATAGAGCTTAAGAAAACTAAAATTGTATTTGACAAACCTCTTTATATAGGATTAGCAATTTTAGATATTTCAAAAATATGTGTTTATGAATTTCATTATGATTATATGCTGACCAAATTTTCACCTGAACAATGTAAATTACTTTATACCGATACTGATAGTTTAGTATACGAAATTCAATGTAATAACATATATGAAGAAGTAATAAAGGCGGATATTCACCGTTTTGATACTAGTGATTATCCTGTAAATAATGTGTGGGATATTCCTCTAGCTAATAAGAAAGTACCCGGAATTATGAAGGATGAAAATAACTCAAAAATTATGACACATTTTGTAGGTTTACGTTCTAAACAGTATGCCTTCAGAGTGTTAGGTGAGGAAAACGATGTAAAAAAAGCTAAAGGTATTAAGTCTAATGTGGTAAAGAAAAAAATAACTTTTGATGATTATATTCTCTGTTTGCAGAAATTTATAGAAAATCCTCAAGAAGAGTGTTTCATGCATGCAACTCAACGTTGTATACTATCAAAGTTACATGATGTATACACCATTGAACAGACAAAAATTGCTTTAAACCCATCAGATGATAAAAGATATTTGATACCTGGTTCACATGACACTCTTCCGTGGGGACATTATAGTATTATGGAGTTATAATAAATTGATTGGAATTTATTTTCAGATGAAGAGTTTGGTAGATCTATGTACTAAGATAATTTGTAATCGTATTACTAGAATTTCAAGTTTTCTTGTACAAGCTCAAATTCCTCAGTTTTTGCTTTTATCTGTATAACTATATTTAATATGTACTGTCAAATGTATAATTTTCATTTTGCCTTTAATGTAATATGTACTGTTTTTTTATTTGATGTAATATGTATATAAATACAATTAATAAAACAATATTCATATAACCTTGAAACTTGATTTTTTATCCTAGCTTCTTCCCACAGGTTTTTAAGAATTTTTAACGTTATTACGTCGATTTGAAGTTTCATAAGTAGTACATGAGTAAGAAGTGCTGTTCCTTTAGACTGGTGTTTAAATTGTAAATTTGGAATTTTGTTGCCAAATATGCCTTTTCAGCAACATATGATGTGATGCTTGAGGAAAATACCGATTTAGGTTAGTCTTTTTCCCATTTTGTTCTAACGCGATACGAATGTTCACCATCATGATCGTTTTCATTTACACTACATCGAGGTCGCTCTAATAGTTGAATAGTTGCAGGATTTAGAGTGCCATCTACAGGAAAATTTAATTTCTCTTGGAAAGCTTTTAAAATCGATGACATATTTGTAATATCATGTTCCGACTTGTTAACATATCCAAATCTTTCGATAATTTACATCAATTTTCTCAGATGCCACTAAAGGTAGAATTATTATTAATAGTAAAAGAAACATCCTTCACTTTCGATGTTCAATACTGATTCCAAATCAACATAAAAGTTTTCATCATCAGCATTACTTGTGTTAGAGGTGAAATGAAACAAAGAATATTTTCATAATTTTATAATGTTAAATCATTGATTACATGGACTTTGTAATAGTACAGATATTCTCTAAGTGCTCTTCCCATTAAACTGCTGTTGTCATAAGAATAAATATCACAAACAGCATACATTAAATCTAAACAATTGGAAAAGCCACATATTGGATTCGATATAAATGTTTTTAATAAATTAATGATATTATAATAAAAATCGCAAAAGTTCACTTTATTTAAAATTGAAATGTGATGTTGAAGCAAATTCTCATGAACACGTTGAATTTCTACAACTTCTTCTTCATCGAGGAAAACTGTTACATCATCTTTCTGAATTTTCAAAAATTTTTGATTATCATAAATAACTTTAGTTATTTGACAAAAATCTTGGTACAACATGATGGGATTAGAATCTACAACATCATCATCTGGAGAATTGAAGAATAACTCGTTACTTTTATGCAGCACTTCTATGATCTCATCCCATTCTAAAGTATTGAATGACATTTTTGAAGGTTCCACGATAAACGATGATAAAATGATGGCAGGTGCAAAAGCTCTGACAGGACTCAGGCAACATCCAACTTCAAATCGACGACCAACATTGAAAACTGTATGCAATAAATAATGTCTTTCTTTTCTTATTGCAATTTTATAATTAAGTACAATTTGATCTAAATCACGATCATAATTTGGTTCTTCATCATAACTACTATTATCACTACATGACATTGTAACACTATAATACCCAGAATCGTGACTACTCATTATGATGACTTCTAAACTAATGTCGATCAATTTATATGTTTATCTCTGTCCTCCACTCAATTAAAGTTGATTGGTTGCTGGTGATCTATACTACTACGTCATCAGTGTTAATCCAACTGTTATGTTTTTCATCTAATCCTAACCATTTAACGTACATTTTGTTACGTTTCCTCTTCAACACCTTTTCAACGAGATAAATGTGGGGATTTTTGGTTTTTTGTAATTCTTCTTCATAGAAACAACCTCTAATAGGCGATCCAGTCATATCTTCTATCAAATACGTTACAGGATTCGTTATTTTGACTTTCGTAATTTTGAATAGTTCAGTTGTAAAATTGGGAGTGTAACCTTTTTCAAAAGCATGTTTCGCTTTACTTATTCGCACAATATCTCCCACATTTAATTTTCTGGGTCCGGCGATTTTCAAATAACTGAATTTCTTATTTAAAATCAATTTTTCGTTACTTCGATTCACCTCTGATGGTTTGTATCCAGTTTTACTATGTTTTGTGTCGTTGTATTCCTTTGTGATTTGAGGTAAAATATCGATCCATTGGTATTTCCCAATTAAGCTGAAATGTTTATAGAGTTTCGTTTTGAGCGTTCTAATAACTCTTTCTGCAATTGCAGCTTTCTTCGTACTAAATGTACTATAATGATTGATATTATGTTTTTCATTAGCGATTTGAATTTACTATTGTAAAATTCCGTTCCCTAATCTGATTGTAGATTTTTTGGTGTTCGACTCCTGATAATACTCGAAAATGCTCGTGTTATTTCTTCGGCTGTTTTCGCCTTGAGTGGACGAGTCCACATGAATTTCGAGAAACAATCGATAACCACCAAAATCATTTTAAATCCTTTATTATGCTTTGCATAAGGTCTCATTTCGGCTAAATCCATTTGCCATAAGTCATCAAGACCTTTGATTATTGTTCGTCGACGTGGATAATTTCGTCGAATCGGTTTATGCAATTCTTTAACAAGTTGAATCCTGTCTGCAGACATGATGTATAGTGAACAAAGAAGGTTATTTTGTTATATATATATATATATATATATATATATATATATATATATATATATATATTTTCTAAAGGTCAATTATTGTTCTTCTTCTAAATTACACTGTACGAGAAGATCCATACAAAAATAATCTCTACTACCCAATTTGAATTCTATTTTCTCGTTCTTCTTTATGCTAAGGCCGTTTAACTGTTGATACTGATATTCCATATTATTCTTCAATAAAACGCTGCCATCAGAAGCATAATGTTTACAATTTTCAATTTTACAATCAAAAGGGAATACAAAAGCCGTACCTTCCGTATCCAAAACGTAAAAGTTCTTGTTGAATTTCTTCGTGCCCCTAAAGCTGATTAGACACTTTGTGTGATACTTTTCTGCGAATTGGTGTATCTGTCTGCTGATATTTGTCGATGAAACGAGATTATCGACATATTTTTTTATCGGAATGTTCGTATTGAGAGTAGCAATCCTTGAATCATAGTTTCTATGTATTTCATCCAATGTATCTTTCATTTTTTTGTCAAGTATGTTTACTATAAATTTTCTATTTGATTCTATTGCATTATCCACATACTTTTGAGTTGATCCATTATTTATCAAGGATTTTATTTTATCATTTATTTGCTGAATACTTGTGTTCAACGACAATTGAGCTATTCCGATTTTTTTAAATCGTGCTTCGAGATTTGTATCATACTTCTTCTTATATGCGTCAGAATGTCGACCAAACTTGTCGAGACTCATTTTGAAAATGAACATAAATCAATCGATGGTTAATGTATATAATCGGCTTCACGAAGTTCATGTATAATGGCAACAATCTCATTATCATTGGAAGTGTTACCTGCATCCTTGGAAGCTATTAACTCTCTAAGTCTTTCAACAATCTCGTTTACATCGTCCCAGTAAACGTACTCTATATCTTTATCATTATAGGTCATGATGTGATCAGGTAATCCTTTACCTACGATGTTAGTGGTAGTGTTTCGTCTTATAATAAATTGCTTTTTAATAATATTAATATATTTCCACCGCTGAGAACCTTTTAGTGTTCTATCTTTTTTCAAATGAACCCCCGTTCGTTCCAATAATATTTTGTATGTAGGTAAATCATCTTCGATATATTTGGGATGTTGGTAGAAAAGTAATTGGTAAAGACCTGGAGTAGCAGGTATTCTATCCCATCCTTTATCTCCTTCTACGAATATATCTCCGTTTTTTGCGTCAAAGTTTATGCGTTTATTCCCCAGAGTCCACTGATCGTTTTCAGCATTATACTTTGGACCGTACAAATCATCAATTTGTGAGTCTTCGTTAAAGAAATCGATGACACATTGTCGACCCATTGTAGGATATTGTTCGATGTACTCGTTGATTGTTCGTGGTGAGAAATGTTCACTAGTATTCACTTGAGGTTCACCATCATCATCATCCGTAAATACTGATTCATTTTTCGGATCATAACTGTATAATTCTTCATCACTGATAAAATTGGGGACATGTTCTTTTTTCTCTTTAGATGATGTGGGCTGTGGTGGTGGTGGAGGTAGGGTTGCTGTAATCTGCTTGTTTGTCTTAGATGTATTCATAATATTTACGATATCTTTGAGTGGATTAGATATAGGTTTGAAAATTCTATTTAGTGTCTCATCATGCTCAGTTTTGTTCAGTTTAAAAGATAAATACTTTTTTCTAATCATTCGTTTCAGATCTGCAATTTTTCGTTTTCGCACAGCGTCTGCATCAGATGACATCATAATGAAAAATGAATGGTTAAATAATTATTATATTTTTATATACATATCGAATCCTTTACGATATCTACCATCTTGTAAATCAAAGTCTTTAACAATAACCAAAGCGCCATATTTATCATTCCAGCATTCAGAGCACATTTTCTTGAATTGTTCAAATGACATGTCGGGGGAAACGTGTTCGTTGAAGGCATGTTTAAGGTTAATTTCATCCTGTTTAAACATTACAATCATATTGCAGTTATCACGTATTAGCTGCTTTGGTATTTTCGAATAAGTCTGACATAGGTAGAAGACATCAATACTTCTGTGCCTACACATGGAAAAATATTCTTGAATTGTTTGTTGTTTGTCGCATGACACATCGTCAAAAATGAAAATCGAATTCGGTTTGGATTGTGTAGGACTTACAATTTCATCGTTTTCTTTAAACGGATAATATCCCACACCTTTTACACCAGTCAATACTTCTTCGAGCAGTTGGTATTTTGGTTGATATAGAGATTTAGAATAAACGTAGACATTTTTAAATTTTACACCATTTGGATTGAACAGCAATGATAGCACAATATTTGTTTTCCCACATCCGCTGGGGCCACAAATAATAGCACGAAACGAATCAGGTAATAAAAAACCATGTTTTCGGCTACGTCTATCTTCCAAAACGCTATCGAAATTTTCAATCGGTAATGACTGCTCTTGTTTAACAATCTCCATCTTATGATACTTTTCAAACAGTGCAGCTATAATTATAGGTTCCATCGTGAACAAATAGTCAGTCTTCATGTTGATTCACGAAGGTGAAGGTGTGCTAAATTCACTCATAAACAATTTGCCTTTTGAGCTTCATTTTCCTGGCTACCAATACTGTGGACGTAAGTTTTACTATTTTTATTTTTTCACAATATTAAATCCTCTATTTATATAGCTGGAACGCGTCTGAAAAAACGGCTACTACGAGGGGATACAGGTGTCAACGCTCTCGACGCAGCTTGCAAAAATCACGATATCGCATACGCATCTAACAAGTCACTCACAGATCGTCATAAAGCTGATTTGGTACTAGAAAACGCCGCTTGGGAGCGAGTAAAGTCAAAAGACGCTAAATTAGGTGAAAAGGCAGCCGCCTGGCTCGTTACCACTGGAATGAAGGTCAAACGCAAGTTGGGAATGGGTATGAAGCCGAAGCGTCGTAGATCTTTTCATCGTGATGTTGTTATGAAGGTGAAGAAATCCATGAAAAAGGGATCTTCGCTGTCAGATACAGCGATGTTTGCATTGCGAGCAGCAAAATCTCTTATTCAAAAATTCGGAGGCCGAAAACATGTTCCAATACCTACAATAATACCTGTAGCTAAATCTGGAGGATTTTTACCTCTAATACCTCTTTTCGCTGGACTTTCAGCTTTGGGAGCATTATCAGGCGGTGCTGCGGGAATTGCGAAAACTGTGATCGATGCAAAAAATGCTCAAAAGAAATTGGAAGAAGATCATCGTTATAATAAAGCTATGGAGCCTATAGGTAAAGGATTGTATTTGCGAAAGAACGCTAAAGGTGGATATGGATTATTCTTAAAAAAAACTACCATTGAAGCTACCCAATAGAGCATTATTCGACTATGAATTAATCAAGTTTGCCAAATTATTGAAAATAAAATATTTTCGAGATGTGTACATGCGCGATTCTCTACCGAAAAACGGACCTCGACGATGTGAATCAGCAATACTAAATTTGGATGTGTCTAAAAACTCAGGCACGCATTGGGTAGCATATAGGAAGATGAATGACTGCGTCGAATATTTCGATTCATTTGGTAATCTGAAGCCTCCGAGAGAACTTGTCACTTATCTTGCTGGCAGTAAAATATTTTACAATTACGAGCAATACCAAAATTACAATCAGATCAACTGTGGACATTTGTGTTTGCAATTCCTCTATAATGTTTGAAGCATGGTTGGTTGGCGAAACACAATTGTTGTCGTCTTTTACAAGTGCCGAATTGAGAACTATTCCTCTAAAGTATTTGGTAGAGCGAGTTAAACCTTGGGATTTATTAGACAATTGGCATAAATTACCAAAAGAATATCATTCGAATTTCAACTTGCAAATTTGCTTGCCTTGTTTTGTGCATTACAATCGACCGGATCAACGTACTCATGTCGATGGTCCGGTTAGCTCACAACGCAACTGTCATGCATGTAATTATTATTTGAAAAAATAAAATTGTTTTTTATAATCTAGTAATATTATTTAAATACACCACTCCCATAAACATCACAGTCATGTCTCAACTGTTGAACTTAACGTCCACATCGAATGAATTCTCCTTCACTCCTCCCACACCGATAATATTGAAACCTGAAAAAGAATACTTTATTGGTGTGTTGGGGTTTCATTCGTATCATTCTATACCGAATATCGATGGTGAGAAATTTTATTTCTACAATAAAAATGATCGTAAGAAAGGACTCATCACCATTAACTTCCCATCAGGATGTTACGAAATCACAGATATTGAAGCTTATCTCATCGATCAATTCAAATTGAAGACGGATACAACTGTGGCCGATATATCTTTGAAGCCCAACAACAACACTCTTCAGTGTGAAATTTACAGTCGACAGCACGCCATCGATTTTGAATACTCTGATACTTTGAGTAAAATACTAGGATTTTCTCCAAAGATACTAGATCCTGGTAAAGTCCACCGTTCCGATCTACCTGTTAACATTTGTAAAATATCAACTTTACTATTCGATTGCAATATTGCTGAAGGATCGTTTGACGGAGATAAGCCTGCTCATACAATATTCAGTTTCCCAATTACAGTGGACCCTGGTTATGCAATCAACGAACGACCGAACAATCCGATTTACTTAGCTGTGAGCAGCACAAACGAAATCACCAACATTACCGTAAGAGTGTTGAATCAAGATCTCGAACCAGTAAATTTTCGAGGAGAAAAAAGCACGTTACTTTTACATCTATTGGAACGTTAATGGGTCTACTTATCAACAACGACTATTATAAAAGTCCCTCATCATCTACAACAAAATTAGTCTCTTGCAGATCGTTCAAAAGAACGAAGCTTCATCTAACTCCTGCAAATCGGGCGTTTCTCAAAGCAATCGGATTAAAGTTGAAGAAGAATGACACTAAAAAGAAAGTACGTGCGTTCTGATAGGACACCACCATCAACGAAAATATCTTCGATATTTGACCTTTACCGAGATCCACAATATGAAGAGTCGATAAGAAAAGAAGATTTTCACACCTATGTTCCTTATGTGAAATCATTTAATAACAGCGATTCTGTGGAATTTGACATACAACAAACTGACGCATTTTTTCTCATGTACGAAACTCAACTTGAAATTAAGGGAAAATTAGAAGTTAGTGGCGGAGGAGGACATGTTAATCTAACGCCAAATTGCGGTGCATTCCTCTTCGATTCTTGTTCCTACATTCAAAGTGGAAAGGAAATAGAAATAGTACGAGATCCCGGTATAGTAACTACCGCAAGAAGTTTGTTGTGTTATAATCCACAATCGAAAGAAATGGCTTTAGCTGGCTGGAATTATCCCAATAAACCGCTATTGAATGATGTTGATAAATCGTTTAGTTTGTTGATTCCTCTAAAACACATTTTCAATGTATTCAATGACTATACTAAAATCACATATGGAAAACGAACTTTTCGATTCATACGTGCTCGTCATGATAACGATGCTGTAATAGTAAATGAAGTAACAACAGGTAATACGACATCTAACACTACAATAAAGTTTGTTATAGATAGCATGGCATTGAAAGTTAAACACGTCTATCCTAACGATGAAATAAAATTACGTATGATGGAGCAAATAAAAAGTGATCGACCAATATTCATTCCGTTCAGGAAATGGGAACTTTGTGTATTGCCTACGTTAACGAAAGACGCTAAAAATGAGATTTGGTCAGTTAAAACGAGCTCGTCTGTCGAGAGACCTCGATATGTTATCGTATGCTTTCAAATAGATAGACGCAACAAGAAGACAAACGATCCTTCGCAATTCGATCACTTGAACACCAACAATGTAAGATTGGCTTTGAACGGAGATTTTTGGCCCACCGAATGATTAAAGATGGATTTCGGAAAAAACGATTATACTCTTGCCTATCATAATTACGCCTCATTCTATAGAAGCTATACCAATTCCAGCATAGTACATCCAACATTGGACTATGAAGCATTCAAAGATCGTGCTCTCTTTGTCATAGACTGTTCCAAACAGGAGGAGGGTATGAGGGCATCGACAGTTGATATAAAAGTGGAAATTGAAGTAGGTGTAGGATTTCCTGCAAATACTAGAGCATATTGTATAATTATACATGACTGTTTATTAGAGTATTACCCCCTAACGGAAATTATCAAAACGATCATATAATACCAGTGTTGAAATACACAGCGAGACAGTTACAAATAAACCACGATGAGAATAGCATTCATTGACATTCAAGGCTTCATTATCGAGGGTACATTCCATCCTAAGGAATTGTCCATCGAAATCGGATATAAACATACACACTTATTTACTTTCTGCATAACCCCCGTAGCCGCTACCGTCATTATCCCAAAAATTTTGGCAATTGGCCCAGGCCAAACCCCCAAAAAACTTTTTGCATAACCCCCGTAGACGCTACCCTTAAAAACCCCTTCGCTTCTTCTAAACCACCCTCTACCTTATACACGTAACAACATACACACTTATTTACTTTTTGCATAACCCCCGTACACCCTTACTTGCGTAATCCCCGTAGACGCTACCCTTAAAAACCCCTTCGCTTCTTCTAAACCACCCTCTACCTTATACACGTAACAACATACACACTTATTTACTTTTTGCATAACCCCCGTAGACGCTACCGTCATTACTTGCTAACCATCTAGAGACTTCTTTTACTTCTTGTAAACCCTCTGGAAACTTCTTCCTATCGGTAACCACCCATAGGCCATCCGCCTGTTCATCCGATAAAGTGTCACAGAACATACGTGTATTATCTACTTCTAGGATTATCCTTTTTACGTCGGCGTTTCAGGTTTTTCTGCGGATTTCCTGTAACATGGTGAATTTATTCACTAGCCAAATGGACCGACGATTCGACGTAGGGAACAAATACAGCCGCAGCTGTACCCGCCTGATTGCTTGATGGTGATTATTATTATTCAACGCCGTACCAACGCTAAATATCCCAAATCCTCGCAGGCACATCTCCACAACACATTTTAAACCAATTCCATCATAAACACTTAATTCCATACAGTTTTTAAAAAAATATCTCCTATACACATTACCCATTAAAATTACAAAAATTCAAATAAAATTACAAATTCTTAATAGCCCTCTCTTAAATTATCGGAGACATCCCAAGTTCAGTAGAAATCATCTATCTTGCTTATAATAATTTCCGACACCTAGCCAGCTCAACCGCATATCATATGTATCGGCAGCGGTGCATAGTTCGTCTTCCACCAGAACGTCCCAATCCTAGACACTTTTTGTCGCACCATTCCATACACTTTTTAAGCTCCGCTGCTTCCAAATATCAATTCCCGACATCAATCGATAGAACCTTTCTTCCGAATACTTTCTAGCGAAAAGCCCGCTCCAAAATCTCAATTCTATACACCTTTTTAAATTTCTTCCTAGTCACTTTTCTAGACACTTTTTTAACCCAACCAATTTTCAGCCAATCACCGCAGTGGATGATAAATAATAAAAATTAAGATCGTTTTATTAACAAAATTCTTATATAGTTGTTTCTTTCTAACACATTGTCGCTTATGGATTCTGTATTAAAACCCGATGTTACGAAAAAATATTCCTAGCACTGTATATTGTGTATATTATATTGTTTTTATACTTTACATACATTAATTAATGTTAATTAATATTATTATAGATATTGACGCGGATCGAGTACTAGTGTTTGTTGAGGCTCGACCCGTAATATATAATTTTAATTTAAAAGATCATCACATCCAGGATGTCGTAAACCAAATGTGGAGCGTGGACAAGAATTAAATATTACAGGTATATTATTTACTATTATATATTATTTATTTTTAATGTATTGGAAAATAAAATAAAAATAACAACGTTTTATCACTACACTAAACACATACTTAAACATCATGAACGTCTAAAGCCTGGCCATAAATTCTTGCCATGACACCGAACTAATTGGAGAAATGCAATAATCAACAAAATGTTCTCGAACTTGATATGCATTTGGGGAAGTTCTTGCTCTTGTCGCTTCCCTGCTTACGTCACACTCTTCAACGTTTATCATTTCATTATGTACATCAGTAAGTGTAACATTTTTCTGAATCGTTTACTCGTTCAAGAATAAAACCAGAAATATTTCTCTTTTGGTTTATTGGTTGAACCCAAAATTTATTATGTTTTTCATTTCCTAATTCCAAAAACTGCCTCAAAAAATATTCACCTCTACTTCTTTATCCATGCTTAGAATTAGGAACCAAATTTAAAACGCTTGTCTCTAAACACACAACAGCAAGTGATGATAACATTACAGAAATAATCTTTATGCAATTAAACAATTTCAAAATGTAGCAGTCGGTGCGTTTCCAGCCTTAACCACCTATTATATTATCTATTATAGCTTCTATGGGAATTCTTACAGAACATTGATCTGCATATATAACAAATATACTTACTAATGCAACTGACTGCAAAAATGAATATTTTGTAAAAGATTCTTTCCAACTTTCACTTACATTTAATAAAATCAAACTTCCACCAAGCTATGTTTTGGCAAGTCTAGATATGGTATCTTTATTTGGTAATGTACACTTAAAAACCAGCTTAAGATCTATTGAAAAAAATTGGGAACGTATTCGTTTACATTGTAAAATGAAAAAAAATACTTTTTTGAGAAATTATCACTTATTTCTTTAATAATACTTTCTTTAAATTTAATAATAAATTTTATTAACAAACTTTTGGTACCCCCATGAGAGCAAATATATCTCCAATTTTAGCGGAACTAATACTTATAGGCGGAATATTTAAATTTGGTAGTTTGGATTATGGGTAGGTAAATTTTACAGTTTGTCTTTAAATTATTTATTATATAACTATTTCATTCCAAAAAATAAAATTATAATCCATTTTTTGTAATGAAATAATTATAATAAACAAATTTGAGACAAATAATTTAGGTACCGTAAAATGGGGTGACTTTGACCGATTTTGTAATGTGTCCCTGTAAAAGACATGTTTAAAATTTTGCTATATTTTTGTCTATACACGTATACTATGGGTATGGGAGTCCACTTTAATTAGAGTACTTTTTTGCTTTTGGTCAACTTCACCCCACTTGGGGTGACGTTGACCGTTTATGTGTTTTACCTGTTAAACCTATTTTTTGTTCAATATGGGGGTAGTTGACCAAATAAAACACAGTCCAGTTTATGTTAAAACTATATTTAAACAAAATATCGTTAAAATAAAACAGAGAAGAGGTAAAAACCAATATAATAATTTAAAAAATGCGATTTTTATTCAAAGTTATTGAAAATTAAAGGTTTTTAAATCAATATCAAATAATAGTTACCCCCTACGCTAAACTTTGGGGTGCCCTAATATATTTTTTAGATTACTAAGGGAAATAACATCTAGGTCTTCCACAACTGGCCAAATAAACATGTCGTATTTAGAGCGTTTAACAAATTTAACTGAAGTTTCATTATTACTAATTGACAAAATTTGCCCAACAAAATATTTTGTTGTTTCTTTGTTCGGTATTCTACTATTACCCATGACTCATTTTGTATTTTTTGGTCATTAACATATTCTTCTACGTTTTCTTCAAAAATAATCTGATGTCTTTCGTCGATTCCTTCTTCTTCCTCGGAGCTTGTTTCATCATTTTCATCGCAATTTTTCGCTTAACGCTTAGGATTCTACTGGTGGTAGGTTGTTTATGATTGTCTTCATCATCTATTTTCTCCGGGGTGTCCTCAAAAGCAACTGACCGCCCAGGCACAACATTTAATTTTTTTCTTTTTGCTGTATGATCACGCTTATTTGGATTTCGTTGCTCTTTTAAATAATTAACTATTACTTCTCCGACATCACTATTTCGTGCATCTGTTTGCTTAGGAATTTTTTCAAGAAGTTTTTCTTTGCACAAAGGAAAAATTCCACAAGCATAAAAGCCACTCCGGGCGTTTTTTGATGCCACATCGGCCATTTCATCAAACAGTCTTTTCAACAACCGCGTATCTCATTGCACTTTTTCCAATCATGAAGAATTCTTTTCTAATAGTTTTTAATTGCGCCAAAGAAACTCACATCAAGTGGTTAGCACAAATGAGTTGCGTTAGGTGGAAGGCAATGTTGTTGTCTTTGCACAATTGCAGGACTTCATTCGTAAAATGGGATGACAAATAGAACGTTGTTTCTTTCTATGAGCTGAGCATGCGGTAAAAAGTAGGTCTTAAACCAGTCGGTAAAACAGATGGCGTCAAACCAATCATGATTTGAGCGACTATATATGGACCACATTTTTTATTGCAACATGGAGCACCTTTTGGACCACCTTCACGCCAAGAGTCCCACAAATTCGCCGCCTTATAAACAACGTAAGGTGGCAATATGTCACCATTTGCAACAACACATAACATCAAAGTGACAGCACTTTTTGAAAAATTAATAACATTGTCCGGATACTTTACACCCCTATGAAAAACAAGTTTTTTCTTGCCTGGGTCGTCGCTTAAATTGCTTTCATCATAATTGGCCTCTGGTTTCACACTTCACACAATTGTTTTAGCAAATTCAACATAGACAGCAACACGGGATCGTTTAATATTGTTGCCTAATCGTTCGGATAAAACATGACTGTGGCGGGATAAAAAAGATTTCGCCCACTCGTACCCTAAAAAGACACAAAATTCAACATAAAAAATCAAGGGCTTTAAAAAAAACCTACCTGGTAAGTTATTTTTAAACCGTGAATTTCTTCCTATGCGATCCAGGTAGGCCTTTGCACTTAAACGTAAATCGAGGGTGTTTAGAGGAAAGCCTCATTTTGCACACGTAACCAATCCTTCCACAAAGTCACTTTCTTCAGCAGCAGAAAACACAGTTTGGCCTCCATGTTTCTTAACATGCTGACCATGTATTTTGGTAATAATTGTCCCTTTAGGAATTTTGAATTTTTTCGCAGCCTTGGTTGCACGATTCGAAATTCTATTTAAGCGAAGGCACCGGCAGATTTATTATAGAATTGACGAGTCGGTCAACTTCAACCCAACGGTCAATTTCACCCCAAAATCGTAGTAAAACTGCGTGAAATGACTAAAAACTATTTTTTGACAATATTAGCAGCTTTTTTTAAGCAAAGGTAACTAAGATGGTATTCCTATATAATATAATATTTAAAAAAAATACTATAAGGAAAATTAAGTTTTCCTTAATTCCAGGCATTAAAGTTTAACGACATTTTTTTAACACGATTTTTCCTTAGTTCACTATATCTTGAATTTAACCTTCTTTAAATATTTTAACAATATTTCTTAAATAAAAAAATATTTGCCAGTTATCCCCAAACGTAAGTAAGTAGCAAAACTCACAAAAATATACATTATGACTCAGTATCCAAAGTTGTTTTTTTTCTATGTTTTGGTCGAATTCACCCCAGCGTTCAAATTAACCCCATTTTACGGTAATAAATAATAAAACAGTACCCATTGAAAAATTTTATTAACCTGCACATAATATAAAAACAAATTTATAAAATATTTAGACAAATAAGAAAGCAGCAAACATTTAATTTTTTTATTAACCTGCACATAATAAAAAATGGATTTATCACAAAACTACATATTTTTACTAAAATTGCATTACATTTAAGAAAGTTATCTCAATATCACATCAAAATGATCATTAAGTTATTTTAAAATTATTGACAACAAATATTTTAATAAAAAGGAGTTAAAAACTAGATTCCCCATTTCCATGAAGACAGGAACAGGTCTGAAACAAAAAAGAAATTAAACGCAGTACATTAAGTTACTAAAAAAATATTTTTGTTTGTTAGTCCTTTTACCATCATATTTTTTAATTAATAAGGTTACACAAACTTTTAGGAGTTGAGAAAATATATATTATTTATGTTCTGGACAGGTGAATCAATCAAAATTAATACGACCTTTTGCAAAGTGCTCAGTTTTTTCAGTAATATTTTTTACATGACCTAAAAGTGGTAAAATATGATAACAAAGTCATGCAGTATTGAAATAAATTTAACGACTTCTCTTTGTACATAAATCAGACGTGTTTTGTGATCATTTTCTTTAAAGGAAGTGAACCTATGGTGAATGTCTAAAATATCTGTCAGCAAATTAGCCTTACATTCTTCGCAGTTAAAAGTTGTAATTTTTATAACAACGAAACCAGAAACATAGCTTATTGTTTGAGTGTCAAAATTTAAATGATATAGTTCTGTATCTACAACATTTTCCAATTCATTAATAGTAGTAGTTAATAGTGAGTTTTGGTTTATTATGAAAATTTAAAAAATAATTTAAGGTATATAATAAACTGCAGTCATCTGCTTCACAGTTTCTGTTGTAGTTCTTGACTATCATTATTATTACAACACAGATTATTGTTACAAAAAATAAGCTTTCTTTCTACATATAATACAGTACTTTGATTAATGTCAGATGGAAGTTTGAAAAATGTTTTGTTCTTAAACTCCAAATTGCGAAGTGGCTAAAAATATTTAATATTACAATTTTATGCAATACAACTATGACGAATTATACCTGGTGATGACATTTTAAATGCTCAGATACTTTATTAGAACCAAAATCCTAAGTAAATTAAGGAAAAAACTGAAGTAATCCTAAAATACTCACCATTGTTTGTCACACCATAACCATATTTTCAATAATTTTTATTTTTGATACTTTGACTTTGACAAACATAAGCCATATTCACACCAACCAAAGTAAGATTGATTTTGTATATTTTCATTTTTAATGATTTAAAAGTTAATGTACTAGGATATTTTATAATATTTATCGCCATTAAAGGCGATATGTTGAAATGTATTGTAATTTACAATATTTTAATCTATTTGTTTATGTAAAACAGTCTTCTGTAGTTCGCGACAGCAGAGACTCCATGCGCGGGTCAGTTGCGCAGAAACGTTGTGCCACATACCGCCTATATATCAAACCGTCTCTTATTTGATTTGTCTACGCTGCATACATTATAGATGACTTGTTACACATTGTTATTCCTGTTCTTTCTTTCCGTCTTCCTACCATAAAAAATATGTAGACGATAGTATCGTAGTACCACTTAACACAGGCATCAATGAGATATTAGAAACATTTAATAGTTATGACCCTTACATCTAGTTCACCATCGAGAGAGAAGATACAGAACGATCCGTTCCTTTCCTAGATACCAGACTTATAAGAAATAAACGGTTTTAAAGATTAAAACTAACTTTTCCGCACTCCGGACGCTGTATAGTGCTAACATACCTACTTTTCTCCAAAAATGTGGTATATGTGGATTTATAGAACCCGTTCCACTGGCAAAGAGAAATTTCTCCAAAACTAACCAAAAATGTAGTAAGGTAAACCCGTAGAAGTGTGACCTTGTTCTCAACGAGTTGATTTTTATGATACATTATAAAATATTTTGGAGACTGCTAAAGACCTACTATTTGTTACCTATGGTCTTTAGGAACTTGACTACATACTTCCAAATGTAGGCATTTTTTTAACATGACATATAGAAGTTATCCATATTTAAAAAAAACATGGTCATGGTCACACTTTCCCGTTTATTTGGGGTAAGTGTGACAATGAAGTTGAGCTTAGTCAAACTGTTTTATGTTTGGGGCAAATGTGAATAATTGGAAAATACAAGGAGAGACAAATTTTTTGGTGTTTGAACAATTTTAATATTTTGATTAATAAGAAAGTTACAAATTTTTGAAAGTTTAAAGGTTCAGTCCTACAAAATTGGATCTGAAAGTAAAGTGGTCCCTTCTGTCTTTCATGGGTTCAGGCAACATTTTTACAATATCTGCTTCGACTATCATATCTGTGTCTTCTATATCAGGCCAGAAGAAGTTGTTACTATTCTTCCTATACCTCAAAAAACGAATTCTCCATTCATTGTCAATTTTGCAGTCAATTTTTCCGAAAAAATGTTTCACGTGTTTTTGTAATATACTCCACAGCGACCCAAACTCCCACTGCAATTTGGGACTTCCTTAACTCTTCTCCACCTTCAACAACTTGCTCCTCTTCTTCAACAACTAGCTCTTCTTCTTCCCATATTATTATTTTTCTTTTCTCTGTTGTGTTTCTTTTGCTTTTGATTACTTTACTTTATTCTCAACTGTGAGTCTATCCAACACTTCTTTCGAGGTCACGACTTCTGTACCTCCAGCTACCTTCTTTCGTTATGTGACTGACAGACTATTGTTGGTGTGTTTTACGGTATTCAATACAAGCTCCTCGAAACTCAGTTTTGAGCTACTTGGGCATGCATCAACAATGTTACTCGTCGGGTTTTCCACAGTTTTGTCATCTGTCGACTGAGCACCATTACTGGTAATAATATCAATATTTGAGATCCCGTTGTCAGCTACAACTATTGTTAGGTCTTTTAAAGCCTGTTGTTCTCTCCATCTCTTCAAACTCTCAGGATGGTATTTCTCTTCAGGTACGACATGGCGGTTGGACGGATAAATACCAGCTTTTTTGAATCCACTCTTTATAATTTCCACGTTTACATCATTCCATGTAGCTTCTATCGTTTGAGAAAACTCTTTTTTTGGAATTCTGAGGCCCGTATTACGTCTCTGCCAAGTTACAAGTTGTTGGTCCCAAATATCTTTTACAGACTTAAATACAGCTAAATCAAAAGATGGCTGGTATGAGGAGAAAATTTTATTATTGTGATGTCATTTTTTTGTGCTAGTTCAACCAGTGCAATACTAATATGTGTACTATGACCGTCATATACTAGCAATACGGGTCTATTTGGTCCCAATGCAGGAATGAACGTTCTTTGAAAATAATTGTAAATATGTCAGTTTCCATCCATCCATTAACACTAGCTGCATATGCAGTTCCTGGAAACGAGTTTTTGTCATCTGGTAGCCAGGAATCCCAGATATTCTTCTCCTTAAATACGATTAGTGGTGGCGCCTTTATCCCTGACACAGAAACTGGTGAAAGGACTGTGGTGTTCTCTCTTCCAGGTCCGGATCTTGTTCTAGAACATGGCTTACCCCTGGCCCCCACGACTTTGGTTTTTTTGGGATCATGTGACAAGGATGTTTCGTCTATATTCCATACTTGTTCTGGCTTCTCCTCCAACTTCAGCCCCACCAATGGTTTTTGAGGATATCGAAATATTCTTGAACAATAAACGGATCCGTCATCTTTTTTCGTGAATATTCCACAGCCTGAGGCATTTTTATGTTGAGTTTGTGACGTCTTTTGAAACTGCTAAACCCCTCACCGTAGGAACGTTATTTTTAAATAATACTTTTATTTAATTTTTAGTCACATATTCACGAACAAGCTCTAACAGTTCCAATCTCGATATTCCAAATCCCCACTGCTCCATGATCTTCAGTCCCTCAGCTAATCTCGTCTCCTCTTCGAGCGGAATTGCTGGAGCTGTACCTTGTGATTTGCTTTTTACACCTCTAGCACCAGTCAGATGATAGAAGAGTGTGGTTTTTGGGATATTAAACACTTTATGTGCCCGGTTTATCGAAAAAGCACCTCTTTTTATCTCTGCAACTGCATGCGTTAAGTAATCTCGAGTATATTTGGTTGCTCGATCGCTTTTCCTTTTGTAGTTTCTAACCATGACTCAATCTGAAATTAAAAGTTGAAGCTAGTTCCTTTCAACACAAATATAAGTTCACATTTGCCCCGTGCAGATGGTCACATTTACCTCACTCTCCAATATGAAAGGAGTAAGTGTGACCCAAGTCGTAATTTAGATAACAATTGAAATAACAACATTTCTTCATGCACACACTTATACTCCCATCCTCATATAACACCGCCAAGCGTAAAATCTATACTTACTTCGTATTAATCAGTTCTCACAGAATATCTAAACAAAGTGTAATTGCACCACCATAAACAAACTACCTAAATACCGTTGTTCGCCATATTGGATAAATTTCAAATTCACACAGGTAGCTATTTCAAGAGTTTTAGCATCTACCTACGATTTGTCACACTTGCCCCACAATCACACTTCCCCGAGTTTACCTTAAATATGGATTTATAGGTCCCGTTGTACTTGCTCTGGTAAGCTGAAAATGAATAGGGTTCATCTGTAAAACGTCCTGAACAATATGTAATCATAAAATTGGTCACTTGTATACACACTCTGTAGGCTTTATCGTGCTAATAATCCGAAATTTCTCCAAAAATGTGGTAAATCAGATACCATAGCACCCGTTGCACTGGCTCTGGTGAGCTGAAAATAAAAAGGGTTCATCTGTGAGATACCCTGAACAATACCCAACCATAAAATTAGTGACTTTATACATTACGGATTTTTTTCTAAAAATCCGTTTTTCCTGTTTTTCTTACTGAAAAGCGTGAAAAAACTCTAAAAAAAAATCAAAAACCCCAACTTTTTTGCGGTAAACCAATACTTTTTTTACGCCCTATCTTTAAAGTACTTTGTATTTCACCGGTTTGTAGCGCTTAAAGCGGTTCTTTATGGTTAGAGTGGAAAAAGTAAAAAAGCGTTAAAAAAGTGCCATAACGTTAACTTTATTTCACGCTTTCCATAAGCTGAGACAATTAAAATTGGCTGGACATCGAGAATGGACTTCCAATATGCTTGGCTAGGCATCGAGAATGGACTTTTGTTAAAGGTGGCTAGGTATCGAGGATGAACTTTCATGAAACTTGGAATGCGTATAATTGTAATTTACCGAAGGAGCTTCATTAAAATATCCCAAATTTCTATTTGAATTTTATTTTCTTGTATAGGGCTGTAGAAAAAATAATGTATGCAACATGTGCATAAAGTGTCTTTTTTTCACTCATGGAATTTCTGCACTCGCTTGGTCAACTATTTCTATTCCTGAAAAAAGTGCCGCATTATGCACTTTTTGCATAAATTACTATTCTTGTATTGTAGATAGGGTTTGCGAAAAAGTGATAATGATGCAATTACAGTTGACTGGTATCGAAAACCCTGCAGTTCAGGTAGATATATCAACTATTTTTCATACCACAAATTTCCAACAAAAATAAATCTGGTAAAACAAATGAAACATAGAGTACTCAATATCTCAGATCGTACGATCTACGATAAAAACTTACAAATACTATCTAATCTATTTATTAATAATGGTTATCCTAAAACATTAGTAAAGAAAATCCATAAAAAGGATAAAAATGGAGAAAAATATATTTCTTTAAAAATATACAGAATAAAAACTTTCAAATTGACATTTTCGAAATTTAAGTTAATTCATAGTAGTCAAGGAAATTTCTTTATATTTAGCATATGAGCAAGTATATTTATTCTATTTTTAAATATGTACCAGACTTTTTTTAAAACGAAATAAATAAACGGTTTTAAAGATTAAAACCAACTTTTCCGCATCTGTGAGATGCCCTGATTAATATTCTATTATAAAAGTGTCCCTTGTATACACTTCGGGGAATGTATCGTGTTAACAAACCGAAATTTCTCCAAAAGTAACCAAAAATGCAGTATATCTGGATAGGACCCGCTGTACTCGCTATAGTCGGCTGAAAATCAATAGGGTACATCTGTGAGGCACCTTGAATGAGACACCTTCAAAAATATCCAATTATAAAATTGGCCACTTGTATACACTCCGGAGGCTGTATCGTACTAAACCCGAAATTTCTCCAAAAAGGACAAAAATGTGGCACTTAAGGTACCGTAGCACCCATTGTACTAGCTCTGGTCAGCTAAAAATCAATAAGGTTCATCTATACGCCCTGAACAATATTCAATCATAAAATGTATACAAGCTGGAGACTGTATCGTGCTAACAAACTGAAAATTCTTCAAAAATGACAATAATATCGTACTTAAAGTACTATAGCATCTGTTATACTGGCTATGGTGAGCTGAAAATCAATAGAGTTCATCTGTGAGAACCTGAACAATATTCAATCATAAAATTGGTGATTCGTTGCACACCGAAAAGTGGCCGACGACAACGAAGACGACGACGATGACATACATACAGGATTTGTTTTCTAAAAACCATTTTTTCGTGTCGTTCTTGATGAAAAACGTAAATTTTTTTTTCAAAATTTCAACTTTTTTGTGGGTAAACCAATACTTTTCTCGCATGTTAGATAGGTTGGGCGGAAAAGTGATAACTGTAAATTGAACTTAATTGTTAAGAATATCAGTTCTTTTATTTAAACAATTATCTTCTAGAGTAACGAATGCCAATTCCAGGAAAATCATTTTAGAGTAGTTATTTTCTTCACATAGAATTTCATAGTTTTTATTATCTATTACATGATTTGTAGAAAAAAAGTTATTTTTTGCGATGTTTGACCTACATATACAGATTTACACGTAGAGCATGGCAATCTATATATTGCATTGGAAAGATCAGTAAAAATATCAATTTCTTTCAACTTACTATAAACACAATTAAGTGAGAGAACATTTTTATTTAGTTTACTATTAGGTTTATATTAGTCACTTATTTTAAAATTTTGGAAATTCTAGGTGTAAGCTCTCTAAACTATAGTAAAGATGCAAAAAAGATGTTAGTTATAGTTGTATTCGTTACATTTTCTGGGTTAGCAGTAACTATATTGGGTTCAATTGCTGTCTGTATTGATGTATTGAATGAGGAGTGATAAACAAAATTTTCTTTACTAATGTTTTAGGATAACCATTATTAATAAATAGATTAGATAGTACTTGTAAGTTTTTATCGTGGATCGTACGATCTGAGATATTGAGTACTCTATGTTTCATTTGTTTTACCAGATTTATTTTTGTTGGAAATTTGTGGTATGAAAAATAGTTGATATATCTACCTGAACTGCAGGGTTTTCGATACCAGTTAACTGTAATTGTATCATTATCACTTTTTCGCCAACCCTATCTACGATGCAAGAATAGTAATTTATGCAAAAAGTGCATAATGCGGCACTTTTTTTCAGGTATGGAAAAAGTTCACCAGGCGAGTGCAGAAATTCCATGAGTGAAAAAAAGACACTTTATGCACATGTTGCATACATTATTAATAAGTAATATATTTTTCTCCATTTTTTATCCGCTTTATGGATATTGTGATATTGTACGATTTTTTAATTTTAAATATTTATAAATCTATGTTTTGTAGTTCTTTGAGAATGGTTATAATGTATGATCGAAAGCTTAGAACAAACTAAAAAGAGTTTTAACTTGATAATAATAAATACGCATACTTGTTGTACGTGCAAGGATTTTATGATTCTAATCAAAAAACAAAGTTTTCATAGATGGATTCAGTAACTATAAATCTTCGTTTTTTCCACTATTTTTTAGTGATAATTATAATTTAATCAATAAGAATTTACTTTTTACACTATACTTTTCCCAAATCTTTAGGCAGCGAAAAATGTTTGACGATTTTTTATAATTTTATCAGATGACTACGACAACATTACATACATGGCGATTTAACTGTAACACTTTTATGCGCAATTAATTTCAGCAGGTATAGTAAATTAATATGCATACAATAGTTTGATATTATTCTAGTTAAGAGTAGGTAATAATAAAACAACAACTTCATTCCGAATCAAGCTTTCAACCGTAAACACATATAGTCTCGTTTTGAGCATTATTTGGGTAAAAACCATTAAATACGAGTTAGTTTTATGTATATTGTTTTTCAAGTGGTAAGTCGCTTTATATCTACCGTATAGTAACGACTAAATAATAGGCTAGTGCATCTGGCCAATTTCACTTAATATTTTGGTATCCAAAATCTTAAAACCAAAAAATGTTAATCACAAAAAACCAACCACAACCAGCTCGACCTAGCTTCGCAACAGTCACTAAAAATTCAGTAAAGAAACCGCGAGCCCCTACATAATTCCCAAGCAGAATTCAAGCTATTGTCATGAACGCTCTTCCAGACGTCGTCCTTAAGGCAATCGTCGAAATTGTACCACCGAAAGGGATTATTTTTGCATCACGCATTTCCAATCACCGTATATGTATCTTCTGTATCCGTTATAGACAATGTTATAAAAAATCATCCTTTTGTTACCATCAAACAACAAATCATACCAATACGTAGACTTATCACACCTGCAAAAAGATGTCTACTCTCCAATTTTTGACCCTCTATTCCCAAATCACTAATCGAACAGGCGCTTAAAAATGAACTTGGGCTCGCCTCTCCAATTTCCTTCATTCGATGTGGTTCCCTTGGAGATGAATATGCACACATTTCCAGTTTTCGACGATCTATTTATGTTATACCTAAAAATAAACCTTTTGAAATACAAACTTCAATTGTAATCCTACATGAAAACATGAACTACAGAATCTTCATAACTTCGAATAAACTTGAATGCATCCTTTGTAAGCATTCTGGACCCACCGCAGATTTCTGTCCAAATCCGAAAAATATATCCTGCCAAGCCAAGACATATCTTCTGGTATATCACCTCCTCAACATTCCTCATCCGAATAACATCCCAATTAGCTAACCATATGCTTCATATATATTCCTCCAGATCATCCTCTAAAAGAAGAAGAGCTTCTTGAACTAATATATCAACTCCCCCAGCCGTTTATCCTCACAGGAGACTTTAAAGCTCACGACAGTATGTGGGGCTCACAAAACACATTTGGACGCAGAAAAGGTAGTCGAAAATATATTGAACTGTACAAATTCTTGCCTACTCAATACAGAGTGTAAAACACACTTTAATATTTCCTCCGGTACCTTTTCTGCCATAGACCTAAGCATAAGTGGTTCCAAATCAGTCCCTTCCATGTCTTGGAAAACAGCTGATGGATTTTATGATAGTAATCACTACCTAATAATTATATCAGACAATCACAATGAAGCGGTTTCCTAACAAAGTTATTGGTGCCTCAAAAAAGGTAACTGGTTTGAGTATTCCACGACAGTTGACACTCTTTTACTCACACATGATGCTAACGCTTTCAACAATATTGATGACGTGATAAAATCAATAACAGATTCAGTTCTCTCGGATGCGAAGACCCACATTGGTAAAATGTCTTTTTCGCCCAAGCATAGGGCAGTTCCTTGGTGGAACTCCTCTTGTGATGACGCAATATTGATTTTAATTTAAATTATTCATCAATATTGCTATACCGACGTCTAATACCAACTTATGCTGATGAGGGGTAATTTAGCGAACTGACCTACCAGATTTATTTGCCTCGATATTTTTATGATTTAGAACAATTGACTGCAGTTTGGCAAACAGTTTGGCAGTAATACAACTGCAATGCAGTGTCCTTAATCATAAATACACAGAGGTAAAGCAACATTTTTGAAGTAGAATATAACTTCTTCAGATATTTAGCAACAACAATTTTCTAATACGATTTTTAAAATATAGCAAAGATCCTACAATCGCAACATTATTTATTATTACATTAGCAATTGTTGGCTTTTAATCAAACAGAAATAATTTTTTTTTATATGTCGCTAATCTTCTATGTTTTCTTCTCTAAACACATTTTATCTTTTCTTTGTGCTTATCTCCTATATTCATAAGTTCAAATTTATTTTCTTCGTGTGCCTATCCAAAATATGCGTCTATCCTTAGCAGCCCGTAGTGGCCACGTTCCTGTTACGAACTAGAACGACTAAAACAGTAGGTATTGTTATTAACGGGGTTAGCTTGTATTCTTTATTTTGTTATAATAATATTGTTATAATACTTTTATAAAAAGATAATAACGAAATATGTGCCCCTCATAAAAATTTTATGGGAGTTGTCAACTCCTAAATCCGTTCAAATTTTTTTCTACGTTACAATTAAATTATTACTGCAGCACAATTCCATTTTTATATGCTTCTATACAACAAAATAAAGACAATATAGTTCACTAATACAAAAAACCTTACTTCTACCTGTAGAGTATTTTCAAATAAATTTCAATTACGTGTTGTGTTGATAAGTGATTTCAAATTTCGCGGGCTGTTAGGTAATTCAATTTAATATAATCAGCCGTTTTACATTGTTATCTTGTTTTTGAACGCTAGACGTGCTTCAGTGTCCTATGCGATTTTTGCAATTGATAAAATGGATTAAATTTTATTGAAAAATGAAAATAAGTATTTTGGAGCACTTATTGTTGACTATAGCATTTGGCGAATCTATTTTGAGCAAAAAAAGTCTTACTGATAATACTTCTTCCATAAAAAAACTACAGGACAACCCCAAATTTCAGATGGTTTAACACCCAACTTTGGCATTAAGAGGACACACTCCACTAACACCAGCCTTGAATCACCTCCTATACAGATTACTACTATTCCTCTAATTCTCAATCTTGAAAATACTCCATCCCCCTCAACTTCTGCCTTTGTAACACCAATTTCAGCCCCTAAGAAAAAATCCAAAACCGAAAACAAAGATGTTTGTAAGATAAGTCCCTCTAATCATGCCAAAATTGAAAAATTAATTGGTACCGATCCTAAAAAATTCTCCCTATCATCCATACAGTTAATAGCTTTCCAGGAAAATTCTTTTGGCGGTAGTGATCCTTTACAAAAACCCTATAACTTTACCACTAATATTAAATCACTCATTGAAGACCTCCTACAAATATACCATATTTTATCTAATAGATCTCTTAAAAATCGAATTACTAGATTGCAGAAAAAATGAAAACTCGCATAAACCCCAATGATGCTGTCGAACTTGCACGCCTATCGTCAATCAATTCAAACGACTCCAATCAGGAAGATTTTATTTTAATTTATCTATTTTAATATATCTTTATCCAACACATTTTCAATCTTTCTTAATTTTAAAATTCAATATTTTACAATGGAACTGCGACGGATATTGTCCGCGTATAGAACAAATTCAGCATCTAACCTCAATCTACCGCCCAGATTTCCTTTGTCTACAGGACACCAATTTTAAAACAACTAATATCCCACGAAGTAAATATGTTGAAGGGTACCATTCCATTAGAAATAACTGCAAAAGAGCCAGCGGGAGTTCATCAATATTCGACTCAAACGAAATATATTCAAAACTACTTCATTTGACAACAAACCTGGAGGCAGTCGCCATAACGACGTACTGCCCAATAAACTAACCATATGTTCCATATATATTCCTCCAGATCATCCTCTAAAAGAAGAAGAGCTTCTTGAACTAATATATCAACTCCCCCAGCCGTCTTCCCCCGCCGTTCATCCTCACATGAGGCTTTAAAGCTCACAACAGCATGTGGGGTTCACAAAAGACATTTGAACTGTACAAATTCTTGCCTACTCAATACAGGGTGTAAAACACACTTTAATATTTCCTCCGATACCTTTTCTGCCATAGACCTAAGCATAAGTGATCCCAAATCAACCCCTTTTATGTATTGGAAAACAGCTGTTGGACTTTATGATAGTAATCACTACCCAATAATTATATCAGACAATCACAATGAAGCAGTTTCCGAAAAAAGTTATTGGTGCCTCAAAAAAGCTAAATGGTCTGAGTATTCCACGGCAGTTGACACTCTTTTACTCACACATGATGCTTACGCTTTCAACAATGTTGATGACTTGATAAAATCAATAACAGATTCAATTCTCTTGGCAGCAAAGACCCACAATGGTAAAATGTCTTTTTCGCCCAAGCATAGGGCAGTTCCTTGGTGGAACTCATCTTGTGATGACGCAATGCGCCAATCCAAACGAGCTCTAAAGCAATATTTGAAAAACAAAAGTACCGATAATCTTATTAGCTACAAAAGACTCAAGGCTAAAGCTAAATACATAGTAAAACAGAGTAAGAAATCATCTTGGAAGAATTATGTATCAACCATAAACGAAAATTACAACCCCAGTCAACTATGGCAGAAAATTCGAAAAATTCAAGGTCACAAAACTAATAACAAAATTACCCGCCTCATTTCAAACCGCTCAGATTTTGGATCACATGAACATATTTCCAATATTCTTGCAAGTCATTTCGAAGCGAAGTCTAGGAATCACACAAATGTCAATACTTCACCTTCTCAAGAAACTTCTTCTAGTAACATTCTACTATCCGAAGATGTCAAGTACATTAATTTCCCTTTAACCATAAGCGATCTAGCATCTGCCTTAGCCAAATGCAAAAACTCTGCTGCTGGTCCTGATGATATTCCCTATAGTTTCCTAAAATACTTATCCATATATAGCCTTACTAAGCTTCTGCATGTATACAATTACATATTGACGTCACAAAAGTTCCCTTCTCAATGGTACAAGTCTATAGTTATTCCGGTACTTAAACTGAATCATTCACCTATCTTGCCGCAATCTTACGGACTGATTTCACTTACATGTACTATGTGCAAATTAATGGAAAAGATGATCAATAGGTGTATTTTATGGTTTTTTAAAAAACCTAGTATAATCCCAAAGGAACGATCTGGCTTCCAACGACAGCGCTCAACCAGAGATAATCTTGTACTACTATAATCCCATATTTACAGCGCAATTAATAACAGATAAGATGTAATAGCCACTATCTTCAACATTGACGGAGCATTTGATAACATCTCTAGAGAGGCAATTCTCGAGAAACTCACACAATACGATCTCACTCGTAACATATATGAATTCATAAAATGTTTTTTAACATCTAGGACATTTAGGGTCTCTGTTAATAACTCCATTTCCTCTTCATATACCCATCAAGATGGAGTTCCCCAGCGCTTAGTTTTAAGTACATCCTTGTTCATCCTTACCATTAACAAGTTAAGCAACAATCTTCCATCCTCGGTCAAATACTCTCTATACGCGGATGACCTAATAATGTACTGCCATGGCAAAACCAATGCCACTACTTTCAAAATACTTCAGCAAGCTGTAAATGACCTTCAAACCAAAATTTCCACTCTAGGACTTACCCTCTCACACGCTAAATCGAAAGTTATTCAATTCGGTAGGAGAGCGCAAACTTATACCCCTAAAAGCACAGTCAACAACTTTCAATTACCCGTCGTAGATTATTGTAAAATTCTGGGAATGTTATTCGACTCCAAATTATCCTGGAGACAACATATACAGGAAATTAAAGGAATATGTCTTAAGCGACTAAATATTATTAAAACGCTCTCACATTATCATTGGGGTGCGGATGAAACCACCTTGCTAAAAGTATATAGAACCCTCATTCGTTCTAATATTGATTATGGAAGTTTCATTTACATGTCTACAACTAAAGTTATTTTACGTTCCCTCAACACAGTACATAATACCACCATCTGCTTATGTCTGGGAGCCCGGCTGAAAGTCTCTATTGTGAAGCTAATGAACCCCCTCTCTGGCTCAGACGACAACACCTCCTTCGCAACGATATTGCCGCGATTTCCTCCAATCCAGTATATCCTATATTAACATCATACCAATTTCATGACAATCCTCCATATACCTTTATTATATGTTCTATTCCTCAACTTATACAACCACTAATTCAAGACGAAAACCTATCACATACTCGAACTCGCCCACTCTCTAACACACCTCCATGGACCAAATTTCTCCCACAATACGATCTCTCCCTCTGCACATTTAACAAAGAAGAAACCAATAGAGATGTTATTCGATCAGCTTTCCTAGAGTTGCTGAATAATGAAGAATATAACATGGTCATATATACGGATGCATCTAAGATAGAAGTAGGAGTTGGGTGTTCCATAACCACGGTACAAGAATCGATTGGATCCTATAAAATATCCTCTATTTGTAACGTACAGAGGGGTGAGCTATTCGCTATCTTACAAGGCTTCAAACATGTCCAACAACTTGCAAATACACACATAGCCATATGCACAGACTCATTATACTACATCCATTTAATTAAGAATACATTTACTAACCACCAAGATATACACGACATATATCAACAACTACAAAGACAAAATAGAACAGTCACACTAACATAGGTCTCTTCCCATGTTGGGATTATTGGAAACGAAAAATCCGATTGCCTTGCCAAAGAAGCTGCCTCAACTGATGCTGCTACGGTGAATCTTCAGCTTTGTAATGACTTAAAAGCTCCTAAAAAAAATCAATCGTTCCAACTGGTAAATTCACTGGAGTTAAATTATGTGTTCACTGCGTGGGATTCAACCAACAGTAAATCAATTTATCTGTCCCGATCTATCTAGGAAAAATATGGCTGTCATACGAAGATTACGTATAGGTCATACTCGACTTACGCATGATTACCTAATGACATCATCACCTCAGCCGAATTGTCAGTATTGCCACGTAAAGCTCTGCATCTAGGAATACATACAAACTACAAGGAGATTCTAAATAGTGAAAATCAACTTCGCAAAGTGATCAAGTTCCTAGAAGATGAACAACTTATTAACAGAATTTAATTAAAAAAAACTACTATTTAAATAACTTCGCTTATATCATGTAATCCCATATTCATGTTAGTTTAAGCTTTTAGTTTTTGATTTATATTATGTAATGTAACTATTACTACACTTATCGCCAACTCGCAAACTGATTAGTGCAAATAGTCAATGCAACTAACTCAACTACATTGGACTGAACAGTGAACGCGGGGAGAGAGAGAGAGAGAGAGAGAGAGAGAGAGAGAGAGAGAGAGAGAGGGAAAGAGAGAGAGAGGGAGGGAGAGAGAGAGGGGAGAGAGAGAGAAAGAGAGAGACCACTAGTACAGTGGCGCTGGCGTGCTTGAGTGCACTGATTATAGAGATATATTTTCATGTGTCAAGCAGGGACAAGACGAAATAATTCAGCTATTTCACGTCAGAGGGCTCTGCGATTTATTCTCTGTTGTGTCAATTATGATTTTATTTCTATTCTCTTTACGTTTACTTTTTATTTTTGAGTTTTTAAGAGGGGGGTGGCAGTCAAGGCTCCAACGTTCGACGGAATGACATCGTGTACCAATGATGTGGAACAGTTTGAAGCAGCCGCTAGAGTGAATAATTGGTCCGAGAGGGAGAAGGGAGTAAACTTGACCATCGCGCTTCGGGGAGATGCCTTTAGATGTACTTCAGACGATACCTCTGGAAGAAACGGATAACTTTGAGCAGTTGAAGAAGAGGTTGGACATGCGATACGGTCACGAACATCTGGAACATTTATACCAGTCCTAGCTGAAGAACCGAAGGCAGTAACGTTACGAAGCCCTTCTAAAGTATGAAGTGTATATTGCCCGACTCATTAGATTTGCTTATCCATCAGCACTAGAGAACATGATGGAATGTCTGGGCATCCAGGCCTTTATTGATGGCTTACGTGACCCCGATATGAAGAGGACGCTTCGTTTAGCTCATCCCAAAACATTAGTTGACGCATTGACAGCTGCTCTTGAATATGAAGCAGCAACAAAGGCTTCGGGTTATAACAAAGTTAGAACCATCCGAGAAGAAGGCGATGAAAACAAGTTTGTCCAGTTCGTCAGTTTAATAAAAGGTATGATGGACAAGAAGCCGAGAAAGATCTGATGCTGGATTTGTGGCGAGCTAGGACATGTACGTAGTTCGTGTAAGCGCCCCAGGAGTTATGTAAACCAAGAACCCCAGTCACAGGAAAACTAGAACGGGTCGGCTACGAGTGGGCAGCAACGACCCATGATCGTTCCAAAGACCCTCTCATACTGATAGCTTCGCTCAGATGTCGCAAAGACAGTGCATATGTAGATGGCGAAGTGAATGGCAAGAGATATACTCTGCTGGTAGACACTGAAGCAACTAGAACCATTATACGACCAGAAATAATAAACTCCAAGAAGAAGCTTTTACCCACGAGACTACGACTGCGGACCGCTACAGGTGAGAGTGCCAACGTTCACGGTGAGACACAAATCCAATTGGGAATTGGTGCAGAAAAGTTCACGCATACGGTAATCGTAGCTGACATTGAAGAATACGTGATTCTGGGAATGGACGTAACACATGTACATGGTTTCCAATTAGACTTTAGAAACAGAACCATTAAAGTGGGTTCCGAGGAGGTATTCCTTCATCCATATGAAGACAGCGCGGTGTTGGCAGCTGTACAGGAAGAAACCGTTCTACCTTCACGAAGCGAAACCATGATAGTAGCACGGCTACAGGGAATCATGCAGGACGGTACACCGGTTATGATGGAGCCAAGGAACCACGACGAAGAGGTTGGCAAAGGAGTACTAAATGGAAAAGGATTGGTTACGTCGGCGAAAAAGATCCCAGTACGTGTGATAAACGTGAATTATTACCCAGTTACCATCAAGAAGGAAACCAGAATTGGATCCTGCATACCAGTGATATCTATAGTTCGTCAAACAACGACAGCTGACAATTCTAATGCCAGATTCGAATAGATGTTATCAGTAGCTGGTCAATCTTTGAATCGTGGTGAAAAAAAGAGAATAAGACAATTTCTCTTGCAGTATCGAGACCTATTCGTATCAAAAGGAGGCAATACTGGTAGAACATCAGCCGTCAAACACAAAATCGATACTGGTAATGCTAAGTCAATTAGGCAATCAGCTCGAAGACTTCTACGAGTAAAGAGAGAGGAAGCTGAAAGGATAATTCGAGAAATGGCAGAAGAAAAAGTACTATAACCATCTATTAGTGCATGTGTGTGTCCAGTAGTGCTTGTCAAGAAAAAGGATGTAACTACGAGATTCTGCGTATATTATCGCCAGCTACTCAACGTGACGAAGAAATACAGCTATCCTCTGCCTCGAATTGACGATACGCTAGATACTTTGGCCGGCAGCAAACTGTTTTCCACCTTGGACCTGAAGTCTGGTTATTGGCAAGTGGAAATGGACCCAGAAGACAAAGAGAAGACTGCTTTTACCATCGGATCTGAATTATGGCAATTCATCGTCATGTCATTCGGGCTCTGTAATGCGACTGCGACATTTGAAACACTCATGGAAAATGTCTTAAGAGGGTTGTCTTGGAAGACATGTCTAGTCTATTTGGACGACATCGTAGTACTGGGGAAGACATTTGACGAACACCTGAAGAATTTGGAAGACGTATTCAAACGACTCCAAGCTGCCCAGCTCATGTTAAACCCAAAGAAATGTCAGCTGTTCCAAAACCGAGTCAACTATCTAGGTCATATAGTGAGCAACGAAGGAGTGGCGGTGGATCCAGAGAAAATTGCTTCCATTCAGCAATGGCCGCAACTAACCGACAAACATCAAATTAGGAGCTTGAACATATTATAGAAGATTTATCAGGAAGTTTGGAGATATTGCCAAGCCTCTAACTCGACTTACAGAAGAAGCAAGAGCTTTCCAATGGGACGAAGACTGTCAAACGGCTTTTGATACTTTGAACAGGCATTTAATCACGGCGCCGATATTAGGATACCCATTACCGGAGGGAGACTTTATTCTTGACACTGATGCAAGCAACGTAAGAATTGGAGGAGTGCAAGAAAGAGTGCTGAGATATTTCAGTAAAGTCCTCTCCAAACCAGAACGAAACTACTGCGTGTCACGAGAAGAGAACTTTTGTTAGGTAGTGAAGTCCGTGGAATACTTTTACCAGTATCTCTATGGAAGGGAATTCTTAATCCGGACTGATCATGCAGCACTCAAGTGGTTGATGCAGTTCAAGAAGTGCCGACTTTCTGTCTAGACGGCCTTGCGCAGCAGTCTGTTCCCACTGCAACAAGGCGGGATCTAAGGAACCTACAGTTTCAAGAACGACAGTAGTTGACGAAGAATGGTCATCCACCAGGATCAGAGAAGATCAGGAGAATGATCCTCATATAACGATGATTCGGCAATAAAAGGTAAAAAATTGGCGACCTACCTGGCAAGAAGTGTCAAGATTTTTACCAACACTAAAGGCATATAGCGATCAGTGATACTCCCTTGTCCTGGTAGAAGAGCTTTGGAAAAGAGTGCTTGGAAACGATTATGGTTCCGAGAAGATAAGACAGATCCAAGGAGGGCAAGAAAGAGTGCTGGGATAGTTCAGTAAAGTCCTATTCAAACGAGAACAAAACTACTGCGTCACAAGAAGAGAACTTTTGGTGGTAGTGAAGGCCGTGGAACACTTATACCAGTATCTCTATGGTAGGAAGTTCTTAATCTGGACTGATCATGTAGCACTCAAGTGGTTAATGCAGTTCAAGAATCCCGAGAGCCAGATCGCTAGATGGATCGAAAGACTTCAAGAATACGATTTCAACATCGTCTATCGAGCTGGTGTGAGTCACCGAAATACCGACTACCTGTGCAGACGGCCGTGCCCAACAGACTGCTCCCACTGCAACAAGGCGGAATCTAGGGAGCTGCAGTTTCAAGAACTACTGTGGTCACCCACCAGGTTCAGAGAAGATCAGGAAAATGATCTTCACTTGAAGATGATCGGGCAATGGAAGGAAGTAAATCGGCGACCTACATGGCAAGAATTGTCAAGATTTTCACCGACAATCAAGGTATATTGGGCTCAGTGGGACTCCCTTGTCCTGGAAGAAGGTCTGTTGAAAAGAGTCCTTGAAAACGATGATGGTTCCGAGATGAAGAGACAGCTAGTTATTCCGAGAGCGATAGTAGCTGGGGTACTGAAGAAGTTACACGACAGTCCATCGGGAGGTCATCTGGGAGTGAAGAAAACCCTTCAGCGAGTCCGTGAAAGGTTTTATTGGATGAACAGCTCCGACGATGTGAAGGACTGGTGCAAGAAATGTACGACTTGTGCTACGAGTAATGGACCACGTCGCAAGAGAAAGCACCCATGAAACAATATAATGTTGGAAGCCCTTTCGAAAAGATTGCTTTAGACATCGCTGGACCATTTCCAACGACAGTAAACGGTGGTAAATACATCCTGGTTATAATGGATTATTTCACGAAGTTGGTGGAAATTTACGCGATCCCGATTCAAGAGGCCACAACTGTCGCTGATGTATTGGTCAAAGAATTTATCAGCCCATGTGGAGTGCCCTTGGAAGTCCACAGTGAACAGGGAAGAAATTTCGAAAGCCATCTATTCCTGGAGATTTGCGACAAGCTGGGATTGAAGAAGACCAGGACAACAGCATTACATCCACAGTCAGATGGAATGGTCGAGAGAATGAACAGGACTATTGGAAAATACCTGTCCAAAGTAGTTTCCAGCCATCAGATAGATTGGGACCAATATCTTTCCCTATTCGCATTGGCTTATCGATATGCCGTCAATGAGTTCTCGGATGAAACACCTGTGAAAATCCTGTTTGGACGTGAAATGAGGCTTCCTTGTGACCTGGAATTTGGCTGTCGGCCTGGAGAAGATCTAGCAGGAGAAGACTACATCATCCAATTGAGAAGAAAGCTCGACGATATTCATAAATTAGTTCGAACAACAACAACAGCAACAGAATGAAAAGCCGGTACGACATACAGGCCACAGTAGGCGGTTTTAAAGAAGGGGACAAAGTATGGTAACACGTCCCGACGAGGAGAAAAGGATTTTCTCCAAAAATCTTGGGAAGGTCCATACTTAATCAAGAAGGGGATCAACGACATCATCTATCGTATAAGCAAGATCCCTAATGAAAAACCGAGAGTAGTTCACCAAAGCCGACTAGCACGATTCGAAGGAGATCATGACGAAGAGAAAGGGGCGAACCATCTACAACAAGAGTCTCATCCTACCCTCGATGAATTTATGGGCGCATACGGAGGTACCGGGAAAGCTAGATACGGAGTGACTACAAAACAAAGACAAGATTTGTTAACGCTCCTGGAAGAGCACTGACTGGCACAAAACATCTCCGCCAGTAACAAACACGCACGGGGGTTGGCAACCGTCTTTCGAAAGAAGTTCGGGCAATTAGAAAAACTCAAAGACCAGATTCCAGCCCCTGGCAAGACACTGAGACTGAAACACAATTCGCGCTACGTCTTCTACGTGGTAACTAAAAATGAATTTCAAGATCGATCTACCTATCACGATGTGTGGGAAGCACTTCAAAACCTCCGAGACCATGTGTTGGAATCCAGTGTGAAGAAACTGGCTATACCTAAGATAGCGAGTAACCAGTTGGATTGGCGAGTCATCAGGAACATGGTAGAGGTGATCTTCCATGATACCGGTGTCCAAATATTACTTTGCAGCTACAACCCCCGTTATCAGTATCCGATGAAGACGGTGCCCTGTTATTTCCATAAGATCGCATAGTGTAGAAATGGGGCCAGTTGACGATTCAAACATCCAGTCTCGGCTACACAAAATTTCCAGGAGGAACTTCTATTTAAGGAGGAGGTAATGTAACGAAATAGCACACTAGTGTAGTCCCTTAATCCGACTCTGTCTAAGCCATGTATGGAAGCTAAAATTTTGGCGAATGCGCTGGGATATCTTAGAACTGTTTACGATTTTTTGTGACTATCTTATCTAGACATTGTTTTTGGGACCAGTCTTATCTAGAAAATTCCAGGGAGCCGATTGTTTTTGTGTAAGCCGCAATCTAGAATTATCTAGTAAAAAAGGCACTAATATATAAAGGACCGACCAGCGGGAGAGGTTCAGTTTATAAAGTGATCTCGTGATATAAGCAGCGAACAAGTAAATAGTCTAAGTATTGTAGTGTTTACATAAATTAATATACTGTGTACTGTGTTTACATAAGTGAATATACTGTGTATATAATATAAACTAGTGTATAGTGTAGTGAATAAATAAATTAAGTAAGTGAAGCTGCCGTGTGTATGAATTTATCCCACCCGTCAGGATAAACTCTTTTAAATACATAAGAAAAACATTACACTACTTACGCCATTTGTTTTGTATAGTATAATATAAGGTACATTCTTAATGCACATCATAACGTGTAAATGTTTGAGCTGCAGCACCTTTGTCTAAGTACATCACGCTACATTTCACTTCAGCGTAACCTAAAGTTGTAGAAACACCGCTTCGAAAGTTTTAGTTGGGCAGGAAAATTGTGATTTTTCAAATCTAAAAGGAACGTTTGTCATATGTAGTTTGGCTAATCATGAGCTAGGAACTACGACTAATTGCTCAATAAATTTAATAGTTGTTTTTTTTTTCATGTTTTCATTGAAGCAAATGTGCATAATATGGGATACATTTATGTGCTTTATGAGGGATACCCCATATAAGAGATACTTTAACATGAAACACCTTCTAGATAATATAAGTGTTCAGATGTCACGTCAACGTAAAAATTGGAATAATATAAACATGATAGAAGCTATTAGGGCTTACGTATTCATGAAAAGTCCAAAAACATTTAGTGTCCCACCATCTACCTTAGAACGATATGTTAAAAACTATAAACAACCTGAAGAGATTGTTAGTTGCAAGCTTGGAAGAAAGCCAGTTTTTACTAAAAATGGAAAAATAATTGGTACAACATTGTTTGCAGTTAGAAAAGCATTTTTTTGGGATACGAGAAAGGATATTTGTGGGCTCAGTTTTGAGTTATGCCAAAGCAATAATATTAAAAATTCATTTAGTACCCGTAAAGGAATGTGCAGGATCGAAATGGCTATCAAGCTTTCTAAAACGAAATACAGAATTATCGTTTTGAACGCCGCAAGGATGCTAGAGTAAAATAATTCACCAATGAAAATGTTGCCTCGTTTTTTGATCTTTATGAAACTGTGCTAGAAAAAGTAAATCACAATTCAGCACGTATATTCAATTGTGACGAGACTGACATAACTGTTGTGCAACACAAACACCAGAAAGTTATTGCTATGAAGGGAAAAATCAAGTGGCAGCGCTTACTTCTGCCGAAAGAGGATCACTTATGACAGTGTTTAAGTGTTTCAACGCAACTGGCCTTTATATTCCACCTTTAATAATTTTTCCTAGGGAAAATATGAAACCGGAATTGATGACTACGCCTGACATCCATCAGGATGGATACAGCAAGAAATTTTTGTTCCATGGATAAGACATTCTATTGTACATGTAAAGTTGACTCAGGATGATCCGGTTGTACTGGTTCTCGATAACCATTACTACCATACCCGGAACTTTGAAGTGATCAATGTAGCAAGAGATGGCCATGTTCACATTGTATGCTTTCCACCACATTCCACCAACAAAATGCAGCCTTTGGATGTGGCATTTATGTCATCGTTTAAAACATTATATTCACAAGAAATAGCATACTGGTGGGAGCAAAATCCAGGGCGTGTATTGTTACAGTTTATCAAATAGGAGAGTCATTTGGAAAGGCCTATATTAAAGAAGCAGTTGTGGAAACAGCAGTGAATGCCTTCAGAAAAACAGGCCTCGTAGATCGTAATGTTTTCAAAGAAGATGAATTTATAGCCGAATCGTTAATAAGTGATTCTGTTGCTGACAATCAACAAGAATCAGAATACATTAGTTTTGGATTGATAAGAAAAAATAAAACGGCAACGATCAACTTCAAAGCTAGTATTACCTTCAGACTTAATGCTGATCCCAAAGGTGGAGAGAATTTAACAAAAAAGAAAAGATCTCATGCCGGAAAGATGAGCTAGAAAGAAGTTTAGCCAACAAGAATACTCCTTCTACATCTAGAGTAAAGAGAAATTTCACATGTGTAGATAAGGTAAAAAGCTCAAAGTTTGTTTCTGATTTAAAAAAGAAAACAAGCAGAAACAAAAAAGAACATTGTCACATCGTTTTCATCGAGCTCTGAAGTTGAAATAATTTTGTATGATAGTGGTGTCACCATTTAGCGAGGCGGACGATCGTTCTGGTAAAGAATGTATTCGTATGTTTTGTGTGTATGAAATGGGCCCACAATGAATGCGCAGGATACTTTGATAAAATTGACATTTGTGATTTCTGCAAATAATTCAAAATTTTATCTTCCTTAAAATATATGCTTTGGGTGATTTTTACAATTTACAACCCATTAGGATGTACCTTATATTAATTTTAAAAGTCGAACAGACTTAATTAATTAGCTTCTGCACCAATTATAACACTACCCCCATATTAACAAAGCTATGTGCGTAATATGAGATTGGTAGTAGACAGCTTCTGGTACTAAATTTTTTTGTAAATACATTTATACAGCAAATTTAGGCTCTGAAACGCACAAATAATAAAACAATACGTACGTCGATGTATTTGTATTTGCGCAGGAAAAATAGTTCCATATCTATTAAACTACCCCATATTAGGCAACGTTCCTTATAGAATATTTCCAAATTGTTATATTTTTTTTGGAAAATGTAAATTCTGAAAAACTAAGTCATCAAGCATGGGAGAGCAGTTTAGTTTATAAATTTTGAGTGAACTATGTTTAGTTTTTATAAGTATTAAATGGTGAAAAAAATTATTGCTAAATGGTAATAAAATTAAGGATATTTCCCATAAACTTTCATGCAATTTGATTAAATTGAGAGTAAAGTTAGTAACAAGTATTTCCTCCTTGAACTCTTATTTTTGCTTGCATCCTTCTTGGCATACTCAGAATATTCAAGGATGACACCATTCCATATACGCGCTTAGTTATACATCATAGATTTTTAGATGGTCATAAATCTCTTTTTTAAATCTACTGAGGGATATTTCCCAATTTGTATTATCATTCTATCAATATTATTTGCTAGTCTAAGTATGGCATCTAAAGATGCATTTAGTTTTTTAATAGAAGGGTATGCCTTGTCAGTCTTTGGGGAACTTTAAATGGTACTATCGACAATAGTTTACCAGAAGTGCAAATGTCATTCACAATTTTATACAATAAAATTATCAATATTAGTTTAGCCTGTTACTCAAAGATAAAATGTTGAATTCTTCTCGCATTCTGGATGTCCGCACTGTATAATCTGGCCTTAAAAATCTATTTTGCACTTTTTCTACAATTTCTAAATATACTTGTTCTTGCTCTCCCCAAATTATTAAAGCAAACTCTAAAGTTGATCTTACAAATGTATAGTATAATAAATATAGTCATTGTTTTAGTATCTGAAAAGAATTAGGTATGTCCCCAAATGTATCCTAACATTCTACAGGCTTTTGATACGCATTTATTTATATGCGATCTAAAAGAAAAATTACTGGTATACAACCACCCCTAAATTCTTAATTTCATTAACTCGGCTTAATGTGTCTAAGCCTATCATGTAGTCGAATATTACATGTTCTTTTTTGTGGGTTATTGTCATCATTTTGTTATCTTATATTGTTTAATTTTTTTTGCAGCTTTGTTCAATCTCTGACTGTATAAATAGTAATAAAACATCTTAAAATCTACCTTGTATTTTAAAGTTTTTATTTTAGCAAAATGCCCTTCAACCGAATTATTAATTTCTGACATTTTATATGTTATATCGATTATTTTCTATAATTTGAATTTTTTTCCATCTTTTCCTCTAGTACATACCTTATTAATAAGTTGATCTATTGCTGTAACGTCTATTAACGTTCTTCCTGACTGATTGGATTGACGTACGTTTCACGTTCTTGAAGTCATGTTGAACTTGTGTGGTCTGCTTTATGATACACACTACCACTTGAAACTTCAAATTTAGCTTTCCTAATCGTTATTAGTGCAATTTGTAATTTTTTATTTTCTCCAACCATTGGCTGCCTCTGTAGCCTGTTGATGACACTTTATATTAATATTACATCAATCTACCTCCTTCTAGTAAATATTTCAGGAGCTCTCACTCAGTGACTATACATATGTGTTCTTTTGGGTTCAAGTCTGCGCTTTATGGTGGCCAATCTAATGTTACAATCTGGACTTCATTCAAGAAATTGGTTACTATGCCACCTGCATGTGGCGAGCGTTGTCCGACTTTAGTACACATCTTTCGTATCTAATATAGCCAACATACGACACAACATGTTCTTGTAGGATGTTTTGAACATACAAGGCAATAGTCATACGTCCACTCCAAAATCCACTCCAAAAGTTCGGTACGTCCTTACAACTAATACCTTCCCAAAGCATTTTACCGCCATTTCCAAAGCTAATATTCTTTGTAGATTGCAGCTGGCGTACAATTCTCCAACTCTTCTGTAGACGTGGTTACGTCCATCTGACTTCCATAATTGAATTATGGTCTCATTCGTAGAGATAATATTTTTATATTGCTCGATATTCCACTGTGAATGAATTCTTGCAAATTCGAATCGAAACATTTTGTGAATGTTAAAAGGACGTGGAACTTTGGCAGGTCGTCTTGGTTTTAAACCTATTTCTTTTAATATTCATCTAACTGTTTTCGAACCAACATTAACTTGTCTTGCATTTAGCAGCTCATTTCTGATATGCGTAGATGTCCCGTTTGTTTAAACCTTAAATTTTCGATCTATTAGATTGACTTCTTGTTTGAATCCTTCATTGTGTAGTGTCAATTTGTGCCGTTCCAACTTCATTGCAGTGTTTAATTGCTGGCATATTGTTGGTTTAAATAGAGAAAAATGCGAATGCGAATCACTATCACTTAGTTACTTCACCACAAATAGCTTAATTAGCAATACTTACTTAAATATTGTAACATAATCATTATGAGAGAAAGTATGAGAATAAAAAATCGCCATTAATATTAAATAAATGTTTAAAATATTTATGAATTGTGATTATATTCTCCAACTAGATGAATAACATTAACACATGTAAAAGATGACGGAGATAATTTAAAATTATTTTGTAATAAAAATGATAATCAGAAGTATTCGTTAATTGTGTTCATGAGTGTATAAAATAGGAACTTATTCTCAATAAGACGTGAATAAGACAGTTAATGAATCACCATCAGCATACACTCTGTCATTAGCTTCTATGGCCTCAAAGCATATAAAAATAAGAGAAAATTTCTCTCTTCCAAATTCATCTTCCAAGCGATAAAATAGATACATTACCTTTAGATTGATTTTACCCAATCAATCGAGATTTCTTAACTCAAACTTTCTGGCTGATTTCTATTTGTCTGGAGGTAGCTCAGTTTTACGGATTTATTCTTCTCCTCCATCTATCTCGATCCAGTTTTACCTATCAATTGCTCATATGAGTTATTTATCACCAATTTTTTAGTTCAACTAAATTTCCAACATTTTTCATTAGTACCATAACAGCTTATAGGTAATTTTTATATAAACAACAAGTCCATGTCAATATAATAGATATCTTCAGTATTAACCAATATTATGATATGATTACCATTGATTAAAGCACTAATGTAAAATAATAAAGCTGAAATATCAACATTAACAAAGTTGACTGTCTCGACCCTTACTTCGTGGAATATGCTCATATTAGTGTTTTTAAATGAAACTCAAGGTCTCTAGTTAATTCCACAATATAATACAAGTTATTGAAAATTCTAAAAAATTGACAACTGTTTCGATAAATCAATATCATCGTCAGATATTGATTTATCGAAACAATTGTCAATTTTTTAGAATTTTCAATAACTTGTATTATATTGTGGAATTAACTAGAGACCTTGAGTTTCATTTAAAAACACTAATATTAACAAAGTTGCAAATCCATTCCTAAAAATTCTATTTAGATTTACTATACCTACCGTAACATTATTATTTGTGGTTTTTTGCGACATCTACTGACAAAGCCATTTATTATTCCGCTCCTAATCGATTCGCCTCTGCCTGCAATATGACTAGAACAGAGAATATTTTGCGTGGTTGGACTAGTTGCGTAAATTTTAGCTTGATGGCGGTATAATTCAGAATATTGTGGTTGACAAATAAAGTAGGGTGAAAATGTCAACCCTATGAACATAGGTAGTAGCAACTGAAACATGGAGTACGATACAAGATTTTTGTTGAACGACAATCCATAAACAATTCAAATGATGAATGATGACAGAAAGTTAAGTAGCAATAAGTAAAAAACACTGAATTTTATATCATATCAAGAATGTTCGATGGACTTGAAAAAAATAGAAACGAAAACTTTAAATACAGGTAAGTTTTAAAAATAATCTTAATTTTTTTTTTATTTTATTGTATTCCCTTGGCAACCGATAAGCTAATTAAATCTACGAATTTTTGTGGTGCATTACTGGTCCATGCCAAATTCTCCGACTGATCAATATATTGAGTTTAGACATGTGATTCTTCTTTATTCTATTCAGCTTGAATTGCTACCTAGTTAAATTTTACAAAAATATTTTTTAATAATCCTAAAGATGTTTTGCATGACAATAAAATCATAACAAACAAGACTAATTAGCATATGAAAATAAAAATTATCGGCGAAACATTTCACGGTGTTCAATTAATGAATAAATTATACGCTTATTACTTCGTTTCAAGTGAACAATTCGCCGCAATAATTGATTTTACTATTTAGGCAAAGGGTCCTGTAAAACAACAATGAGCCAATAATATTTATATATACTTCCTGTTTATCAGATTGCATGTCAGTTGTTATTATTTCTCCTGGTTTGAAATATCGCGCGTTAGCTATATCACTCCTTAAAAACTACTATGACAACCAAACGCTATACAAGTATATAAATTTTAGTTTATTCATCAATATTGCTATACCGACGTCTAATACCAACTTATGCTGATGAGTGATTTAGCGAACTAACCTATCAGATTTAGTTGCCTCGATATTTTTATTATTTAGAACAATTGACTGCAGTTTGGCAAACAGTTTGGCAGTAATACAACTGCATTGCAGTGTCCTTAATCATAAATACACAGAGGTAAAGCAGCATTTTTGAAGTAGAATATAACTTCTTCAGATATTTAGCAACAAACATTTTCTAATTTGAGTTTTAAAATATAGCAAAGTTCCTACAATCGCAACATTATTCATTATTGCATTAGCAATTGCTGGCTTTGAATCAAACAGAAATAATTTCATTTATATGTCGCTAATCTTCTATGTTTTCTTCGCTAAACTCGCTTTATGTTTCCTTTGTGCTTAACTCCTATATCCATATGTTCAAATTTATTTACTTCGAGTGCCTATCCAAAATATGCGTCTATCCTTAGCAGCCCGTAGTGGCCACGTTCCTGTTACGAACTACAACGACTAAAACAGTAGGTATTGTTATTAACGGGGTTAGCTTGTATTTTTTATTTTGTTATAATAATATTGTTATAATACTTTTATAGAAAGATAATAACGAAATATGTGCCCCTCATAAAAATTTTATGGGAGTTGTCAGCTCCTAAATCCGTTCAAATTTTTTGTACATTACAATTAAATTATTACTGCAGCACAATTCCATTTTTATATGCTTCCATACAACAAAATAAAGACAATATAGTTCACTAATACAAAAAACCTTACTTCTACCTGAAGAGTATTTTCTATTATTTTCAAATAAATTTCAATTACGTGTTGTGTTGATAAGTGATTTCAAATTTCGCGGGCTGCTGGGTAATTCAATTTTGATATAATCAGCCATTTTACATAGACGTGCTTCAGTGTCTTATGCGATTTTTTGCAATTGATAAAATGGATCAAAGGATCTGTATTAAATTTTATTGAAAAATGAAATTAAGTATTCTGGAGCACTTATTGTTGACTATAGCATTTGGCGAATCTATTTTAAGCAAAAAAAGTATAAGTAGTGCAAGCTTTTCACAGAAGGGCGAGAGATGGTTGATGACGATATCCCCTCGTTGAAGCAATGGAGAAAATTGTTATTGAAAGTAGTCTCATATCTACTAGAGAAGTTGCTGTTCATGCTAGTATATCTGTTGGCCCATGCCATGCAATTTTTTCGTTGGAACGGCATTTGTTCCGGAATTACTAAATATTTACAAAAAGAACCGTTGCGTGAGTATTACTCAGACGCTGTTGAATTCCGCGTAGGGTGATACAGATTGGCTCAAAAGGGGTCATAACTGGTAATGAAACATAGGTATATAGTTATGACATCCAAACCAAAGCAAAATCATTCAATATAAGTAGTCAAAAGATCCAAGTTCGAAAAAGTATGACAAGTTCGGTCAAATGTGAAAATGATGTCCAATGTTGTCTCAGATTAAAATTCAATTCCGTGGGGCATCGCGGGCCCTTGTCAGAAGATCGTATGGCCAATAAGGAATATTACCTTGAAGTTATGTACCGTTCTCGTGAAGCGAATGCCCGGATTTGTGGCGAAATATTCCATCGTTTTTGCATCACTATAATACAGATAAAATGACTATTGTTTGAAAACAAATGTCATTAGGGGTGGACTATAATTTATCCGCTTTTAAGTTACGATAAATACGTCATAAACTTTATTTCATTGTCTGTTTATGGCTTACTCTTAAGTAATCTGATTTAGTCACTTCGCTGTATGTAATAGGGGTCTTTATCTATTTTTTGTTACCTAATATTTACCTCGATTGATAACACATTGTTTACGTACGTAATCTCGAATTGTCCTTCCTTCTTGATTTCAAGGCTTTTTTATAATAATCCTATAGACAAGATTTTTAAATAGTCAAAAGAAGACGTCATTCATTGTTATTAAGGATAATTGCCTTCTTATCTCTTATTATTGCTTACATTCTTCTCTGATACGTTTTTTGAATGTCAAGTTTATTTCCAACATCTTTGTAAAGTTTTTGGATTGTATTTAGTTTTATTTTCTTGTTAGGCGTTTTACCAGCTCCGTCAAGCTGCCCCCCCCCGGTTAGATTTTTGTTACCAAAATGATAGCATACATAAAGTGCACCTAGCACAACCTAGCACAACAATTTTTATAGCTAGCACACCAACAGCACACAATAAAAATGCTTTTGAATTCGGGTGGGGCCAGGTTAACGCTAGCCCCCCCCCCCAGTTGGAATTTTTTCGCCAAAATGCTAGCACAGATAAAGGACACCTAGCACAACCTAGCACACCATTTTTTATAGCTAGCACACCAACAGCTTACAATAAAAATGCTTTGGAATTCGGGTAGGGCCAGGTTAACGCTAGCCCCCTCCGGCTGGAATTTTTTCGCCAAAATGCTAGCACAAAGAAAAGACACCTAGCACAACCTAGCACAAAATTTTTAATAGCTAGTACATCAACAATGCTTTTGAATTCAGGGGGTGGGGGGCGTCTGCAAAATAATGCTATGGTTACACGAATAAATGAAAATGTTGGATGTATTTGTCCCTAAACATCATTTTCCTATAAAAAATGGCCCCTAAACAGATGTTGCCAGATTGTGCGTGATATCTATATTTTCCCATCTAGCAGGGTATTTGTTTAATTAATAATAAACTATCATTTAATTAATAATTATCTATTTAGTCACGGAATCAGAAACAATCCGTGCACGAATAAGTTGCAAATTACGTCACACTATAAAAAAGGCAACGACAAACGTTTGCGTACAGACATGTTGGATAAATAAATGTCCAATAAAGCGAAGCCGTGTTGGATGTGTCCTTTGGACAAAGTTGTGCAATCTGGGAAGGGGCGGCTGAGATCCCTAAAAATGTTCCAATATATTGAGAATACATGTTTTAGACTGATCGTGGTTCACTGTAGTCCTTATTTAAAAGAAACACTCAAACTTTATATTTAAATTTTCCAGAATAGTTATTGCCGAAGTTGATGGTTAATTAACCATTGTAATGATAACATAAATTTTGCATTTTACTATCAGATTTTTTTTAAATTCCCAAGTTAACTTAGAACGTGCAGCTTTTAATTCTTAGAGCCGGTTAATCAGAGCTTCAAATATTTCTGTGGTATATCATAAGACATCAACAGTACTATGTATTTTTCAAAGTTTTTAGTATGTAACTGGCAATGTATATTCGGTTGCAATCTTGCTTGCTTACAGTTTTGAAGCAGATATCTTCAACCGATTGATTTGAAATTCTGTATATACATGTAGTTTGCATGCCAATCCATGATTAGGTATGTGACATCATTCTAAATTCAACATGGCGGATCACCAAAGTTGGCGAACTAAAGAAAGTGGACTCATTTTTTTGCTTTCTTACAATATGGGTATTAAATGGAAGGCAGCAAAATTGATGACATAGGTATTCTTATTTTTCTAAAAACTAGGTATAATCCATCTGAAGTTCTCATCGGACTTTTTAAAAGGGTCGTTAAACCAAGTCTATTGTTAAAATTTGAATCATTCCTATAATGCCGTTTTTATGGGTCTTAAGAGTAAATAAAATTCTTGTGGGTACATCCAAACTGGCCGAATCAGATGTTTGGGTTAAGAAAGGGTTTCCCTGAAAGGCTGATGGTTGTAATAATATGTATTCTTTCTAATAATATTACAAGCAACATGGACTATATAAGTAAAACTAATGATATAACTATTTTCATGAGTGTAATTCGATAGAATATCTCTCGATTAGACGACATAAAACTGTATTAATGCGAAATTTATATTATTTAAACAACATTACATGGTATTTAATTACCCTTATTGGTTCATTTTCAATCACTTATTTTTGGATTAAACTTAAAGAATCGTTTTCAAATCGTGACATTTTTATGATATTATAAATTAAAATTATGATAATAACTACAACTGTTACTTAGGCGTTACTTAGATACGGACTTAAAAGGGAAATTATCGGCACTGCCGGAGAGTTATCTCCGAAAAGAAGTTATATCCGAAAAGATCCTGCTTCATTTGGAATTTTTACCATATGAGTGGAATATTCCGAAAAATTTTCGTAACTAGTTAGAAACAATTAAACCAGCCGTTTTACATATATATTCAACCTATTCATTTATCCATTTATTTATTCATCGAGTAAGTATAGCGTTATTTCACTGACCTCCGTACCATTCCCCAGAACTAAAAGTGTAGTAGCTGTGCTAGCTATAAAAAATGGCGTGCTAGATTGTAATAGGTGTCCTTCGTTTGTGCTAGCGTCAATCTGGTCCCACCCGAATTCCAAAGCATTTTGATTGTAAGCTGTTGGTGTGCTAGCTATAAAAAATGGTGCGCTAGGTGTCCTTTATCTGTGCTAGCATTTTGGCGAAAAAATTCCAACCGGGGGGGGGCTAGCGTTAACCTGGCCCCACCCGAATTCAAAAGCATTTTTATTGTAAGCTGTTGGTGTGCTAGCTATAAAAAATGGTGTGCTAGGTTGTGCTAGGTGCCCTTTATCTGTGCTAGCATTTTGGCGATAAAATTCCAACCGGGGGGGGGGCTAGCGTTAACCTGGCCCCACCCGAATTCAAAAGCATTTTTATTGTAAGCAGTTGGTGTGCTAGCTATAAAAATTGTTGTGCTAGGTTGTGCTAGGTGCCCTTTATGTGTGCTAGCATTTTGGTAGAAAAAATCTAACCGGGGGGGGGCAGCTTAACGGACCTCGTTTTACCTGATTATTGCATGTAGTCTGCGGGACTTGATTTTAGACTATTTAGTGGTCATATCTGTACTGCATCGCAATAATTAGTCACAATGGTAGCAGCATGTGGTCCTTTATTGTCGTGCATAAAATTAGCGAAAAACCATAATCATTATTTAACGACTTCTTACGTTCCTCTTATGCTCCTATTCAATTTATGCTCAATATGAGATTTGGAACAGACGAGAACCTATTTGTGATACTGCTAAATATCATAACTTCATTACAATAACGATCATTTACCGTTCTGCACCTTTTGTGCTTTTTTTCTGGTAATTTGATATTGGATATTGCAGATTTACCCCACGTCTTGCAAATAAACTAACTTCTGGACATAACTTGAAAAACACATTGTACGTATGTGCACGCACAGTGATAATTAGCGCACTGTTATTCCAATTATTATTGTTTGTAGTCAAATAAATATCAAATCCGGACACTATTACTATATTTACACAGAATTATTACACTTTTTACACTTATTATTAATTGTATAATGCTTCTTTTCGGTTGCGAAAATTAGCTACTTAATAATCACTCGTTTACTAATCGAGATACCGAGAGAAAGAATAGCGAAATTATCTTGAAAATGTGTAGCGCAAATAGAGAAACTCGAGAGACATAGAGAGAACGAGAAACGTAAGAATAATAAAATAAGTTACTAGAGTTACTTAACTACTGAGATACAACTTAATCTTGACTCAAGCTGGAAGTGAATCAATTTACTTGAAGAAACCTTCACGACTGAGGGTCGGAACTGAAATCTTCTAGCAAGAAAGATCGTATGACATCAATAAAACACGTGCAAATCTTACAATTCGAAGAGATATTTACTTTTCTAGCTAAAGTTATATTGCATCAATAAACTATAGCTTTACAAAAAGTAGAATCCTTTATGGGAGGTAATGCGTCAGAGTGTATTTCAAACGTAGCAATAAACCATGAATATTATGATAGGGATTACAGTGGTTCATTATCAAGAAATATTTTTAATATATTTAATTATCCACATAATAAGAAATAATATGCCTGGTGGAGGTTTTCTTTCTCTCAAACCAATGAAAACCTTACTGAAATTTTCCAAACATTTTCGTATTAGCATGATAGACATGTGAAAAATCCTAACGATATCTTGCAAGCCTTATCCTTACAACGGTTTTCTTCTTTTATTTCCTTGCTCGTTGCTGGTAAGTGATACTTTTGATTTCCTTGCACGTTTCTCGTATAGCTATATACTTACTAAAGTCAAAGAATACATAAAACAGACAATATTCGAATGTCCCACGAACGAATTTGATGATTTTTTTTAATTTTGTCTTTTTTATATTATTTAAAACCATAAAAATCGGAAAACTTTTGGATAGGGAGTTGAGTTTTTTTATTGTTTAATCAATATTAATGGTATTACTTATTATTACTTAGCAGTTAGGAAAACTTTATCATTATCAGACAGGCCGGCGAAATATAGTTATATTCACATATTGAACAATTTGTATAAACAAAATATGCTATGTGACATAGAAACCTGAACACCCAGTAAATATTATTTTATTTCAAAAATATTTCAGGTACATGTTTATCAAAAAAGTATTAATACAAGATTAGAATTTGAGCGCTATTAGTTGAACATTCCTGTTTTTATTCAATTATTTTTTGCTGTTAGTACTGGACGAACCAACACATTCCGATATCAGAATACAGAATTTATTCGAGTACAGTGGATTTAAACGTTGCCTTACAAGAATTCAGCAGTTAGGATTTGAACTTTACAGCGTCCTCCTCAAACTCTGATGGCTATTGAACATGAGATAGAGGTGGCATGGAATGGAATACCCCAGGATGATATTGATTACCTGATTATGAGTATGCCGAGACGCATTAGGGAATGTGAAAGAAATCGAAGCTTCAACCCATTATTAAAGTTGGTGAGCACAAACTTAGATTATCCTCGCCCGATTAGAGTGAAATTTTAATCATTTACATATTACAAACTCCCTGATGTGTGTGCTAAATATTACTGAAATAAAATCATTTTACTGGGTGTTGGGTTTTTTATGTCACTGAGTATAAAAGGTGACAAATTTGAAATTCATTTACAAAGCAGTATTAACTTTAAGCAAGGCTAAAGAGGCTAAAAAATGAGATCATTTTAAGCAATTACATCTTTAGAACGTTATTGATAAGAGTAGATTGAATTTGCACATCTGGAAAATAATATAAAAAATATAAATTAAGGCTTTGCATGGAGTTCAGGAAACTATAACCCTTATAAGGTGATTGGGCCTCAATGATTCTTTATAATATTGAAAGTTTGGCTTTAAATTCTTCAAAAGATGCGGAAATTACTGACTAATCCTTCAGTTTTTGCAGTTATTGCAACAAATAAAGAATTTTTTTACTTATGCTTTGCAAATACATAATTGTCACGTAACAGGAAAACTAATTTTAGTGTATACTAGACGAACTTAATGCGTATGTCCTTGTCCGAAAGTTTTCCCACTCATATAATTAGAACAAACTGTGACGATACTTATCACGGTTTATAATAGTGTAAATGATTTAAATTTTGTAGAACAAATGATGCATAGATACAATAATATTCCAACAGGAGTTTTTATTCCTGTTGTTTCAGTGTAGACGTAGATAAATATAAATACACAGAAAAAAAGTAAATAAAAAATTACCGACGATATTTGTATAGCTCTACCATGTTTAAAATTCAATTCACCCTACTAGTAAATGGTTACGTATTATAACTCAAATAATGTGCGTCTGCTCCTTTTTTACACCCTGTATAAGTTTTCACTTTGTTTGGGAAGTGAGTTATCGGTGCTTACTATGACTGATTATCTAGAAACACGAAAGCTTGTCTCTGGGTGTTTTTATAAATACTAAAATCCATAGCCTTGATAAATCGACGGATATATTTTATTAAATAATTTCCGAATGTTGTTTTACAGAAAACGCAAATATATTGTGGATTTTTCAGTGATAAATGGATATTTATTATCAAAACACTATCGTTATTAAAAACTGAAAATATAATTTAGAAGAATTATCTCTTAACAAAATGACTTTCTGTATATTTGCAGTAACTCACTAAAAACAAAAAGTGTGAAAAGTGCAATGACCTGGTAACGTACACATAAAGATGAAAGCGTTGTTGTCATATTTAATTCTAAAATTTCTTCAACTTTGTGAATAATTCGGAAATACTTTAAAAAAATTTAAAACTAATACATAGTTTTAACATGTATTCTTGAATTTTTCAAAATTCAGTTATGTATGTCACATAGAAAAAGGTTATACTTTGTACTTCTATTTTTAATGATTAAGAACTTTCTTCAAATAGTGGCAACGTCTGCCTGACTTGCGACTCAAAAGACGCCTGTCTCGCTTTGCTCATTCCTTAGACAAGGAAAAACGAATGGACAAGTAACAAAGTTCGGACCAAAGCGATTGAACAGTCACACCGGTGGCGGAACAATAATTTGAACACTAATAAAATTATTATTTTATTTGTTGGGGTTTGATTGTATTATCTGACATCTATTAAATATTGTTAAGTATCTAAAGTAATTAAAAATTTCTGATTAGATACAGACTTGAAAGGTTAAATTAGAACATCTATCAAGAAATAAATTCACACATTATTAAAGCCAAAACAATATTTATTATAAAAATATGTACATTACAAATAAAATTAAATAAACTATAGAAAAATATGAATACATGATACTCTCATCTCATATTGTCCGGAGAACAATATCATTTTAGTTAAATCGTTTCTAATTGGCGGCTTAATTCCATTTTTCTCCTTAACAATAAAGTGTATTGTGATTTTTATGCAATTAAAAAGTGAATGTGATTTACATCATTTTCCAACACATGCTTAGTCAAACCTTCAGACAAATCCATTGTTAGAGCTTTGTTCATAACTGTGTTAGTTAACAATTCAAAGAACTTTTTCCTAAGATGATTTTGTTTGAACACTTCCAGAAATTTTACAAATGCGTATAACATGATTTGAAGGATATGTTAATCCTCCTTTACTTTTATGGGCAATCAAAAAACTAAACAAATTTGCTTAAAGTGCGGTTAATGACCCAAAACATGTTTCACATATCAAGGTGTTTGTCAATTGTAAAACAACAAATCCAGCTATATAGGCGATAATTTGTTCACTACATGCCATGTTGACAAAATAAATTGATTCATATTATAGTAATGATCGTTAAAGATATTTTCAAATGAGTCATAAATTGTGGTCATCATTGCCTCTTCATCTTTATCAAATTGAGGAATACTATTGTTTATCAGACAAACAAGATCTGTTTTTGCGGGTCTACTGGACACAACTAAAATGGGAATTTGTTCCAAAAGTGTACAATTACCAATGCATCCACTTGTAACTTCTGATCTGATTAACATGAATGATGACCTAAAGTGACAAGCTGTTCGATTGTTATTCCATCCACCTTTGGATCTGATAGAAGGTACATGGAGAAGTACAGGCACCAAAAAGGAAGAGAGGTCGAACAAAAATAGAAGTCGACAAAGATGCGAAATATGTTATATGAAGAACTGGCCATACGTTTTTTATGAAAAATTAAGTAGCAATATTAAAAAGAGTGCTGGAAACTGTTAGTGAAAACAAGATCATTCATAAAATGGATAAGGAGATGTTGAGGAAAATCTTACATGGTTTGAATTTTAGTTATGAGAAAATAAATAGAAAGAGTGCTCTTATTGAAAGATCTGAAATAGTATTGTGGAGAAGAGAGTATCTAAGGAAAATTAACGAGTTTCGGAAGCAAGGAAGGAAGATTTATTATACGAATGAAACATGGTTCAACGAGGGGCACACGGTGGAAAAAGTATGGCAACATGGAAATGTGAAAAATGCACGGCAAGCATCTACTGAAGTATGATCAACCGGTTTAACAATTCCAACTAGAAAAGGCCATCGATTGATAAACACACATATAGGAAGTGATAGCGTATGTGTGTTAAATGATGAATTATTATTTATGTCCAAGAAAACGGGAGACTATCATGAAAAGATGATCGCAAAGGTGTACGAGAAGGGATTTGGACCCATTACTGAAAATTTGGAACCAGGATCTGTCGTCGTTATGGATAATGCTCCTTACCACAGTCGACACTGCGAAAAAACGCCACAACAGGCATGGGAAAAAGCTCAAATTCAAGAATGGTTACGGGATAAAAGCGTCCCTTACGATGAAAGCAGTGTGAAGAACGAATTGCTTCAAATTGTGAAGATACATGTCTATAAACATAGGAAACTTGCTGTAGATAAATTAGCATTGAGCCATGGAATTACTATATCAAGGTTACCCCCGTTAAATGCAATTGAATTAATTTGGGCACACGTTAAAGAGGAAGTGGAACGGGAAAAACGAATGTTTAAGTTAGCCGTTGTGGAACGCCTTCTTAAGAAATCATTGGAACGAGTGACAACAGAAAACTGGAGCAAGTGTATTGCTCATGTTCGCAACGAAGAAAATAAAATGTGGAATGTAGATAATACTGATAAAGTTATCGATAATATTATTATCAATGTCGGCAATAGTGATATTGATGATGCAAAATCGGGAAATGACAAAAGGTAAGTTCTAACATTGTAATTCTTATACATATTTGTAGGTTTCTGCTTCCTGCATGATATATATATGATGTCTTCACTAGGTAGCATGCAAAAACATTCAATTATAGATAGACGAACTAAGTTATTCATTAATCCGTAGTAAACGCGATCAATCGTTAGGTTTGAGGAGAAAGCCATTTATACTCTTTGGCAGCGCTGCAGTAGGGTCCACATAAATATTTATTCGCTTGCTCGGCCTTGAATGTTTGGTTGCCATGAGCGGCTCGTTATTAATATGAAAAGGTAAATCAGCAATTTGGAATATAAGGTATGGAGGAGTATATTGATCATCGGGTAACATATTTTAGACATAATTCAACGAGTATTTCCAAAATATTCTTCAACCGAATATGGGACATATGTCAATGAGATAGTTTTTGGTTTTTAGTTTTCTCTTTAAATTTCTACAGGCAATATCTTTGAATCAACGAGGGATACTATTGTTTTAGTTAGCTTATTTCCCATTACTACACATGATTTATTACAGATTTCTATATGCTGGTAAGAGAAATCTGATTTATATCTTGTGTCATGAGCACGGATATTGTTATTCCGTAAATAATCGCTTTTATTCCTATGAACTAATCTGATTAAACTTAATATATAAAGGCCGTATACAGTTAAAATTGTCTAGTTGATAAAAACAGGTCGACAGGAGTCTACAAATGAGATGTTTGAAATACACTTTAGAATCCTTTTTTGTGACATAAAAATATTTTTAGCATAATGAGAACTTCACTAAATACAAATTCCATAACTAATCCTAGACTGCATTTCATTAAAATAAAGTAAACGGAAGTGTTTTCCTTAAATGTCTAATTTGAAAACATTTAGAATTTAACTTCTTTGATAAATTTAAATAGTGAGTTGTAAAGGACAAATCTGAATAAAAAATACTCCCAGAAATTTCAAATTTTGAATTTTTGTTATGTTTGTGTTGCTAACCCATATATCAAAGTTAGGGGAAAAAGGTTTTTGGCGATGATGAAATGAAATTTGTTTTAGATGTATTAAATAACAAGGATTGATTACCAGGCATATAATTTCAATAAAGCATTTATAATGTTGGCCTTTAAAATGTATGGATCTTTATCACTATACAGAAATGCTTAATAGTCTGCATAAACAGTGGTAAATGATTCTGGTATAACATTTATATATAAAATAAACAACAATGATCCAAGTTTGGATCCTTGAGCATTGTGGCACACATGCACTTTGCCATTACACTTCTCTTCGCCAAGTACCTTACAAACAACTCTAAATTAGAAAAAAAATTACGAAAAACAGTAAAAAATCTTGCGCGATAACCTCCAAGCGCCATTAAACTGTATTGACGATACGGCCGGCAAATTATGAAGGAAATAGAGTACGTATATGCATTCAATAGAAGGCAGCTTCAGAATTAATATGTCTTCTTGCGTTGTGAACAATTTAACTTTCAAATATGCACTAATTAGGGACTTTTGTGATTGTTTTGTCCGTGTAAATAAACACAAACACTTCAACACGCCAGCAGAAGAAAAGAAGACCGAGCAAACGAAACCTTGCAAGACAGAAACACACCCTAAGTTAGAAGAACAGTTTGAAGCAGCCGCTAGAGTGAATAATTGGCCCGATAGAGAGAAGGCAGTGAACTTAACTATCGCGCTTCGGGGGGATGCCTTAGATGTACTATAGCCGATACCACTTGAAGAAACGGATGACATCGGGCAGCTGAAGAAGAGGTTGGACATGCGATATGGTCACGAACATCTAGAGTACCTGTACCAATCCCAGCTGAAGAACCGGAGGCAGAAACGTGATGAATCCCTTCAAGAGTATGAACTGGATATTGCCCGACTAGTTCGATTTGCTTATCCGTCAGCACCAGAGAACATGATGGAATGTCTGGGCATCCAGGCCTTTATTGATGGCTTACGTGACCTCGATAGGCAGAGGACGCTTCATTTAGCACATCCGAAAACATTAGTCGAAGCATTGACAGCTGCTCTTGAATATGAAGCAGCAACGAAGGCTTCTGGATATAACAAAATTAGGACCATCCAAGAAGAAGGTGACGAAGACAGATTTGACCAGTTCGTCAGTTTAATAAAAAGTATGATGGACAAGAAGCCGAGAAAAATCAAATGCTGGAATTGTGGCGAGCTAGGGTATGTACGTAGTTCGTGTAAGCGCCCCAGGACTCCTGCCAACCAAGAACCCTAGTCACAGGAAAACTAGAACGGGTTGGCTACAAGGGGGCAGCACCGACCCATTATCGTTCCAAAAACCCTCTCATACTGATAGTTTCTCTCAGATGTCGCAACGACAGTGTATATGTGGATGGCGAAGTAAATGGCAAGAAATATGCTCTGCTGGTTGACACTATAGCAACTAGAACCATTATACGACCAGAGATAATAAACCCCAAGAAGAAGCTTCTACCAACGAGACTGCAACTGGGGACCGCCACAGGCGAGAGTGCCAAAGTTCATGGGGAAACACAAATTCAAATGGGAATTGGCGCAGAAAAGTTCACGCATACGGTAATCGTAGCTGATATTGAAGAAGACGTGATTCTGGGAATGGACGTAATGAATGTACATGGTTTCCAATTAGACTTTAGAAACAGAACCGTTAAAGTGGGTTCCGAGTAGGTAATCCTTCATCCATATGAAGGCAGCGCGGTGTTGGCAGCTGTACAGGAAGATACCGTTCTACCTGCACGAAGCCAAACCATGATAGTAGCACGGCTACAGGGAATCATGGAGGAAGGTACACCGGTATGATGGAGCCAAGGAACCACGACGAAGAGGTTGGCAAAGGAGTACTAATTGGAAAAGGATTGGTTACGTCGGCGAAAGAGATCCCAGTACGTGTGATAAACGTGAATGATTACCCAGTTACCATCAAGAAGGAAACCAGGATTGGATCCTGCGTACCAGTGACGTCTATAGTTCGTCAAACAACGACCACTGACAATTCTAATGCCAGATTCGAACAAATGTTATCAGTGGATGGTCAATCTTTGGATCGAGCTAAAAAAAAGATAATGAGAAAATTTCTCTTGCAGTATCGAGACTTATTCGTACAAAAAGGAGGAAAGACTGGTAGAACATCAGCCGTCAAACACAAAATCGATACTGGTAATGCTAAGTCAATTAGGCAATCAGCTCGAATATTTCCACGAGCGAAGAGAGAGGAAACTGAAAGAATAATTCGAGAGATGGCAGAAGAAAAAGTAATAGAACCATCTACTAATCCATGGGTGTCTCCAGTAGTGCTCGTCAAGAAAATGGATGGAACTACGAGATTCTGCGTGGATTATCCCCAGCTTAACAACGTGACGAAGAAAGACAGCTATCCTCTTCCTCGATTTGACGATACGCTAGATACTTTGGTCGGCAGCAAACTGACTTCCACCTTGGACCTGAAGTCTGGTTATTGGCAAGTGGACATGGCCCCAGAAGACAAAGAGAAGACTGCTTTTACTACCGGATCTGGATTATGGCAATTCAACGTCATGCCATTCGGGCTCTGTAATGCGCCTGCGACATTTGAAAGACTCATGGAAAATGTCTTGAGAGGGTTGTCTTGGAAGACATGCCCGGTCTATTTGGATGACATCGTAGTACTGGGGAAGACATTTGACGAACACTTGAAGAATTTGGAAGTCGTATTCAAACGATTCCAAGCTGCCCAGCTCATGTTAAACCCAAAGAAATGTCAGCTGTTCCAAAACCGAGTCAACTATCTAGGTCATATAGTGAGCAATGAAGGAATGGCGGTGGATCCAGAGAAAATTGCTTCCATTCAGCAATAGCCGCAACCAACCGACAAACATCAAATTAGGAGTTTGCTTTGACTTTGCACGTATTATAGAAGATTTATCAGGAAGTTTGGAGATATTGTCAAGCCTCTAACTCGACTTACAGAAAAACCAAGAGCTTTCCAATGGGACGAAGACTGTCAAACGGCTTTTGAAACCTTGAAGGGGCATTTAACCTCGGCGCCGATATTAGGATATTCATTACCAGAGGGAGACTTTATTCTTGACACTGACGCAAGCAACGTAGGAATTGGTGGAGTGCTCTCACAGATCCAAGGAGGGCAAGAAAGAGTGCTGGGATATTTCAGTAAAGTCCTCTCCAAACCAGAACGAAACTACTGCGTCACAAGAAGAGAACTTTTGGCGGTAGTGAAGTCCGTGGAACACTTTTACAAGTATCTCTATGGTAGGAAGTTTTTAATCCGGACTGATCATGCAGCACTCAAGTGGTTGATGCAGTTCAGGAATCCCGAGGGCCAGTGTGATAATCCCGAAAGGACGGTAGTGTTAAAAGGACATTAGCATAGAAATAAGTTTTAAAGTAGGTTAATATTAATTACAATATTTAGCGAGCGTTGATCTAGGAAGGTCAATGTTAGATATGCGTGGAAGCACGATCTAGTTAAGAATGTAAATAGCACGATCAACTAATAGACGAAGGTCAGGCACGCAGGACATTGTCCGAAACGCTTCCTATAAATTAGAAGTGTAACGAACCAAGAATTCAATTGTTATTATTAGTCTGAATAATTTAAATGATATGATATTTGTGTATTTTAAATATATTAAAAGCCCAGTGATTTTGTATAAGTGATGTCGTTTATTCAACTCCCAAAGAACGGTTACTAGGTAAGTGTTTTCCTCAAAGATAATATACCTTTATGGTAAACGTAATGTATACGAGGGGCACTTACTGAATAACCACCACACCAGATCGCAAGATGGATTGAACGACTTCAAGAGTACGATTTCAATATCGAACATCGAGCTGGTGTGAGTCATCGAAATGCCGACTCCCTGTTCAGACGTCCGTGCCCAACAGACTGCTCCCACTGCAACAAGACGGAATCTAGGGAAGCTGCAGTTTCAAGAACTACTGTAGTCAACGAGGAATGGTCGCCCACCAGGATCAGAGAAGATCAGGAGAATGATCCTCACCTGAAGATGATCCGGCAAAGGAACAAAGAAAATCGGTGACCTACCTGGCAAGAAGTGTCAAGATTTTCACCGAAACTCAAGGCGTATTAGGCTCAGTGGGACTCCCTTGTCCTGGAAGAAGGGCTGTTGAAAAGAGTCCTTGAAAACTATGATGGTTCCGAGATGAAGACACAGCTAGTTATCCCAAGAACAAGAGTAGCTGAAGTACTAAAGAAGTTACACTACAGTCCATCGGGAGGTCATCTGGGAGTGAACAAAACCAATCAGCGAGTCCGTGAAAGGTTTTATTGGATGAACAGCTCCGACGATGTGAAGGACTGGTATAAGAAATGTACGACTTGTGCTACGAGTAATGGACCATATTGCAAAAGAAAGGCACCTATGAAACAGTATAATGTTGAAAGGCCTTTCGAAAGGATTGCTTTAGATATCGCTGGATCATTTCCTACGACAGAAAATGGTAGCAAATATATACTGGTTGTAATGGATTATTTCACAAAGTGGGTGAAAATTTACGCTATCCCGAAACAAGAGGCCACAACTGTCTCGGATGTATTGGTGAAAGAATTTATCAGTCGATATGGAGTGCCCTTGGAAGTCCACAGTGACCAGAGAAGAAATTTCGAAAGCCATCTATTCCAGGAGATTTGTGACAAGCTGGGAATGAAGAAGACCAGGACAACAGCATTACATCCACAGTCAGATGGAATGGTCAAGAGAATGAACAGGACTATTGGAAAATACCTGTCCAAAGTGGTTTCCAGCCATCAGAGAGAGTGGGACCAGTATATTTCCCTATTCGCATTGGCTTATCGATCTGCCGTCAATGAGTCCACGGGTGAAACACCTGCGAAAATCGTGTTTGGACGTCAAATGAGGCTTCCTTGTGACCTGGAATTTGGCTGTCGGCCTGGAGAAGATCTGGAAGGAGAAGACTACGTGATCCAATTGAGAAGAAGTCTGGACGATATTCATGAATTAGTTCGAACAAATCTTCAAGTTGCCAGCGACAGAATGAAAAGTCGGTACGACACGCAGGCCACAGTAGGCGGTTTTAAAGAAGGGGACAAAGTATGGTTACACAACCCGACGAGGAGAAAAAGATTTTCTCCAAAGTTACAAAAGTCCTGGGAAGGTCCATACTTAATCAAGAAAAGGATCATATATCGCATAAGCAAGATCCCCAATGGAAAACCAAAAGTAGTTCACCAAAACCGACTAGCGCCATTCGAAGGAGACCATGACCTAGAGAAAGGAGTAAACCATATTCGAGATGTATCTGACCCCACCTTCGATGAATTTAAGGGCGCGTGTGGAGGTACCGGGAAAGCTAGATATGGAGTAAATTCAGAACAACGACAAGATTTGTTCACTTTCCCGGAAGATTATTCACTGGCATACAACATCCCCGCCCGTCTCAAGAACGCACGAGGCTTGGCATCCGTCGTTTGAAAGAAGTTCGGGCAATTATAAAAACTTGAAGACCAGATTACAGCCCCTGGCAAGACACTGAAACTGAAACATAATTCGCGGTACGTCTTCTACGTGGTAACTAGAAATGTATATCAAGATCGATCTACCTACCGCGATGTCTGGGAAGCACTTCGAAACCTACAAGACCATGTGTTGGAATCCAGCGTGAAGAAACTGGCTATGCCTAATATAGCGAGTAACCAGTTGGATTATCTTTAAAGATACCGGTGTCCAGATATTAATTTGCAGCTACAACCTCCGTTATCAGTATCCGATGAAGACGGTGCCCTGCTATTTCCATAAGATCGGAAAGTGTCGAAATGGGGCCAGTTGCCGATTCAAACATCCAATCTCGGCTACACAAAAGTTCCAGGAGGAACTTCCATTTAAGGAGGGGGTAATGTTACGAAACAAAACACTGGTATAGTCCCTAAATCCGACTCTGTCTAAGCCAGGTATGAAAGTTAAAATTATGGCGGATACGCAGGTTTTTTTATATCTGTTTACGATTGTGACTATCTTATCTTATCATTGTTTTTGTGACCAGTCTTATCTAGAAAATGCCAGAAAGCAATTGTTTTTGAGTAAGCCGCAATCTAGAATTATCTAGTGAAAATGCATTAATATATAAGGGACCGACCAGGAAGAGTTTAGTTTGGTTGATAAAGTGATCTCGAGAAATAGACAAGAACACACCGAAATAGCGAACAGTAAAGTGTTAATATAAATTAGTAATTAAGTTTGTGTGCATATAAATTAAATTTAAGTGATTAGTTGAGTATATATAAATTACGTGTTAGTGATTAGTATAGTGTTTAAATATATTAGTAAGTAGCCATACCGTGTGTTTAAAATTTATCCCACCCGTTTACCGTTTAAATAAATAAGAAAAACATTACAATATATAATACAAAACGAAACCACTCTATTTAGCTTATTCAAGATGGAGAATAACTTGTGCTTGGTCACTATAACTCATGATGAATAATGTTAGAAGACATTTTTATTTAAGATTGGGACGTTGTTTTCGAGAATTTTGAGCCCTTCCTATATTCTTAATTAGTTATGTTTTTCTCATTATCAGTAAATTAGGCACGGACACATTTCAAATAATAGCAACCCTTACTTTGTGGGTGATAGAAGTTCTATAATTACAACAAAATTTCCAAAAAAAATTATATAAATTGACCTAGGTTTCGTTATGCTAATAATTTTATTATATCGCAAGCATTTTAAAATTTTAAAAATAAGATCTCTTCATAAAGTGATTTGTTCCAGAAACTAATCAGAAGTATTTGTATTGTATTGTTATTTCAATGTTTAAAATTGTTTTCACACATTATTCCTTCAGCATTTCTTATCAATATATTTTTATTGATGATCATTAAGTGATACGGTATGTCAAATTTCTAATCGCGAAGGAAACACTTTGTGGCTAGGTTTTAACAGTCAAATAAATAATCAGCTGAACATTGTTAAAAATACAAAATAATTCGTTATTAATAAGATAACCAATATTATTTCAGATAATTGAATACGTATATAGAGATGTCTCTAAAAACGTGAATAATTGTGGAGGCTTTAAAAATAACAAAGTAAGTTGGAAATTTTTGACAAACTAGTAATTTGCAACCTTTAGTGAAACAAAATTTACCAAATTTTGTATAAATATTCTATTCCGTAATTGTTTAAAGTATGTATTTCAAATAATAATACAATATAATATTTACATGAATTTCGGTGATGCTTGGGTTATCTTGCCAAGAAGGTATTCTTAAAATAACTTGCAATTTGTCAGCTTAATGCAAACGACTGTAATTTTATGATCTAATTTCTTGTATAGTAAATCATATTTTTGTGTATGAGCTTCTATGTTTTAATTACAATAAGTGTATTTTTGGAACAATACGAGAGTTGATTAATCCGTAACTGCCAAAATTTGGCCTTTTTTAATAACACAGTCCCGATGATTAATATTGTTTGAATGTCTGAAATACTCTAGTATGTAAATTTACTAAGCCAAGAACTGTAAAGTACATTATTGTGAATAAGAATTCTTGAAATGAACTATATCAAGATTCTTAGTGTTAATATAAGTAAAAATAACGACAGAACGAATAAATCCAGTGCTATTAAAGTCATGGAAGAAAATATCAGTAAAGTTAATTTTAGAATACATAAAGTAGTGAATTGTGATTTAATACTAATAGAAGTTTCAAAAGAATAATTCATATATCACTAGAAAATACTTTAGAATTAGATCATTGAATATGAATGGTAAGTCAAAATCTCATTTTTTATTGTTACTATAGCGGTGTAAAGACATAAGAATTATTATTGAATAAAGATATTTTTATTAAACATATCAATATTTTTATTAAATATATCAAATGCACATTAAGTTTGATGATATCCAGAAACGAGAATAATATATAAATTTAGCTGTAATGAAGGGAAAATCGATTATTTGAACATATAAAAAGCTGGAACTACGTCCAACACGATAAATTTCTAATTAGAAAGAGATAATCAAATTCGCCGTGGCGAGAAAAACCTTACAAGGACGAGATGAAGCTCCAGATTTTAAGAATAATCAAAACAATAACTAAAAGAGGGAATGCGTGAGAAATAAAGGGAAGCACAATAAAACACTGATTGAAAATAATAGAGAAATAACTGGTTTTAAAGATTAAAACTAACTTTTCCGCACTTATACACTCCGGAGGCTCCGGAGGCTAACAAACCGAAATTTCTCCAAAAATAACCAAAAATGTGGTATATCTGGATTTAGAATTTATAGGACCCGTTGTACTGGCTCTGGTGAGCTAAAAAGCAATAGGGTTAATCTGTGAGACGTCCTGAACAATATCCAATAATAAAATTGGTCACTTCTATACACTGTATAGTGCAAACAAATCAAAATTTCTCAAAATATGACCAAAAATGTGGTACTTCAGATACCATAGCACCCGTTATACTGGCTCTGGTGAGCTGGAAATCAATAGGGTTTATCTGTGAGATGCCTGAATAATATTCAATCATAAAATTGGTGACTTTACACCTTCCGGAGCTTGTATCGTGCGAACAAGCCATGTTACAAAAAGTGGCCGACGACGACATACACACCGGATTTTTTTCTAAACAACCTTTTTTCGTATTTTGCTCACTGAACAATGCTAAAATAACTCAAAAAAAAATAAAAAATCCCAACTTTTTTGGGAGTAAACCAATACTTTTCTCGCATCGTAGATAGGGTTGGAGAAAAATAAAAAAATAAAAATAGAAGGTTAGGCCAGTTATATTGGAAAATATCGCAGAAAGACGCAATAAACTAAAAGAAAAGTTGAACAATAAGGAATGGAAGAATCAAGAGATTAAGTGAGAGTTGCAGAAGAAATAAGAAAAAGAGCGACCAAATTGCTAGAGACATTCTTAATCTGGATTCGCCTCAACAGTCTAAACCGACTTTGTGGATTCCTTCTAAATAAAAACAATTTGTTAAAAAGTTAATTTAGTAACTTTTATTATGAATCGAATTTCTAGATTAAATTTTATCAAAAGGCTTTGATTGGTACTGAAAATATTCAAGGATATATGTGCACGTTTTAAAGGTGTGCTAATGATGAAATATTTGTCTAATGTAAACAGAAAATCATCAACATATTTAGACATTCATGATACAGCAACGGAAAGCAGCATGGATAAAGAATAGTAAAGTTGTCACAACAAAAACCATTCATAAATTGTGAATATAAAGATGTCATTGTAAAATTCTATTTTAAAATCTATTTGGGAATTGAAATAAAAAAACTGGTTAAAATTCTGTTTAAGAATATTTTTTTAAAACTTTATTATTTGTTAATATAGTAATGATCATTTAAATACAAATGATGAAGTAAAATATATTTATCAAATAATTGAGCAAATATTATGGTATAATTCTTTGTTTGAAATCATCGGAAATTGTCTAAAATTCTTCTTTGACTTGAGTTTATCCAGATCTCTTGTATTCTGACGATGATATTTAGTAATATCGGAGCAATTGTCAATTTTTTTCAAATTTGATTATTTTAAAAATATATTGTGGAAAGATTTAGAAACAGTTTGTATCATTTTAAAAAATAATATGTGTAGATTCCACACTGTAAGGGTCGAAACAGTAAATTTCATTAAACCACTATTTACTGTTATATACCTTTTTGTAATGACTCAATTATTTACTAAAGGTAGTGTGACGTTTATTATTAGCCTCTTGACCATAGTAATTTAACTGCACAAAGGTTGTTTCTCACCTTTTATAACAAGTTATTGAGATTCACAGAAATAAATTTTACCTGTGATAAACACCATTGCTCGTTTTATCAGGCAATGTTCAATCCATAATCTTGTCGATTGTCGACGTTTTGTATATGCAAAAAATATTTGCGAATTACGTATTTTGATGAAGAAAATACTTTTTTAAAAAAATTCATTTACAGAAATTTGTTACAATTTGAGACAGTACAATTAATGTCGAACTAAATCGAGAGCAAACTACATTTATCTATCCTTTTATATAAATATATTATTATATTTTCTAATTATCATAAATTGATTAGTTGATTGATAAGTAGATTAGTATTGTGATTATTGTAATTGAAATGATCATGTTTCAATGGATTCTTAAAGAAACACAGATTTATAACAGATATATTTCATACTTCACGCATTAACAAATGTAAATCTGTCTATGAAACGTCATCTCAGAAGTACCTCGATGAGTATTGTCAAAATAAATAACAAACTGTCAGAGGAAATTATGACTTTTGAATAATTACGAATTAACGGGAGGAGACATAATACATCTTTTTAAATTTAGCTCCGTAAATTTTAGTTTAAAGTGGTACTTTGAAGAAATTGGAATTGTGAACGGTTAGTAGACTTTTAAATTCGAAACTGTTGGAGTATTTATATACTAAAAAGAAAAAGTTTAATAGAAGGGACTAAGGAAATTTGAATATGGTCAAATATTAGTGAGATAATGGACTAAGCAAGTGTGAATAAGGACAATAAATAAAAAGTATTAGTAAAAGAATGAACTTAATTTAAATGAGGACAATAGAATACTGAGTAAGTTTTTCTTTTAGTTAAGTAATTTCCTAGATATATTTTTTTTCCATTAATTTGTTGAGTTTGTAAATTTCTAAAATTGAAAAGAATAATAATTAAATTAAATTAACTAAAGTTACTTTATCTATTTCTATATAATAAAAAGAGCCCCACAAATCTACAAAAGAGAAAGGGTCAAATAAAATAAAATAAAAATAAATATAATATTTATATTACATAAAATTAAAAAAATAAAAATTGATGATTATATAAAACATTACAATATATACATATATACATACATATATATATATATATATATATATATATATATATAGAATATTTCATAATAAATTTATATATATATATATATATATATATATAACCAATGAATAGATGAAAGAATAACACGTGTTTTTGTTTTCTACTCCACGCGATATTCTTTCATCTATTCATTGGTTATTTGTCCATTTCCAGGGTCGGAAGGTTCAGACGGGAGAGCTATAGATGCCTCCGTGTCTCTGTTGGTTGTTGTCCTGAAAACTCGGGATCTTCCATTTGAAGGCACAAATGTGTGTTTGGTTATCTTGTCCGTTGTTTGTGTTTTCTCATGTTTCAATTAACATACTTGCTCCCAAGTTGTCCACCCTTTCTTGGTTATGTGTCGATGACGGCGAATGAGCCAGAAACATGCATGCCTACGGTTACCACTCATTCTCTGTAACCTCTTTTGCGTGATGACCGTTTAATTCTGTTCTTGTTATATATATATATATATATAAATATATATATATACATATATATATATATATATATATATATATATATATATATATATATATATCAATATTGGGGTAACGGGCAAGTTAATTAAAGAAAACGCTTCCTTCTTACTGTTTCTCTTCCAAGCTTTCGGAAACGTTTATTTCCATTATCAAGGATAAGTAAATTGAGAATGTTATAATTGTTGTTATAAATTGGTAAATATATCGATATTTGAACTTTTTAAAAAATGTTTTAATCATAAGTTATTTTGACTGATTCGTGAATATAAACATTTTCTTTATATGCTAAAATTTTTTTGAAAACAAAAGAAGAAAATAGGTTATGTTTGTAACATAGGTTCATAGATATTGGAATATTCTTCTTTTATTATATAAAACTCAACTTCAAATTATTATAGATGTCATCTTAATAATTTCTTCTTAGATATTTAAAATTATAATAAAAGATTATAACAAATTCATTTTATATAAAATTATTGAAAATATTAAAATAATTTACCTAAAATAATATTATTTCTAAAAATCATCAAACTTTCATTTAGATAAGTTTTAATTACGTATAAGAATTTGAATAGTATATTAAGTACAAGTGTTAAAAAGGTTACTTTAGTCACGAGTTTTACTAGGAACGAGTGGAGCGAAGCGGAACGAGTTCGTTGTGAAACGAGTGACTAAAGACGTTTTTAACACAAGGTGCTTACTATACTTTTTCTTCGCCCGCGGGAAGGACAAAATGATATTATATTTGAATTATATTCATTACATGACGGACGATGGCTGACAGCTGACTGACAAATCAAATGACGCAGAATAACAAAATTATCACGGAATATGAAATTTAACATACAAAATATACACTTGATTTGACGTTTAAAAAACAAAAGATAAACGAGATGTGACTTTTCGCATTTTAAACACTAGTGTTTAAAGAGTCGTTTTGTGCATGTCAAACCCGTGTGCAAAGTGCGGTTTTAGTAGCGGAAGTAGAAAAATTTAGTTATTTTTATTATCAATTGTAGTAGATAATAATAAATATCACTCATGTTATTATGGTCACTTTTTTTCTAAGAAATGTCTTTCTTTGGTATTTGGTTGTATGTCCAAAATACTAACGAATTCAAAATCCATAAAGTGAGCATTATCAATTACATGTTCAGCCAAGGCACACCTTTCAGTAACTCACAATCGTTCTTATGGAGACTTATACGGCTCTTTAAGTTCTGGCCAGTGTGACCAATATATTTATTATCACAATTTTTGCATGCAATAGAATATATTACATTTGAAAGATTAAGACGTTTTGTCTTTCAAATTAGTCAAAATAGACTTTATGATTAGGCATGTTTTATTGGCAATTCTAATGTTATTCATAGGTTTAAAAATCCTACTCAACTGTGGTGTTATTTCTTTAATGTCTGGTAAAGGTACATAATAATTTATATTATCTGATTGGTCGTTTCTAATATTAATGTCTGTAATGTCTATAGTGGGAGAATAATTAAATAGTATATATTTAACTAATTTATTTGGATAACCATTTTCCAAAAATAGTTGATATAAAATTTTTAGGTTCTTTTCATGAAAAATAAGATCTGATATTTTGAATATTCTATTTTTCATTGGTTTGATCAAGTTAATTTTCATGGAATATTTATGCTAAGACCAATAGTTCATAAATCGTCCTGAGCTAATTGGTTTTCTGTACCAATCAATAGATAATGTGTTATCATAATTCCTTATAAATTTTGTGTTAAAAAATGGTACACTTTGATTACTGTCTTCTTTTTCCATTGTAAATTTTATATATGGATCACAGTAATTGAATATAAAAAGAACTTCATCTAAGTTAGTTTTTGGTAATGCTAAAATAATATCATTAACATATTTTTTTTAAATTATTTTAAATGGTAATAATGGTATAATTGTATCCAATAATATATCCATTACATAACAAGCTATAATGGGAGAAATTGTAGCTCCCATTGGAGTACCAAAAGTTTGTTTATATATTTGATTATTAAATGTAAAATAGGTATTTTCAAACAGGAATGTAATAATTTCTTGAAAATATTTTTTAGATATTTGACAATGTTGACTGATTTCATTCCATTTTTTATCAATTGCTCTTAAAGAAAATTCTAAATACACATTACTGAATAAAGAAACAACATCTAAACTGCAAATTACATGATTATCAGGTAATTGAAATTTGTTAAATTGATTGAAAACTTCAAATGAGTCTTTAATGTAATATTCTGTATTTAAATTATATGTCTTTGTTAAAATATCAGTGATATATGAACCTAATAAATTAGTTGGTGTACCTTTAGAAGCTACAATGGGTCTAATTGATAATATTGGTTTATTAATTTTGGGAAGGCCATAGAATTTAGCAGGAATTCCATTATAACAAGTAAGTTTATCTTTCGTAATTTTATCTATTTGTTTAGTATTAAACATTTTTTTTATTATAGTATTATATTTATTTTGAATTGTTAGTGTAGGATCTTTGTTTAATACGATATAAGAAGAATTACTATTTAGAATTTCTGTAGATAGTTCAATATAGTTTTCTTTAAACATAATAACAGTGGAGTTACCTTCATCACTGTTACAATTATATTTGAGGGCATTTTCAGAAATTCTCTTGTTTTATAGTATAAATTACGTAAGAATAAATTATTTGGTTTTTGGTTTATTTGATTTGTAATTATATTTGTTGATTTTACTATTAATGTTTTTTTTCAAATGGTCATCTGAAGTTTGTGATGTAATATATTCAACATCTGCTAGTAAATGTTTTATTTGAATATCTTTTCCTAGAATTGGCTCTGTACTAAATTTAGGACCTAAAGATAAAAAACATAAAACGTCATTTGGAATATCATTGTTAGTAAGGTTTTTTATCCATTTAGGGCTTGTATTTAATTTTATTTCAAATTCTTTATCTGTAAGTTTATTTAATTTAATAATGTTTTTATTTTTTATTGAGTAAAAAAATTATCATAGGTTTTTGTTTGACGAAATCAATAATTATCAAAAATATACTCTGAAGTTGATTGTATGATTTCAGTTTTTAAAAAATTCAAATTATGTTCAAGATTTACAATAGTTTTTTGATTATTGGATATTTCAATATTCATGATTTTATGCCCTAACCTTAATAAAAAAATGGTATTCTTCTTTACATAGATATTCTGACGATGTAGGTCAATCAATGGTACAGTGGCATCATGAATGTGATTTGGTGTGATACCTTCTCTTCTACATTTAAGTAAGAAACGTCTTCTATTGTATTCTTTCGCTAGTTTCATTTTAGTTCTTGACCAATTTTTTAAAGATTGAACTGCATATTTACCATATTGTTCATATATAACAATATCAATTTACTTATCCTTGATAATGGAAATAAACGTTTCCGAAAGCTTGGAAGAAAAACAGTAAGAAGAGTTTTCTTTAATTAACTTGCCGTTACAAAGACTATCTTATATATATATATATATATATATATATATATATATATGAGCATAATTAAACGGGCATATCACGCAAAAGAGGTTACAGAGAATGAGTGGTAACCGTAGACATGCATGTTTCTGGCTCATTAGCCGTCATCAGCACGGTATAACCAAGAAAGGGTGTTCAACTTGGGAGCAAGGATGTTAATTCAAACATGAGAAAACACAAACAACGGATTTCAACAAGATAACCAAACGCACATTTGTGCCTTCAAATGGAAGATCCCGAGTTTTCAGGACAACAACCAACAGAGACACGGAGGCGTCTATAGCTCTCCTGTCTGAACCTTCCGACCCTGGAAATGGACAAATAAGCAATGAATAGATGAAAAAATAACGCGTGGAGTTTAAAACAAGAACAGAATTAAACAAGCATATCACGCAAAAGAGGTTACAGAGAATGAGTGGTAACCGTAGAAATGCATGTTTCTGGCTCATTAGCCGTCATCAGCACTGTATAACCAAGAAAGGGTGTACAACTTGGGAGCAAGGATGTTAATTGAAACATGAGAAAACAAAAACAACGGATTTCAACAAGATAACCAAACCTCATCTTCTTGTTAAAGTTTTTATTTTTAATAACATTTTCTTGACGTATTTTTTCTTCCATAATTTTTATATTTTTATTTGGTGATTTTATTTGAATATCAGATATTATATTAATTTTTTTGTTATTATTATTTTCATTATTTTCTAGAACATTTTCAAAATCAAATAAATATGATAAATTAGGTAATGAATATATTTCTATTTGGTCATGAATTAGGTTGTGGCAAATTTTCGGTTTTTCTTTGAATGATCGAGTCAAGATCATCAATACTAACATCTAATGCTTCTGTCTCAAATGCATTAGGATGATAATTTTGTTTTATTCTTGATAAGGAATCAGCCGCAAGCTATATTTGCCTAATTCAAATTCAATGTCTGTGAGTAGAAATAATTTTATAGGCATAGAAACATGATTGCCAGTCAATTGTTTATTACTAAAGTTTATAAATAAAGCCGCTTTCATTATGTCTTCCATAAAAAAATTCATGAAAATAGTACAATATAAAATGAATATTACCTTTATAATTTAATTCTGTGAATGCCGATATTTCAGCCAGAAATTTTATCTTTTTGCTTATAAGTAATGTTTTAATGTCAATGTTCGAATGATAAATGCAATGCGAATAAAATATCTCTGTGGCTGAATGTCGGAGAAAATATTTTGTACTACCAGTGTTAACTAAAAGTTTAAATTTAAGTTGTTGTATATCGATATATGGTATATTATGATTATTTCATACTATATCAATTTCTACTACCTCCGATTTTTTATTTGTGCGGCTTTCCGAAAATTTTGATTTTGTTCTGAGTCATTCTCTTCAGAACAAACAAAATTCTCAAAATCTTTCATTATTTCTTCCTCTTCAATTTCGTTTTCATAATCATTATTATATAATTCTTCAGATACAAACTTTGGCTTTTGGCCATTGTTCCGGAAATGTTGATTACTACTTTAGAGTCTGTTACCATTATTATTAGTATTATTTCGCGGAGAAAAGTTATTATTATTTCTAGGATAGTCTGTGAAATTTTTCGATGTTGTTGTGTAGGTATACTTGAATTATTGTATGTTTACCCGTGCGTCATTAATATCTGATAACATAAGCGACAAATGTGAAATTATTTTGTTCTGTTCTTCACTATTAATAGATAATATGTTATCAGATATTAATGACGCACGGGTAAACATTCAATAATTCAACTGTAGTTTATGTGCAAGTGTCTGATGAGATCTGAATGCATTACGCTTTGGTCCAAATACTTGAGCGTTTAGTGAGATAATTGCGTGCTTGATGAGGCTGTGGTTGTATGTTTATAGGTTGACTCGGAAAAATTGGCCTTTGATAATTATAATTATTATTCCTCGGATGGCTAAAATTATTATTTCTATTATAAATAAAATTATTATTTATATTATTATCTGATGGTTTGAAATTATTATTTTTAAAAGATTGTCTTTGTTAAATTGACCGTACAATCTCTGAAAATGTTCAAACCCATCCACATAAGCCATTGCATCTTCCAAAGAATTTGGTTTTTTGAGATGCATATTATTCTTAAGGACGTCAGTACATCCTGCTATGAAGGTGTTCAGCGCCGTTTTATCGCAATGGTTTATGTCATTTTTTATCATTATCATTTAAATTAAAATCATTGCTAATTCTTTGGATAACTATACTTTTTAATAGTTGAAGCCTAGCTCCAAAATATACTAAACTTCCATTTTCAAATGGCCTCGTTCTTGTTAATTCCTGCAATAGGTATATAGTCTAAATATCTTCTGTCTGCGAAACATTGTCTCAATGCATCTTCAATTCTAGGCCTCGTATTTAATTCAATTCTGGTTCCGACCATAGCTTCTGCTTTTCACACTAATTTTTCCTGAATACATTCTAACATATACTTATTGACCTCCACATTCTTATAATGTGCATATGTTTCTATTAATTTTTCACATCGAGTGATACATTTATTTAGATTATTACTATAAACATCGTAAGGTTTAATATTTTCTAGTTTTAATTTAAATACCTCCTAATTAATGGCGATAGATGACTTTGTAGCTGCTGTAGCCATTTTTAAATTATTTAAATTATTAGATGAATCTAAATTCTCAAAATTATTCGTATTTACTTTTTCTTTGATATCAAGCTTATTAAATGCCTTTAATAAACCTTCTAAATCGTTCATAAAAAATTCGAAATTTCTTTATCAAATTATCATTCGTATCCTCAAAGTATCCCCAAAAGGTGAGAAAAGGTAAAAAAGAAGGAACTTTGTACTCACAGTTAATTGTAGTACTCAGGTTTTTCTTCGGTGATGGTACGTTCTTCGGAATCCGCACTCGATGTTAAAACGTCAAATTGTGAAAGTTCTTTACTCGACACTATTCGATAAAGTTCTCCACAACCGCACGAATCCTACTGTCGACTGCGCCAATTACATATTTTGCTGAAGATAACAAAAATTTATTTACAAAAATTTGTTACAATTTGAGACTTAGCTGTACAGCTAAATCTAGAACAAACTAGATTTATCTATCCGTGTATGTATAAATAATCGCTGACGTTGCATCTTCTATTTCTGTTGCGCTGGAAATTTCTAGGCCTTTAACTTGCGTTCTGTACGTGATCTAATCGAAAAAAATTAACTTTTTATCTTTTAGTTTAAATTCTAGTAATATGATTTATTATATCCGAGATGTCATTTTTTTTATTTGGTTTTGAAACAATAAAAGTATAAAATTCGATGATGAAATTTGTTCGCTCAAATTATAACTTTTTAACACCGAAAACTATTTTTAAAACTTGATTTTTACAATATAATAAAAATTACAATAATTGCGAAATCACTATTTAACAAAGCTAATAATGAACCGACAATGCTAAGAATGAACTAACTTTAATTTATAAATAACGACTTTAACCAACGAACAACCAAGCTTCTAACAACTACTTATATTTAATAACTTATTTCAATAACAACTTGAATAATACTGAATAAGTTGTTTTTCGATTTTGAGTTTGTTTCTTCCAATTGTTTCTTCTTGTTCTTCGTTTGCTTCTTCCGAATTTTTGTATGAACCAAAATATTATTATACTTATACAAATACTTAAAATTATTGAAAATAATCAGATTCTTGTATGCTGTTGCGGAATTTTTATTTCTTGAATAGTTTTTATATTTTTAGCAATTTTATTGATTTCATATAATCCTTCAAAACCTATTTTAGTTAAGTTTGGTGAATTATATGTTTGAACTTCTAAAAAGTTTGTATCTAATTTTGGCAATATTATTGATTTTCCTTTTCTAATTTGGATGTTGGTTGAAAATATCTCTTCTCTAACTTGAATCTTGCAATCTTCTGGAATTCGGATGATTGATGGATGATTAATTTCCAAATATTGATCGGAAGTATATCTTGTTAATATTTTCATCGCTGAATTTGGAATAATTAAAACTTCGTTTTAGTGACTTGTTCTATTATAGTTTCTTGAAAGTGAGCATTGTTAGCATAGCAGTTCATAGGAGAATAGCCGTTCAATATTTCCATAGTACAGTTGTCTCTCGACTTAATTTCTTGTTGACAGTAATATTTTTCTTCTAACATCGGACACTCTTCTTTTTTGCCAAGTACGGTTGTAATGGGATAAATATTTTGTGGTTTTGAATAATGGGGTATAAGTGGTAAAATTCTGTAGTTTTAGATTTCAGGATGGGTACATGGATAGCAAACATTATTTTGGATTTGGAAAACATTACTTGGGAACCCAAAAAGAGATAATATGTGAAAATATTATAAAATTTTGGAATTTGTTCTTCTTCGAAGATCGTATGCAAATATTTTATCATCTCTACAATTTCTTGATTTGAAATCACTGAGCTATGAATAGAATTTAATTTGGAAAATGTAATGGAGTTTTCAATATTATCAATTAACGTGATTAAATTTTGACAATCCAGATTAATCTGTGAAATAGTGCTATAAAAGGTGATAAAATTATTTAAAGTTACTATTTTACGTTCTATTGATATATAAATGTTTTCCAAATTATCTTGTAATTTCTGTTGATTATGCCATAAGGTAGTTAATGATTTATTATAATGATCAGTTAATTTCTTATTTAAGGATATTTGCATATTAACTTCTTGAATTATTTGTTTTTGGTTTTGTTGGAATCAAGAGTACCAAAAAGCCATTTATCAATTTTTCCATCAGCGTTTATTAATCCTCTTTTTGCTCTAATATGATGGTAAATATTTTCTGATTTTCTATGCAATGTATTGATTAAACTTTTCTTTCTTTCCATCATTTGCTCGGCCAAATTATGGTATGAAATAAGGTTTGTTGCATTAGCTTCTACTAAACTATTTCTTAACTTATAAAAATATTGTTTAACTGTTTCCATTTGCTTACTAACTTCTTTTAAATTTATATAGTGTATGAAAGTATGTTTAGTATAAATAACCTTACATAATCCTATATTAATTGGTAGTATTAAATTATTTAATTTAGTAACTTGTATGTCTTCGGTTCTACACTTGGTATGAACAACCAGAAACAGGGCTACCATTATCATCAGTTTCATTTTGCTGCAACAATTTGTTAGAATTAGTTTTAGGTTTTCTAATTATATTTTTGTGATAAATTCCTTTATTAGTTTCTAAAATTATGTCTGAGTCTGTAATAATTTCTGCTTTCTTGTATTTTGGTAATCTTTTATCTCTAAATTTTGATGAGACAATACTAAATCGTCATCCAGATCAAAAGGATTTATTTAAATCTAAAGAAGATTATTTAAATCAAATAAGTATCATTTTATTTAAAGGAATATCATTTAAATCAAAAGTGCTCTTTTAACTCAAAGTAGATAATTTAAATCTAAGAAAAATCATTGTAATCCAGATCCTTTAATTATTTTGAGAGATCTCAATTTTCATTTTAACAAAATGAATAGAATTTTAAACGAAAAATTGAATATTTCATATTATTACTTTTGAAAATTATTATGATGTCTACTTCTATGTCTTCGAACATTTTTGGTCAATAATATTTTGATCTAAGCGAATTTTTATGTTCATTAATCCCTCTACGTTCTTTTTTATATACATGAAAATATTCCATTTTCGATTTTTGTTCTGTATTAAATTTAGGCATTGTTACATATAATCTGAAGTTTTCGAATATTTTCTTTGAAAATTATTATTACATATGTTTCTATATCTAATTATATCATTGTTTTTAATAACTAGTTCTATTGTTATGAAGTTAAATAATAATCAATAAAATCATTACACGAAAGGATTGAATAATTCGTATTATTTCTTTTAAAAGTATTATTATATCTTTATATTTTTATGTCTAATTATCGTATTATTATTAATTTATAGTTCTACTGTTATAACTAAATAATAATTATTTAAATATTTATTATTGTTATTATATTACTAGTTTCTATTGTCTATTGTAATTACATGTGTACATAAAATTACCATATATTTTATGCCATTTGATGACTTCTTGTATTCAGAACCACCTTAATGCAAAGTGTTCCCAATTTTTTCTAACGAACTCTTGCAATCTTGAATATCCGCTTGTCCTCTTATTTTATCGTCACGATTTTGTATTTCCTTGTTTACTTTTTGATTGCTTTCTTCACATACTCTTGTTCACGCTCTTGTTACTTTCTATCTTCGTATTTCTGTCAACAATTTTCTTATTTCTATTCTTCTGTAAGTTTTCATTAATTTTCTCGTTACCTTCTTCTGTTTTCTTATTTCCATTAACACTTTTCTTGTTTCTATTCTTCTTTATATTTTCATTTATTTTCTCGTTACTTTCTTCTATTTTCTTATTAATAGTGTCATTTATATTCTTGTTTCTTTCATCCATTTCAATATTTATAATTTGATTATTTTCTTCTATATCTTGTTAAAGTTTTCATTTTCCGTATCATTTCCATTCACTTGACTTACTTATATTTCCATAAGAACCTGCATATTTTTGCTTTCATTATTTCCTAATCCGTTTTTCTCGTATTAACTTAAATTTGTTTTATTAGTTAAATTTTTTCTATTTGGTTTATTGTCTAGTAATGATTTTAATTTTGGGTTTTTTATTTCAATGTATGCTAGTGGTTTATTTGAAGTAATATTTATTTCTACTACCTCAGAGTTTTTTTGAAAATTTGGTTCTCTAGCATAATTTTCTTCTGCGAGAACGTATTAACTGTTTCTTTTATTTCTTCCATTTCATCATAATTATTATCATTATTATTACTAGTATTATTATTATTTCTATTCATAAAATTATTATTTCTTCTTGGAGAATCCGTAAAATTTCTTGACGTTGTGGACATAGGTTCCGGTCTAGGTAAGCTATGTACAGGTATTTGGTGAGGTATGTAAACATTTCGTTTTGGATCAAATACTTGCGCATTAGTCGGATAATGTCAGGTTGTTGTGGTTGTGGTTTTATATCAATTGGTTGGCTTGGAAGGTTTTGTCGTTGTTGAAAATGATGGTTATATTGGTTATAATTGTTTTTAAGATAATTTGGGTTATTGAAACTCCGATATTGATTATTATAATTATATGAATTGTTATTTGGTGACACATAGCAATTTGGAATTTTTGAAGGATTTCGGCTCATTCAAATGACCATATAATCTTTCAAAATTCTCAAATTCTTCGACGTAAGCCATCGCGTCCTCTAAAGAGTTGGGCTTTTTCAGACGCATATTATTTTTGAGGGCACCGGTACATCTTGCAATAAAGCTGTTCAGTGCTGTCTTATCACAATGATTTATATTGCATCTTTTATCATTTTCAGACTGTCGTTACTGATCCTTTGTATAATCTTGCTTTTTAACAGTTGAAGTCTAGCTCCGAAGTCGATTAAATTTTCATTTTTAAATGGCCTTGTTCCTGCACGATGCAGTCCAGATCTCTTCGATCTGAAAAACACTGTTTCAAGGCTTCCTTAATCTTTGGCCATGTGTTTAGTTCCATTCGGTTTCCTACCATGGCTTCAGCTTTTCCTATCAATTTTTCTTATATACAATCCAATACATGGTTGTTTATTTCTACATTATTATTTATAGCATATGTTACAATTAATTTTTCACACTGGGTTATGGATTTATTTAACGTATTACTGTCACCGTCATATGGTTTGATATTTTCTAATTTTAATTTAAATAACTCCCAATTGAGAGTTTTTGTAGTAGCAGTAGCCATTTAGTTTATATTCACAGATGAAAATGAATTCTCAAAATTATTATTACAATTATTATTTTCTTTAATAATTAATTTATTAATTAAATTTTCCAATCCGTTCATAAAATAAATCGGCAGCAAGTGTATTTAAATTAAAAAAATTATGTCTCCTACTCTTATAAAAAGGTATGGAAAGGTAAAAAAGGAAACTTGTTACTTACAATTGATTTGAAGAGCTGCAGTTTCTTCTTTCTTCCAAGTCGTGAGTTCTTTATACGATCGATTCGACAACGTTTTTCATGACCACACAGATCCTACTGACTGCGCCAATTATAACTTTTTAACATCGAAAAATATTTTTAGATTAAAAACTTTATTTTTACAATATAATAAAAATTACAATACTTGCGAAATCACTATTTAACAAAGCTAATAATGAACCGAATTTTGTTTTGTCCATAAAAAATCGAATGGGATACAAAAAGGGCTCAGTTCACGTCTGGTATTCCGATTAAACCGAACTCCCTGTCAACAATTACGTAACATCAAATACAATATAGGTATTGGTAAAAGAAAACAAAATATTAATACCTTTCAGAGTCTAGCTCCGCAACATAATTTAAATGGGATATACGATTACATTGCTACACTATATGTTTTGCGCCAACTATACATTATATAAATAACGATACTGGTAATAAAAATACTGACTAATTGGAATATTCATAAATAGAAAAATTTATTTTTCAGAATTTGTTCGTGATCTGATAACTTTTTCTAAAACTGGGTTGGTTGGCTTAGGTGGGTCTTATATTCACAGCGTTGTTGGACCGTCAGGTCGTGGGATATTGTTATACTACTTTCCTTCAACTTTTTACAATTTCTCAAAATTTTCTTTTTTTTCAAATATGATACGAACTCTATCTTGAATGATCGATTTGTTGTTTTTCGCATGCATTAATAATTATTTATATCTGACTCGTTGACAACTACGTTCAACATGTTATTGGGTTCAGTACAGATAAATTTCTATTTTTATTGGGGACATCCCATCCAAAAATAATTAGGTTGTTTTGCTTTTCCTTCCTCTCTAACTTTTCAATTTTTTCGTTTAATTAACAATTCTCTTTCTCGAGGCTGTTTATCTTGGACTTCAAGTCCTCAAATGTCAGTAAGATATTACATTCACTAGCTCCGATTCTGTTTTTTAGTTCCACTTTACAATTCCTTATTTCTTTCAATATTTGTTTGACTAAATCTTCCATTATTTTCAGTTTACACAACGAGTTCTTGATACTGATCATTCTTAAAAATATTTCGTTAATAACCCTGTTAGAACTCTGTGTGAAGGTTTTCTAAATAATTCAAACGAGTAGTAATTGACCATTAATTGATATTCGATTAGAAGGTTTTTTATATACATATAAAAACCAGAGGCAATAATAAACTGGTGCCTTATTTAGATGTCACTGATATTAAATAAATACCAAATTTTAAAAAAAAATTCACATTGTTTCTGTCCAAAATACTAAAATTTACGAGAGACTATTTTATAGACTCCGTATACACACTATCGAAACAACTATGATGTACAGTTGTGTTTGATTTGATGTGTGATATTTGTGAAATGGCACCATTTGAGGTAAATGCTGAACCTAACGAATTGCTTATTAATGACGATTCACATTAATAATGAGATTCCTGCTAATAATGTAATGTAAGTTATGTTAATATCCAAATTAATTATGAAATACATCTTAATGCAATTTTAATTAATAACAATGAAATTAGGCAAAATTTTGGAAATTTAAAAATCGAGATTTGCATAAATCATTAGGAACACACGCTGGGAATGAAAACGGCTTTGTATCGAATGCCTTCTTTCAGCAAAAAATTAACAAATCTCAGCTTGATCAATAAATAATTAACAATGAATAAGCTATTTTGAGGTTAGAAGAAATATTTTTGTATATAATGTACAAAGTTTAATAATTATTCGCAAAGCGCTTTCGACTATAAGTCATCTTCAGTTCTTCTCTAGAAAAGTATGAAAAATTAAATTTAAAGTTAAAATATCAAAGAAAATACATACTTATCTAGGGTCACAAAAAACTAAATCCATGATAGACTGTATAAATCGTTAAAGACTTAAAAACTCATAGTAAAATATTAAAACAAAGTTAAATAAAACGTTAGCTATATAATATATATAATATAAGAATATATTAAAAAGTTATGGTCAAAGAGAAATCTAGATTTTAGAAACGTGTGCATAGCACTATCGGCCACATTCCGACCAATTGATTGAAAGGACATATGTCAAACCATAGAAAACGACAAAAATCAATAGAGAGCGAACTGCCAACATTAATATTCTACGTTTAAAAAAAAGTGTCTCAGAACTGATCAAGACACTGTTATGATAAAAGCCTATGTAAAGGGATGAAGTATCTGTCTAAATCCACTTGAATGTTAAGACAATAATTATTATTATTTAGTACAAACTTAATTTCAACGTCCTTCAAGAAGTCTAATAAAGTGAAATTTTTATGAGTTACAGGCTTTGAGAGAACGGAATTCTCTCCTGGATCTAAATTATAGTAATTAAATTTTAAATGGTGCCCAAAAGTGGACCTATCAGGACATTGGAGATAATCATTTATACGAATTTCCAGAGACCAATATATGTGGCATCGCAATCACCACAATTCAATTTGTACACTCCACTTTTTGCTAGTTTACCAATTTTATCCTTAGAATTAACTAGCTCGTTACTCAATTTATTATAAGTTTTGAAGGAAATTCTAAAATTATCTGAAACATTGTAAATTTTTCTTGTTGGATCTTCTAAATAAATAATTTTTGAAAATAAATTTGATTTAAAAATAAAATTGATACGCCATTGGTCGGTTTCTCTTAAAGATATTATCGTTTTTTTTATATATTTTAAAACTGGATTTGGAAGAAATATAATTGTGTGTTGATGTAGTGGTAATAAGTAATATGCTCAGTGTGAATATCACGAATGGTACCAGTAATTCCAACTTGATAATCTGTAGTGATAAAATTTGAATTTATTGATTGCCTTATTAAGCTATTTATTAGTCCTCATAGTTTATTATATTTATATCAAATTTACTACGTTGATATCAATCAAATTTATGAGCATTCCTATTATTTTTACTTTTCCGCCCAACCCTGTAAGATACGAGAAAAGTATTTGTTTACCCCAAAAAAATATGGATTTTTTTGAGTTATTTTTTCGTTTTTCAGTGAGAAAAACACGAAAAACGGGTTTTTAGAAAAAAATCCTGTGTGTACCTATGTCATCGTTGTCGTCGGCCAATTTTTGTTAGCAGGATAATAGTTTAGATTAAAACATTTAATTTCCATTTAAAAAATATTGAATATTTAATTTATCTTGTAACGACAATGTCGTCTAAAATATAAGTTAACACCCTCCATACATAATTAAAAACAAAACATCGGGGACTGGGATATAGAACACTACCAAACCAAATTATCACAGTAGCCGAAGTTGGGCAACCAGTACCTAGAGAGCAACACTTTCGCCATTTCACTAACAGCTCGACCGATATTATTAACATCGAAACATCTCGAGACACCTACAAGCTCAATCCTAAGGGATAGAAGTGATAGGAAAGCTTCATAGGTGAATAACCGAGTTAATTTACTATATCCTGGAGTATGTTGAGCCTAGGATCGTAATTAACACCCGGCTTGTCGTCGACCCCTTGGTGTGTTGAACCCAAGGCTAGACACTAGCAAACCCCGTCTTTCGGCGGAAACTTTAGAGCGTGCTGAGCATAGAACGGAAGCCAACCGTCATAGCCAAGTCCTGGAGCGTGCTGAGCGCAGGACAGAAGCCTTCCCGTTTCCCGTCTAGCTGAAATCCCGGAGCGTGTTGAGCCCGAGACGGAAGCGAATTCCCACCTCACCGAGATCACGCTGTGTGTTGAACGCGAGATCTGGTACCTAATACACCCCGTTTATTTTAGGCAACCTGAACGAGGGGGTAAACCGAGTATCCCAGGTCGACAAATTTCAGTAACTTTATATAATAGTACTAATTTATCAATAAATCTTTGTCATAAAGTCAAAGGGACCAGGTACGGTCGATCCAGACCATTTACTATGAGAAGCCGTAAGATCTGTAGACAACCCGACCACCCCCAGGGAAGCCCCGCAGAATCAAGGACCAACAATTGTACATATAATAACTGTATATAGAATTAGTTTTAAGTTGTAAAGATTTTATTGAATTTTTAGTTTAACAGGTAACATACGTGTTACTATGAAACAAACACATCTAACCATCGAGCCCTTTTTATGGTCTACCCCCTGACTACCCACGGCAATTACAAATTGATGCCCGAGCAGAAGAATTACAAATTGGCGCTCGAGCAAAACGATTACAATCTTAAATAATAAATAGTTTCGACCTAAAAATTTGATTTTTTTAATCCTTATTTTTAATTGAAGATACAGCTTCCGGAGGGCAACAAGTCGCCAATTTTATGATTGGGTATTGTTCAGGGCATATCACATATGAACCCTTTTGATTTTCAGATCACCAGAGCCAGTACAACGGGTCCTATAAATCCAGATATACTACATGTTTGGTCATTTTTCGAGATATTTCGGTTTGTTAGCCCGATGCAGCCTCCAAAGTGTATACAAGTGACCAATTTGATTGGATTTTGTTTAGGGTCTCACAGATGAACCCTATTAACGTTGGAACAACATTTTTCCTACGAGCTTATTATCAGATGTTGTGACACCAGTATTCAAAATGTTTATATTGTTTCTCATATTTTCGTTCAGATTTAGCGGGCAGTACATTTTTAAACTTGCAGAGATTGCGACCTCTTTGAACAGCTTTTAAACCGTTTTATGATTTGATGAAGAGAAAAGTGTTGGTGTTTGTAGATTCTTGCTGACAGAAACTGAGGAAAAATCTGACATCATATGGCATAGTTGACAAGTGCATTTATTATTGCTTGACTATATTATATGTATAAAATCATTTATCATTTTAAAGGGTACTAAATATATAATTTTTTGTTAAGCTGAAATATGAATATCGGGAAATACCACAGCATTTTAAACAAATATTGAGTAGTTTTACTTTTCCGCATACAGTGCGAAAATAGTATATTACATTACGAGTGCGGAAAGTGGCACTCTTCACACGAGTGGGAAACATTGTAGCACGAAGAGTAAGCCGAGTGCGACAATCTCACGAGAGTGAAAAGTCACTTTCGCACAAGTAATGAACAATATTTTTCCTACGACCACCCATTTTATTAAGGAATATGTAAATATCAGATTGTGTATTTTGAGTTGCCTGACTCTTTTATTTGTGACATTATATGTTTGAATATTGTTTCTATAAAAAGTGCACATGAATTACTTTTATAGTGAAATAAAGAAATAACGATAATTATTGTTTATTTGAAAAAATTACAATAATTAAGTACTTATTAGATACAAGTGGAGAACAAATTGATTTATTTGGAGCCATAAAAATTAAAAGTGAATGGGTTATTGTTACAATAATAAATTAACAATTTTTGGATTTCGTTGCTATCCCTTAATTGCTTCAGTACCGTTCGAACCTTCGAATAGTAAAAAGACTCAAAATCGCACTGGAAAGTGACGGCTTGGAACCAGAAACATTTTTATTCAAAGACGAGGCTTCCACCTTAATCTCGTCAATTTCTGCTAATATAAAGAATTATATTTCTGCTTTGAAGAACGATATTTCTGCTAATATGGACGAGAAGATTTCAACCATGAAGAATGATTTTTCTGCTATGAAGAACGATATTTCTGACGCTGACGTGGAAAATACAATTTCTTCTCTAAAATCGGATATCGAGAATAAGATTACAACGATGGACGATGGAATTAAGGAATAAGAGAAATAAGGCAGATTTTAGAACAGCAGAAGAAAAGAAGATCGAACATATAAAATCCTGCAAGCCACCCCAAGATAGAAGATACTGGCAGTTTTGTCCGAGTCAAGGACCCAATGTTCGACGGAGAGACGTCGTGGACCAATTATGTAAAACAGTTTAAAGCAGCCGCTAGAGTAAATAATTGGTCGGATAAGGAGAAGGCAGTGAACTTAACCATCGCGCTTCCGGAAGATGCCTTAGATATACTTCCTACGATAGCCCTTGAATAAACAGATGACCTCGAGCAGTTGAAAAAGAGGTTAGACGTGCGATGTGGTCATGAACATCTAGAACACTTGTACCAATCCTCCCTAAAACTCCGAAGGCAGAGACGTAACGAAACCCTTCAAAAGTATGAAGTGAATATTGTCCAACTAGTTCGATTTGGTTATTCATCAATACCAGAGAACATGATGGAATCTTTGGGCATGCAGGCCTGTATTGAGGGCTTACGTGACCACGATATGCAGAGGACTCAGCCACGAAGGGTTCGGGATACAACAAAGTTAGGACCGTCCAAGAAGAAGGGGCCGAAGACAGAATTAAACAGATAATCAACTTGATAAAAAGTGTGGTAGACAAGAAGCCGAAGAAGATCAGATGCTGGAATTGTGGCGAGCTAGGCCATGTACGCAGTTCGTGTAAGCGCCTCAGGACTCATGCAAACCAAGAACCTCGGTCCTAGGGAAACTAGCACGGGTCGGCTACGACCGGAAGTACCGACCCAGGATCGTTTCAAAGACCCTCTCATACTGATAGACTTTTTCACATGCCGTAACGACAGTGTAAATGTGTATGGCGAAGTGAATGGCAAGCAATATACTCTGCTGGTAGACACTGGAGCAACTAGAACCCTTATTCGGCCGGAGATAATAAACTCCAAGAAGAAGCTTCTACCGACGAATCTTTGACTGCAGAAATATTCACGCATACGGTAATCGTAACTGACATCGAAGAAGACGTGATTCTGGGAATGGACGTATTGAAACTACATGATTTCAAGTTGGACTTTAGAAACAGAACCGTTAAAGTGGGCTGTGAAGAAGTATTCCTTCATCCATATGAAGGCAGCATGGTGTTGGCAGCAGTACAGGAAGATACCGTTCTACCAGCACGAAGCGAAACCATGATTGTAGCACGGCTACAGGGATTCGTGGAGAAAGGTACACCGGTTATGTTGGAGCCATGGAACCACAACGAAAAGGTTGACAGATGAGTACTAATTGGAGAAGGATTGGTTACGTCAGCGGAGGAGATCCCAGTACGTATCATAAACGTCAACGATTACCGATTTACCAACGAGAAGAAAACCAGGATTCGATCTTACGTACCAGAAATGTCTATAGTTCGTCAAACAACGGAAACTGACAATTCCAATGACAAATTCGAACAGATATCAGCAGTTGGTCAATCCTTGAATCGACCTGAGAAAAGGAAAATGAGAGAATCTCTCTTGTAATATCAAGTACTATTTGTACAAAAAGGAAGGAAGACTGGAAGAACATACACAAAATCGATACTGGTGATACCAATCCAAATAGATAACCAGCTCGAAGATCAGCACGGGTGAAGACAAAGGAAGCTGAAAGAATAATTCGAGTGATCGAAAAAGAGAAAGTAATAGAACCATCTGCTAGCCCATTGGTGTATCCAGTAGTACGAGATTCTGTGTGGACTATGGCCAGCTAAACAACGTGACGAAGAAAGACAGCTAATCTAATCGGCGATACCTTGGTCGGCAGCAAAGTCCTTTCCACCTTGGACATGAAGTCTGGTTAGTGGCAAGTAGAAATGGACCCAGACGACAAAGAGAAAACTGCTTTTATCACCGGATCCTGATTGTGGCATTTCATACCGTTCGGGCTCTGCAATGCGCCCGCGACATTTGAAAATGTCTTGAGAGGTTTTCTTGGAAAACATGCCTGGTCTATTGAGCCTGAAGAATTGAAACGAAGAATTTGGAATATGTATTCAAACAACTTCAAACTGCACAGCTCATGTTAAACCCGAAGAAATGTCAGCTATTCCAAAACCGAGTCAACTATGTGGTTCATATAGTAACCAATGAAGGAGTGGCGAGGGATCCAAAGAAAATTGCTCCCATTCAGCAATGGCCGTAACCAACCGACAAACATCAAGTTGAGTTTCCTTGTGCTTTGCATATACTATCGAAGGTTCATTTGGGATGAAAATGTCACGTGGCTTTTGAAACCTTGAAGAAACATTTAACCACGGCGCCTATACTAGGATATTAGTTACCAGAGGGAGACTTCATTCTTGATACTGATGCAAGCAACGTGGGAATTGGAGGAGTGCTCTCCCAGATCCAAGGAGAGCAAGAAAGTGTGCTGGGATATTTCCAAACCAGAACGAAACTACTGCGTCACGAGAAGAGAACTTTTGGCGGTAGTGAAGTAACAACAGGAAACAATTGGTTGAAGTTAACGGCAATACCTCCATTGAAGTCCCGTAATGTCTTGGGTTATGTTCTCTATTATTACTATTATTTGTCAATTTTAAAAGCTTGCTAAAGGTCAGTGGAAATAGTAGTTTGTATAACAAGTGTGCAAAGCATCACTTTTCCCACGATCGCAGCAAAACCAGCGAGTGGGAAAGTGATTTGCGTACGAGTTGTATATATTATTTTTTCTACAACCACGTTTATTAATGAGAGAAAAGTGAAAAATTTAAAAAAGGAATATTGATTATAGAAAAATCATGTAAACGTGATCAATGTTGATCAATTTTGAATTGTTACACCGGGCGGTGTATCTTTTGTTGATAATAAGTTTTCATTACATGTAATATTAGTGTTTGTCAATGAAATTTACTATAAAGTAATGTTAAATTGTCAAAAATAATTTGACATTGACATTTCCGTGCGGAAAAGTGACATTTCCGTGCGGAAAAGTGACATTTCCGTGCGGAAAAGTGACATCTCCGTGCGGAAAAGTGCCATAGCGTGTACTTTTCCCACAGTAAGCTATTACTTTTCCAACAGATATCTAAGAAACGGTCTGTTTTGCGTATACAAATTTGTGTATAAACGCTTGTTTTGCATAGTGGTTGTAGAAAAAACTATTTTGTTTGCTTACGATATATTTATTACCTTCAGCAACCTTAGCGATGAAACTCTGCATACCACAATCACTCAGGATCTAACTTCCATAAAAGCTTGCTCTCACGTTAATAGGATTAATTTTATCTTTACGAAAACAATAGTGTTCTATACTATAGGTCTTACTTACCTATCTCTCTTTCTTGATGGTGAATCAATAAATTATTCACTTTAAATCCTTGAGTGTTCAATCGAAGATTCTCCACATTTGTTAGCAAAAAACTGTCTGGTCTTCTTCGCTTAGAAACTTAACTCTGCATCCACTCTGCTTACGTATGCTCTTTTTTTCATTTCTTTCTCTTCCAATTAATGGATAGGGACCGAGAAAGATGACGTTTATGCCATCTGCCGTGAAAAAACACAAACAATGTGATGTAAACACAATTAGTAGTTTTGTATAATCAGCGTTTTTAAATGTTCATTTTTTAAAACTGATATTAAATGTTTGTGATGTCGTCATCAAAAGTATCTTTCTGTATTCATGGCTGTTCAAATATGCTGTATAAAAATACTACGCGGTTGAAATTTTATAGTTTCCCCGAAAGTTCATTAAACACTGCGTGGATAACCTTAAAACGTCAAAAATGGATAAATGCAGTATAGCACCATATGTAATTAAAATGTTCTAATTAAAACATTTTATTAACTATTATTTTGTATATAATCAGTATGATACTACAATTGTCAGCTATTAGAAAAGTTCTAAATTTTTTTTACATAAATAAAAGATCATTATCAAGAGAATTAAATGTTGTTTTCTGTACGATTTCATTGATTATATAAAATAAAAAACTAGTTATGTGTTTGCTGACTTTAATATTATATAAGAAGTTCAAATAATTAAATACTATTAAGGGGAAGAAAGTAAACATTTGTACAAAACGAATCACTTCTAGTTTTTTTATTACATTTCAGAAAACAGCGGGAGGATTGGAAACCAAATAAAAGTACTAGAATTTTATGTGCTCATTTTGTCAATAATAAAAAATCAGATAATCCCCTACACCCATCTTACATACCAACATTTTTTCCTGGCAAAGAAAATAGAAAGATCTATTCATTTTTTGCATTTTGTAGGTTGTTTATTATACTGTTTACATCACAATGTTTTTCTTATTTACCACCAGGGCGCTCTACTTTCGACAGAAGTGCTGCCTCTATAGTTCGGCCTCGATCCCTATAGGTACATTATCCATATTTGTATGATAAGTCACGAGTACCTATATATTTCATATTAATTAAGTAATTGTTATGTAAAATTGTCTTATGTTCGATGTATTAAAATTTACCTTCTTATTGTTGATGCATTAATTTTGTTTATATAATTTTCAGAATAATAATATACCTAGCTATTTCATTTTGCGTTTCTACAATCACCAACACTGGAAATATGTATTAAAAATCTCTTGACCTTCTAGTAATTTTATGTTCCAGATTCATTACATTAATGCGAATATATGTTTGAATACTATATAAATTAATTGCATTTTAAATCATGCCGACCAGTCTCAATGATATTTTATAAACACTGAAGAAATTTCTTTAAAATGATTTGGGGCTAAAATTTATTGAAAAAGCAAAAAATCAATATAAAGTAATAACATAAGAAATAAAAGGTGTGTTGACTGCTTTGAAATCCGCTTCTACAATGTAGGTACACATCTGCTATTTCTTAAAAATACATTATTTCAGCAATTAACTAATTTTTAACGAAAATTATTGCATTTTATTCTATATACTTTGAATTGTGCGAAAACGCACGCTTCAGTAGATATTTGCATTGTGTTTATTTTCAACGAAGAACGTCCACAATACATTTTTCGTGTGTCAAAAATATGGATGGAAAAAAGAAGAAGATATGACATTACAAATATTATAAAAGTGGCGTTCGATTTGCAGGCGCGAGCAGCCCACACTGCTCAGGCTAAGTACTAGATAATGACACGACAAATTTAAATAAAATGCTTGCGTGTGCACCATATAACTTCAAAAAATAGTTTCTATCGTTAGTAATTTTGTTTCTTTTTTTGTTTCTTTTGCTTTTGTTTCTGCTTCTGATATGAATGAAATTATTGAAAAAATTATAACCAATACTGCTATAATAACACAAACGAAGTATAACCTCAATATGCATATATGAATGTAACACGAGTAAAGTCGTTGGTGCTTGAGGAGAAAGATGAGAAGAAAGTTTGTGTGTCTGGGCGCGCCTGTGGGCTTCATGCAAAAATCATAATGAACGCAAACATTATACTCGAGTTTTCTCGAGCGAGCAAATCGCCATTAATATGTAAATAAACTGATAGGCTAACCTCAAAAATAACTTATAACATAAGTTTAAAAATGGCTTGTGTGAATTAAATTTTACTTAGCGCTAAAGATTAATAATAATTTTTTCACTTTTCGAAATTCAGATGAGCAAAAGTCTTTATTTGATGCAAGAAACTTTCCTAACATCAACAAATCAATTGTGGCCAAATTAGAGCTATTTGCATTATATGAAATGATGTAGGAATGGATCGAAATGCGTTATCACAACAAAAGTTCAAGCAACACTCGCAGAGGTAATTGATAGGACAGAAATTTACAATTTGCTAAAAATGTAGGGCAAATTCGTTCATAGTAATTTAGGGTTTACACTGTCTTGTTTTATACTTTAATCCATAATATAAAGGTAAAATAAGTAAAATAACAGTAAGAAGTAAATAATTTTAGTTAAAAAACTATATCACCTTAATAGTTATTTTAGAATAAAAATGAAGAAAATAGAGTCAACTTCCAGTTCTGACGAAAGCGATACGGCTGAGCCGAAAAAAGGCAAGAAAGATCGGACAACAAATTAATTTTAATTTGCATTTTGATTTATAATAACATATAATAAATAAAATTTTAAAAAAAAACGCATTTTCATTTATCATATTTTAGTTTAGGGGAAAAATAGGGAAATTTAATTTTATGAATAGGGCAAATGTAGGGATTTTTTTATGTTGGCAGGGATGGCTCTTATAAAAGGTTACCATCACCGATTTACTTAGACTTGACTCCATGCGCTATTTCGGCCAACATGGCCGATTGCAGTATTTTATACTTTTATTTTCCTGAAACTCTTATTAATCTAAATATTAATATTAAAACTAGATCATTTTTCAGAATCCTTTCATCACATATTTTTCTCTAAAACCATTCACTTTTTTATTCCTTAGTGCTGTCATGATGCCTATTATGTGGTGGTAAACATGTTTTTATAGAAATAACTTGATTTCACACAAAATGTCTGTCCAAGACGAGCGAGTATAGCGTCGCGTTTTTCCAATTTTGTTCATCGTGTGATTTTTAAACTAATCTTACATTACAGCCTTTTTAAAAAAATTGCTAGCAATTTAATTGCTGGCTTTTGTTAAATAATAATTGCGCCTGCGTTTCGGCCCATTTTCACTGCAACTTTCAGGCTTGAAAAATATAGAAATATTTCTCATTTTCAAGTTTTCAAGGTTATTTACGCGCAACTCTACGTATTTTTAGTGATTTTAGATTTTGACGACATAATTATTGTGTTGGTCGTTCTGTATAATGACCGAATATCAGTTTTCTTTATTCGATGCTCAATTTTTTCTAACAACATCGAATGCTGGCTCATCCATTCTCAGGTAGTTTTTAAAGATTTTCAAGTCATTACAATCTTTGAATGCGCCTTTTTATATAAGTAGCAAGAACAGCATTTGTAGCGATTGCCAGAAGTAAAATTTTTGTTTTCCTGTATGAATTTTCAAAGCGAATTTGCACCTTTTTTTGTAGGTTTAAATTTGTTTTTAAATTCCAAACTTAAAATTAATGTGATAATAACGTCAATTGTCAATAAAATCTTGGAAATTTGCAAGAAATAGGTACAAATGTATGAAGACTAGTTTTAATTTTGCATGCAATTTATATTGCCTGCAATAAAGTTGCTGCAAAAAGGCTGTAATGTAAGATTAGTATAGCTATGAGAGGTACTTTGACAAAAAAAGTGTCTGTCTAATTCTACATTGAATTATTCAATATCATTCAAATTCAATATTACCTGAAATGAAAATATTATGCTTGTCCAATATATCGCACATATTTTCAAAATATTCAGTATTATAACAATTGATTATCCTGCCTGATTAAATCAAATTACACATATCTATGAACAAACAATAAAACAGCAGCTATACTGTTGAAAAGTACTTTCTGGTTTGAAATTTTGTTATAATAATAATTACACTTGGTTGTATAAGTCAGACTTTGTTTGAGGAAGGATAATGATAAGATACAGATATTTTTATTTAGTTTATCATGTGCTTCTCCAGAACACTGTTGTTTTTGTGTGGCTAGGTTAAAATGTTGTTTTTTTATGAAAAGTGAGTGTATATAGAAATTTTTCAAAATATGTCATCAAATTTTGGATGGCAGTTCGTATTAAATAATTGGTAACTATCTACATTTATTACGCTTGTCAATAACTACATATTTCCTAAACTTGTTAGAGCAACTCTAATTTATAGTTTTATCATATTTTTGTATCTTACATAAGGAAAATAGTATTAAGGAAGCTCAATCGGAATAAAATAAGATATTTTGTACTCTCTCGTCAATTATACACACAGATAACGTGTGCAGTTTTTTAAAAAACAATATAAAATAACATAAGAATCGTCAGTAACAGCATGTTGACTAATAAGATACATTCAGTTATTTACTACAAAAAGATTATGTTAATGAAATTAGTATACTCATTGACATAGAAACCCGAACAAACAGTAAAAATTATTTTATTTCGGTAATACTTGGCATACAAGTTCGTGATAAGTAAATGATCAAAAATTAACTCCAATCGGGTCAGGATAATCTAAGTTTCTGCACCAACTTTAATAATTGGTTGAAGCTACACGATTTCTTGCACATTCCCTAATGCGTCTAGGCATACTCATAATCAGATGATCAATATCCTCCTGGGGTATCTCATTTCATGCCACCTCTATCTAATGTCGATGAGCGATCAGAGTTTGAGGATGACGCTATAAATTTCTTAACCTTCTACCGATTATGTCCCACACGTGTTCAATTGGGGACAAATCTGGGGATCTTGGGAGCCAAGGCAGGAGATGAATTTAAGCCTGGTGGAAATAGTCCAAGATTTGTCTGTCTATATGTGGGCAAGCGTTAGATTTTGAAGTGTCCTGAGATGAGGTTCCCATATTTCATATTGCCCATGATGAATTCTAAAGGTGACCTGAAGCCATAAGCAATGGCACCCCATTATCATAACTCCAACAGTGCGATGTACATGCCGCTAAAAAAAGATTGAGGCTTATGTCGTTCGCCTCGTCTCCTTCATCATATCTTGACCAGCATGCATGTCTATGCAGAACCGGGATTCACAATAACCATTCTAATTTAGAAGACAGTTTAAAAATGAGGATCTTTCTAGGTTTAGATATTTGTTATGTACTTTGTAACGAGTTATTTTTTTTAAGAATTTCCGATGGGATTTCAATTTTAATAAGTGGATATAACTCGTTACTTACTTTTCAACTTTGATTTTTGGTACCGTTTCAGTCCCGTAATATTAATTTAAGTATTTATTTCATTAGTAACTCAAAAGCCGTGATTTACCATTTAAAGAAATATGTAAAATGTTTTAAATTCCGCTTTTCAAAATTTAAATTATCGAGGACGCCCGGTATATAAACTATTTTAATTAAAACCGAAGCCGTCCCCTATAGCAGAAATATTTCTTGTTGTAATTAAATCGATTCAAGTTAATTCCCTCACCACCGTTATCGCCAAAAATTTTATGTAGGAAGTAAATTATAAATTCGAAAACCGAGCGTTTTAAAAGGGTTAGTAAGAGTTATTAGAATCGAGAGATAATTTGGCAGTAAGCAGATATAAAATTGATAGTTGTGAAGTGTCCGACCGTCCAGTATTTTCTGAGTAAGTGGAAATTTATTTTGAAAACTGAAGAAAATATATCACCGGGATTTTGAAGTTTTATATTCAATTTCCATAAACAATTTAGTAGTTCGGCTATTTCCCACCTATCCCTATTGACAATTCCTACCGCGAAGATAGTTTTATACCGTTGACTACCGTGATAGATAATTATTGTTTTCCTGCTGCTTACCGCATAATCACAAAACTGCTTATACCGCTTCCGCTGTTATTAACAATTGCATTTGCTTGCTTACACCTGGTTTATTGTGTCATTGCTCACATTCCTTAATACCGGCAAATTTCGCATGGTGCATAATAACATAAGGCTTGAACACATTTGCTTACTGTATATATTTAACTGATTCGGTACCGCTTGTATGTATATATTTTAAATAGGACTTGTAATATACAAATAAATACGATCAGTATTTTCTTAATATCCGGTAGCATCGCCGTCTGAGGTTTATAGGTTTTGTAGATGTCTTAAATTCAACGAGACCCCTGGAATTTTCCGTAACCTCCATCTGAGGCTACCTGGAACTCTTGACGCGAAGGGTCAAGGGGCCGTGGAGTAAACCACGTAAAATAATCTGGCGCCCGAGCAATTTGTTTCAAAAGAAATTTGCATCGAGGGTGTCCAAAGTGACGCATCAGTTGCTAAGAATCTGCGAGTGATGAAGGAGGACTAAGCGGCAGGAGATCGCGTCACAACTTAATTTCGATCATCTTGTTTTGTAGCTCTTTTAAGAAGTTAAATTGTTGATTGTTTGTATCAAGCTGAGCAAAGTGATTGTACTAGTGTGTAGGATTTTGAAAATGAATCAATTTGGACTAGAAAATAGCTCAATAAATTTCAACGATTTAAACAATTATCTCATCTATCTAATTTATGAAAAACTCACAAATAATGAAGAAACATCATAAGCAATATCTATAAACCTCGAATTTTATACTGAACATACCCCCCTACTCCCATGGACTCAGCTAAACTTATAAATATTTACCGACTCTATTGGGGTGGAGGCGAAGAAACTGATTCAGGCAATAATTAGTATGATGAATTACTTGATTAATATTTACCTGATATTCCCAAAATTATTATGAAATCAGAAATTAAAATTAAGTAAATGCTCAGCAATAAAAAACAAACGTCAGGCAATGGCCTGTTTGGAAGTTTGTAGTCAGCATTCCTACCCGAAAGTTCACAAACTTCTAAAAATAACTTTTACACTGTCTGTGTACACTGCTACACCAGAAAGGACCTTTTCAACCTTGAAGCGTATAACAATTTATTTAAGAAATACTACTGCCCAAGTGAGGCTTAATGGGCTAGTCGTGCTGTTAGTTTATAGAGAAGTTAAATCAACTGACGAAATAATTGATGACCTTGATCTCAACCCAAGGCGCTTAGATTTTATACTTAAAATTGTTATAATAACCATGATAGATAAAAATGCTTTTTAGTCAAAAATATTTTTATCCCCCCCCCTAGGTTCAAGTCTGGGAACGCCACTGCATCTTGCTTATTTGTCCCAGCCTAGTCATTCTGAATTATCATGGGAAGTTTTATTTTTGGGACTTTTTTGTGTTACGAAATAAACATCACGAATAAATGCATTTCATTAGCGAATTTTTCAAATAAACTTGACTGAGTCATATAATTACACCTTCAATGATAACAGATTGTTACACTTAATTAATGCAAATATTGATAGTAAGGTTGTCGTTTTGTTAGCTGTACTTGCAATTTTATTGAAATTCATCTGTATCATATTTTTTTGAATGTCTTCTTCAATAATTTTTTTATTATTTTGTTTGTACTAGAAACTATGAAATAAAAATATTTATAGTAAAATATGCATTTATTAATATTCAAGGCACATACATTAAAAGGTTTTTCTAATCTTAAAATCTCAACAATCATTAATTTTTTTTGAAACACGAAAAATTAGATCACATACATATACATACTATACTGGGAACTATACTAATATAAATCAACAAAAATAAATTGTATTTTTATAATAAAAATTCTTGTGGAACCTCTGATCAAAAAATGTAATAAGAAGCTAAAAATTACGAAGATCGTATTTTTAGGTTATTTTTTACGTCTTATGAAAAAACTGAAATCAAGCAACTATTATAGAATTTCTATATTCCGACGTAGTTTTTGATTATGGAATAGCTTCATTTCAGCTCTAGGGCAAGAATATTCATTCTCGCCCATGGTATGGAATGTTGTGGCGCCCTCTAAATGTCACGGTTCATTTGACAGAAAAAGAAAATATGCGTGTTCCGTTTTCTACACCAGATGCACTAGGTTGAGTAGAAGTAGTGCAGAAATATCAAAATGCATAAAAAATCCTCTAAAGTGAACGTAAAATGACTAATATGGTCGATGAGTATCAATTGTTAGAGCCAGAAGTGCAGTATTAGTGTATTCTGTGGCACTTTTTAAGAAAAGATAACAGAAGAAAATAGAAAACGTTCGTTAGCAACAATTGTCAACTGTCAAAAATATCGATTGTCAAAATTGTTTATCTATTTTCTTAAATTATAAATTAAAATTGATTAATACTTCATAAAAAGTAAGTAAATTTATATAATTTCGTTTAAAGCATAGCTATTACATGGCTACTTTCCTTTTTAGTGTTTGATACTGACAGCAGTGGTGTTTTCACCACAACTCCTCCAGAAATTAAGGAGTTAGCAATTCAATATATGTTGTTTTGTTTTTTATTTGATAGTCGTAGAAGAAGTATAGTCTAAAACACGGGTGGAATTCAAAATTCTACACTCATAGAACCATTTTCCTCGCGTACGGCTCGGGAAATAATTGTTTCTACTCGTTTAGAATTTTGCTTATTCCACCCTTGAAATAGGATATACTATTCTGGTCTTACAAAGGCCATACACTTCGAATCGCATGACAAATTTGGATTTTTTTGTAAATACTCAACGTTGCTGGCTCATTTCAGTCAGTCTACTTATAATCTAAGACTGGTAAAGTTTTACCCCACGCTTATATGAATGGACAAAATGATATAAATTAGTTAATGTAGTAAGAGATAGTATATTACTTCCCGTTTATTATCTTTGATAAATAGTTCAATGATAATTTTTGCTCTTGTATCTTCAATGAAGGACCGGTTTTTCAACAATGCCGTGCAGATTAAGTATATCGTTAATAGGTGGTACGAGTTTATAGTAACGGAAATATGATTATTTTTCAGACTTTAGTTTTATGTTGACAATAAATAATTGTGTAGAAAGATCACAACGTGGATTGAGCAAAAAAAATTGGCGGCAAGGTGTGTGATTCAAAGTAAATTGAAGAGCAATTTTAAAGCTAATCGTCCAGCACTAAATACCAAACACACTTTGCTAGCATCTTATAGGAGAAGGAGAAGAAGTCAATCTTCACAATATTATCTATCCAGAATCGTAATTAGGATGTTCAGTGTTGGAATATTTAGTTGAGACAATACAATATCATTCGATTAAGCTCTCTTTGTACTCTTTTCCTATTTGCTTTTTTTGTAATATATAACAGTGCGTTTGTTTCAGCGAAAGCCAGCTCGTAAAAGTATGAGGATATCTACGAAACTATATCTGATAGTATTTATGTGTGCATTTATTATATTAGTACAATACCATATTTACAACCCTTGGGTGATACCTACTCTTAATAATGAAGAAATTCAACGAGAGGATATCTCTAGGAAATTACAACAAGTGCCGGTAAGAATTCATGTTTTTCATTATTATTAATGAACAATAATTTGGTTGATTCATTGATTTTATATTATTAGACACTTTTTAACAGACATTTAACAGTTCTCAAGGAAGAGATATGAGGATAGGAGTATGTAGAGTTCCATATCACGCACCCTGTAAATATCAGCGGAAGAGCAACCCGAGAACAAATCTTGTGCAGAGCCGGTATGCGTATTTACTTTCTGTGCCATTAGAGTCTTCGCTCACTAAACTGTACCGTGCCATGACCGTAAGCGGAACGATCCAGCCCGTTGCCGGAGCCGATTCGGTATCCCTCGCTCATTACAACGGGTGGACATCGTGCGGACGCCTACAGTACTGTACCAATTTCATCATCCCGATTTGCAAACAACGCGGTGTAATTTCTATGTTTTTACAAACATTTATTATTTCTGTTACTGTGTGATTGAAAATGGCTCTTAGTAAATATAACAATAGAGAATTAATTATGATTTCCTTTCTGTTAGGCGAGAAAGGAAAAATTGAAAGAAAGAAAGAAACATTTATCTAGACGCTATTTGATTAGCGATATTTTGAGAACACGAAACTCTGAAGGAGAATACTGGACATTATATCGACAACTCGTTAATAATGAAGAAAAGTTCTATTTTTCGCATGACTTTATTCCAATTTAATGAACAATTGATAAAAATAATAGAAAACTCAATCACGAAGCAAAACTGTGTTTTTAGGGAGAGTCTAAAACCTAGAGAAAAGCTAGTTGTATGTTTTCGGTGAGTAGAACAAATATAAACGTTTCAGCACGGGTACTGCTTGCTACACAACTCGGCCTTATCACCGGATCGGTTCGGTTATGGCAAGGTACGGTCCCAGTAGTATTCCGAACGATGTAGTGGGCGTCGTCTCATAAATTCTGTATAAATAATACTTATTTGCACGTGTCGGTACCGTTTTGGTCATGGCACGGTACATAGTGAGCGAAGACCTTTATGCAGATAATTGCCAACGTAGTATGATTTGTATATGTGAAACGCGCGTAAGTATACTTCAAAAGATAGCGCGATACAGATCATAGATCATATAACTACTATTAAAAAAAGAATATAGTTCACTTGAAGTTACTCACTAGTTACAAATAACAACACAAAGGCGTTGCCATAGCAGTGTCATGACAGAACGTTTTGTTCTGTGAGTGACATAGACATATTCGAAATTTTAAAATAGCGGAAATTTTTAAAATTTGAAATTCTCGGGTATATATTTCAATATTGTAGTAGTACAAATCAACCGGCTATATTTGTATATTGAGAAAATTGCTACTAATAATTATATGTATATGCCAGCATGGTAAACTAGCGTAATCTGTAAATAATTTCATGCTTCATATTATACTATTTCAGTCGATATTCTTTTCTGCACAATTTACAAGGACTTATTTTTGTACTGGGAATTTACTTCAATATAAACTAGGAATAAAGTGATTAATACTATTTTCAGAACAATTTAATGATACATTTTACATAATTTATAATGTTTAACTTAAAAGTATATTTCAGAACATAACCATTACATTTAAATACGAATACACACAAAACAATTCCAATATTACTTCCAGATATTTATTATTTAAAAATAATTCATCTCTTTCTATGGCTCACCCAGGGGACGTAACTTTAAGACTTGCGGAGATGTTTCAGGCCTAATTAAGGTTACTCATCAAAAACAGGCCTACATTTTGTGGTATCACGAACACTTATTCCAAAATTTATTGAAACGGTTCTTCAATTCACTAAGTGCCGGCACAAACACTTATTTCAAAATTAATTGAAACAGTTATTTAATTTGTCATGTGGCATCACGAACATATTCCTTTGAAATTAATCAAAGAGGTTCTTTAATTTGCCAGTGATCTGACTTTTAGTTTCCAGACCGTTATATCAAAAACGAGATCTTTGATAGGTCTAAAGCAACAATAATGACACCTTTTTTATGTACGCCCCTGACTACCCACACAACAATGGATAGAACATACTCTTACATTTACTTAACATATGATACGATAAATACGGATTCAAAAGAGCTTACTTACTCGTATTTCTAAATCAAACCAACATCAAAATTGTTTCTATTCAATGATTAAAAGGTACTATAAATTACCATAGAATATAAAGCAAGCAAACGATTTTAATAAATATAAAAAAAAATGATGACATTCTCATAAAACTGAAACTATGTAGTATTGAGGAATACATGTCTGCTAATCGGTAACTACTGTTAAAGCTTGCCAGTTTTGTTCCATTGTGTTACTATCACGTTGTATTATGATTCAGGATGAATTAAAGATTAGTGTTTTTAAATGAAACTCAAGGTCTCTAGTTAATTCCACAATATAATACATGTAACTTCTGTCATTCTGACGATGATATTGATTTATCGAAACAATTGTCAATTTTTTAGAATTATCAATAACTTGTATTATATTGTGGAATTAACTAGAGACCTTGAGTTTCATTTAAAAACACTAATATGAGCATATTCCACGAAGTAAGGGTCGAGACAGTCAATTTAATTAAAGATTATTATTTTATTATATATCATCTGGGGTACCAAAAGAATAAATGGAGTTTTTGTCACCTAGGTTAGTGAAAATATACATTGACGAACCTATAAATAAGTACGTGTTGATTGGTTACTTTCAACATTTCTTTTCAAATTCTGAATAGTCCTTTTCCATGGCTTTTGTTTTAAAAAATGGGAATTTGCTGCAATTTTTATATTATCATTAATTTGGATCGAACTAACACCGCTTAAAATACAATTGACGTTTTTGACCCACGTAAATATATAAAATTCTACAAACAAATCTAATTATATTTCTAGCAAATTATGGTCTTTATAAAACAAAATGTTAATAATACACTGTTTGCAAACATATTTTGTTATTAATTCAACTTTACTTACATAGTACATTTTGGTAAAAAGTAATGTACTATATCTATTAACGCAGTTGTGGAACAGAAACACAAAGTAGCTATTAGGTTTTAAATGAGCGTGTGAACCCCGAGATTTAAAATTAATCAATTGATTAAAATCTTCATTGCCATATTTACTAAGCAAATTATTTTTACATTTCTCACAAGTACCAATTTTTTTTAAATATTTTTGGCAAGATAGCCAGCAATGTATGCATGTTGATTTTTGTTAAGTAGATTTATGTTCTCTTGTGACTTGTACTTTTTCATCAAGTCTTTGATAAATATATCAATCATTCACGCAACATGGATTGGTACTTTCAGAAGCAGACTGTGACCTAGAAAGTATGTTATCGTTGTAATCGGCAGTGCACAATCATCCTCTTCACAATTAGCATTTGGAGAGTGACCCGAGAACGTGTTTTCCAAAGGATCCTGATTTAAATTCCTATGTAACACATACTGAAACCCTTCCACTTTACATATTTTCTAGATTTGCTGAATGCCTTTAATAGTCTTAATTGTATTTTTAACACTAGGTGGCTCACGAACTTTTCCTTTTACATCATCTAAAAATGAGATGGATTACAATACTGTTATTGCCTCATTATAAAATTTGATGTGACTGGAGTTATCCTGTAAGGCACATTTTAATGGTTTTGTTAGCTCTGGTTTTAGTGTAGAAGCTGTCGAAGAGCTTGTCCCCGAATAGCAAAAAGTCTGCAGTGCCTTCAGCAGAACTTGGCAAAATGTTCTCCTCCTCTTTTAGCGTATAAAGATAAAAAGGAATTTGCACGAATTGCTCTTGGTAAAGATATAAAAACTAATTTTTTGAGGTTATGATGTCTTCAGATATGGTCGAAGAAGCAACTGTAGGCGATGATGGGAATGAAATTGTCACCCTTGCAGCGTTTGTACGAAACAAATAACAACCATCTATTAAAGATTCGAGTAGTGTTACTAACTCTGCTATCAACCGCCTTTCTGAAAATTTCGTAAAAGTTACTTAAATTCTAAAGGGCAATGATTCGGTAGAAACAACCAATGCTATATATCAAGTAAACGCTGCTTATCTGTCACCATTGGAAAAGATATTTAAGGTTAGGGAAAATAGTAGTCATGATAGGTAAAAAGTAATAAAAGTATTCCAAATCTTTATTATTAGTTTTGTTTTGAATAAAGAGGAAAGTTTGTAACCACAGTAGTGTGTGGTTATTTATTTGAAAAAAATCAGCAGTTGAATTTGAGATGCCGACGAGACAACATCGTATTTGAGATTTGTCCCAACATTTTGTGAAAATAGTAGAATAAGTTAAATAGTATAATTAATAATCATAAATCTACCCATTCTAAATTCAGTGCGTGTGTGTTTTGAAGAAAATTTAATCGTATTTAATTCAAGTGAAAGTTCCAGAATTCTAAATTATATTTAGAATAGTAAGAGTCTTTGCCTGTTCCTTAGTATTGGTGAGTCCGCTCCAGTTTATTATGATTTATCGAAAATATCAGGCCTTCTACCAAAATTAAATAGATGCATCAAGTTTTAAGAAATATCAGTTTGAATTAAAACGAAATACCTAATACGTATGGAAAACTAAATAATTCGAAGAATTTATTTAATAAAAATTTTGGACTGTGATCGTGGTATTTGACATTTATCTGAGTCAAGTAAAAATTCGAAATTTTTGAACTTTTGTTGAAAAATTGATAAATTTTGAAATTAGAGATTAGCTGTTTTTAGTGTATAGGTTGTTCTTAATTTTAATTTCTGTAGGAAAATACGATTTTGTTATTATCTATATAATTGGGGAAAACCGAATTTTGGATTTTGTGATTTAATAGTAGAATATAAATTTTGAATCTAACTTGGTATCCGTTTATAACATATTTTTTATAGAAATTAAAAATATCTTACTCAATAAAAATTTTGATTTTGGCAGTGACATTTGGATTATTATTGGTGACAGATAATTCATTTAAAAATCGTAAATTTCATAAGGCAATTAAAAAGCCTTTATAATCTAGAACAAACAGTCACACGAATCTATTGTGTAAATAATAATCAGGACCCACCCTGAAATAAGAGTGATAAAAATTCATTATAAATAAATTCATCTTTTGATATAATTAGAATTTTTTATTATAGCCGGGAATTATTTGACAACAACTGTCAGAGTGTAGGACTGGGAAAACCTACCCCTTTATTTGTAGGACAGTGTGACCATTTATTTATACTAATATTTACCAAGCTACAATAAAAAATCAGCCGGTTATTAATCCCTTTTTAAGATCCAGTAATTGCTACATGTTTGAGGTGGGGGACACCCTAGACCAAACCAATTATTTTGTCGGACAAATCTTGTTTCAAATAATTTATAGAATTTTACACCTGCGTACTTTGTTAGCTACCTTTTTTTTTGGCAATTTTCGTAGTGGAAGAAGTTGGGCGTCTCTGTAAAGTGAAGCAGCTCAAAGAATCCGCTTGTTATTAATGATTTGGCAAAAAGGCCCTCGGCTCCCGGTCTAATAGACGTCTATCTGCATCTCCACACGATTTGAAGTATGCATATGCGCGGTTCACATACCTACACAAATCATACTACGTTGTAGAATGTCATTCATCTGCATCAAGGTACAGAACGTAAATACGCTGCCGGTTTACTGACAAAGGCATACTGATTAGAAAAAAAAATCAGATGTATTAGTTTTTATTTTATGTTCTTTTGGACCATGATTCTTTAATTGCATGTGCATTATTATCGATGGTTATTAGAGCTTGTAATGAGTAATATTTTGGAAAACTATTTGTTTTGAAATATAAAAAAACCATTTCAGCTCTTTTAGTAACGACCGTGTTAATTTTATTTAAAAAAAGCTACTTCACATTAGGTCCCATTTCTGAACAAGCCTTCTTCTTATTATGTAGAACACTTTCGGATAATTTTTTTATTTCCTTTTTGTCGGTACAAAAAATTCAGGTAATGGGATAAAATACGCAAAAGTAAGGAGGCGAACGAAAAACTTATTATAATAATTTTTTGCCAGTTCATCCATTGCATATTTGAGTTTCAAACGTAGCTCTCTTAATATGTTTAGCAGATATTTTTTAGACATTTAGTTGGAAATTTGACGCCGAATTTCTACAGAAGAAAATACAATAATTGGCTTATCTCAGTTTGCCAGGAGTGTTACCTAAAACTGTTACGGAACCACCTGGGATGCTCTGAATCAGTTGTTCCTCGAACTACTTATCAAATAACGTAGAATTTATATTATGATGGCAATCTGTCCAACAACTACCAATATTTTTGGCAGATGTCAATAAATCTTCATCAACTTTTTAGACGATATGCGCATATTTTTTCTTATTAACAACGTTGAAGCTCTATGATACTCGACGACGATTCTTCATGAAATTAATATTCGTTTTACGTGTAAGGAAAAGCCGGTATTTTCTTTATTTTATCCTAACTGTATCCTCAGAGTAGGGCACCCGTTTTCAGTTGCCGGTTCTGGAGTCGATTCTTGAAAAAGCCATTAAACTATATTTTGATAAATTAACTATTTGTTGGTATGAATGTGCTACGCTACTCCAATAGATATGGATGAATATTTTACAGGATGCTTCATTACTAATTGGAAATGATTTAATAGTAACCCAAAACGCCTAAATAAAATGTAGCTGCTTACTGAGTAACAGGGTGTTTTAAAAATTTAAAACGATTTGTGCTCAGTACTTTAAAACTGTTTTACGTATCCATTTCATATTTAGTAGCAAGTGTAGATACTGTGTGCCCTACTAAATTGTGTTAAACAAACGTTTCTGGCTACTACCAGAGGCGTACTACAGGGGCAAGTGACTGGTCAATCGTTTCCAAATTCTACGCCATTGGCGGAATAGGAATTTTAACCCAATTTTAAGATTCTTCTATACTTTTTACATAAATAATGTACTCTTTCTTGAAAATGATACAGTCAATATTTCTCGAGATATTTTAAGTTAAACAGGAAGCTGCACAACTTTTTAAATTGTGATATTTAATAACTATGTCGATATTTTGGGCGAGTGGATTGCATTTAATACGCAAATGTAACTGTAATCCGTAATAAGAATAAAGAACACAACTATTAAATGAACGAATGAATTAAAGACAAGTTATGGTTATGAAAATGTAATCTGAATAAAAGTACCTACAATTTTAATAACACGAAAATATCAGAAACAAACAGTAAAAATCTTTTAAACAAATGTTCTATGTGTGTATAAATAAGCTTATTCATTCTTTATCAAAATGATCTTCATACTTTAAACATATGTTTGGCTTATTGGCAATAAAATTAGCCGAATTCACAATTTGCTGCCATAGTTCCTGACGGGTTTTTTATTTCTTGTGAATATACTAATGATTTCATATGGCCCCAAAAATAGAAATCTAGGGGATTACCTTCGATAGTTCTAGGCGGCCACGGAAATTCACTACCTTTGCCAATCCAACGATGAGGAAATCCTCTCTATGAACCGATAATGAAGTGGTGCTCCATCCTGCATGAACCACATGTATCCTCTTCGAATAAGTGGCAAATCCTCGAGAAGATTGAAAAGAGTTGTTTGTAATAATTGTGAATATGAGTTAATATTCAAATTTGCTGGTAATTCATATGGACCCAACCAACTATCTCCAAACATACCGCACCACACATTTATCTTAAATTCGTGCTGAAAATTTGATTCTCGGAATACATGGGGATTTGCAATATCCCAATTGTGACTGTTTCTCCAGTTAAAAACTCATCTAAGTGTAAATGTGGCCTCGTCAGTAAAAATAATTTTGTTAAGAAAATTACGATCTTAATTTTTTTATTTATCATCAACTGAGCAAAATTAATTCCTAGGCAATAAGTTTTGTAACGATGTAAAATGGAAAGGTCGTAAATTTTCCTTTTTTAAAATTCGTAAAATTGAAGATTGGCTTACTCCAGGCATTGCTGCTAAACCCCGAGTGCTTAGTTCCAAATTATTAGTAACTCGCACTGAAATATTATCCTCCTGATGCACAGTTATTATTTTCGGTGGACCCATACCACCGCCTAAATTGTCTAGTTTCTCTAAATCGACGAAAAATGTTGCTGAAAGTTTGCCGATTGGATTGAACTCTGTTTGGATACATTTGTTAATATAGTAGTTAAGTATATAGATAAGTAGTATCTGCTAAGTTAGCTGTTTATGAGTATATTGAACGTTTATAGGTCGTTTTAAATTAGCGCATTTCTATTGAGATCACTTAGCGATCGCAGCGTCTCACTTATTTTCTCCATAATTGTGGAACATTTTTTCTACAGCGATCGTTCTCATTCTCTCAAACCTCCATGGCTATGACAAGAATGACAGTACCCCAACAAGATCAAAACAATTAATTCAGATCCGAACCAACTACACAAAACAAATTATATTGAAAAGTTATTCATCAAATGGCACTTATCTTATTAATAATATCCTCAGTAGAAGCTATATTTCCCTAAGCCCAGTATGTAATAAATTGGTGGATTTTCAAAACTTTTTTCCTCGCCCTAGTATTCAAGATTTATTTCGAAAGAAATCCTCGGCCACCGAGTTTATAATTGAATTCCGATCATAAAATTTTTAGCCGTCTTGTGAAGTTTTCTGTTGGCACTTCTGCTTGAATTCCGCCTTAATTCTTCAACTACATACTGTTGGCCAGAGTCTTGTGAAGGATTAAATGAAAATCGGTGTGACACAAGTTTTATTGAAATATCCACTCTATGATTTCTTTCTGGTTCAGTTCGCTATATGTACGGTATTGGAAAATATTTTACGGAATATGGGAATATCAATGTAAAATGTCCAACCAACTAAAATCCAATCTACTAGTGTAAATTTGCAATGCACTTCATGAAAAATTATAATTTGCTGTGATTTGGTTAGCATCGAAATAAAAAAGTATCAAAACGAGATGGGGGAGGTGTACGTCGAGCCCACAAAAATGAAAATATTTAATCGATATTTTATGGTATTAAAATAGTTATTTTTCTCCTCCCTATATTGTAAACAACCCATTTTGACACTGTTTTAAAGGACGTAAGTAACAATTACCAAATGTGTGTCGATTGCCTTGACGACGGGTTGTAAGTCAACTTACCACCCTTGGTTGGTAATTATTTAAACCATATAAAAAGTATATTTTATTTACTTAAGAAACACCCTATGTTCATTAAGCTTCAACTACACACATAGGAGATACCTTTAATTTTGTATTTCATCAACAACGTCAAGCTAACATCTTCCCTGTGAAACACATTAGATTTTTTGAGTTTATACCCGTGATTTCTTCTTTTTAAGAGTGCTCGCAGTTTAGGAAACTTGGAAATATCTACGAAAAGGGTGGATTTCAACATGGAATATTCACACCATAAGCTTGATGGAGACTTTAATACAGCACAGTTTTCGTGAAAGTACGTCAAAAGCACGGTTTCTGAAACTGCAGTAGCAGTCTTTGTTTATCATTTCTTGAAGTATTGATACGCTGCTTCATACCTCTTCCTCAATTTTTCTGGCAGCAACGATAGACAAAGGATATATTCTGATTCCTCTATATCCATTTGGCTATTATACAAATCAATAATTTCAATTTCTCTCGAATTTTTGATAATAAATTGTCAGCTTGACGTTGTTGATAAAAATATTCTTCACGGGATGTAAGTACATTTACTAGTCTCGAACATTATTGCCAGCCCTCGCCGACGCTCGTGCGTAAAATCGTTCTCGACTAGCAAATGTTACTTACATCCCTTGTAGTATAATAGTAGTAGAATAAACATTATTTGTGACAACGCTTGTCACAAATAATTCAACTTAACAAAAATTGTTAAGTCATTTTGCCATAATCGCATGAAAATAAAGAAAGAGATTCCAAAAATAAACTGAATGGATAATTTGAGATTTTAAAAGTGAAAAACAATATTAAACAAAATCTTATCATAATAATAGCTCAAATAATCCATCTAAACAATATCCAAATTCATTAAACGGAGATAGCCTCATATATGTTAGCTGTGCAACTGTAATTCTACCACAAAGTCGGATTATTACTTTTCCACCCAACCTATCTAATATGCGAGGAAAGTATTGGTTTACCCCAAAAAAAGTTGGAATTTTGAAAAAGAATTTTTCATCAAGATCAACACAAAAAAAGGTTTTTTGAAAAAAATCGTGTCTGTATGTCGTCGTCGTCGTTGTCGTCGGCCACTTTTCGTTACATTTCTTGTTAGCACGATACGGCCTCCGGAGTGCAACAAGTCACCAATTTTATGATTGAGTATTGTTCAAAACATCTCACAGATGAACCCTATTGATTTTCAGCTCACCAGAGCCAGTACAACGAGTTCTATGGTACTTGAAGTACGACATTTTTATTATTTTTTGAGAAATTTCAGTTTTTTAGCACGATACAGCCTTCGGAGTGCAGCAAGTTACTAATTTTATGATTGCATATTATTCAGGATATCTCGCAGATGAACTCTATTGATTTTCAGCTCACCAGAGCTGGTACAACAAGTGCTATAGTACTTTAAGTACGACATTTTTGTCATTTTTGGAGAAATTTCAGTTTGTTGTCACGATACAGCCTCCGGAGTATATTCAAGTGACCAATTTTATGATTGGATATTATTCAGGGCGTCTCAAAGATGAATTCCATTTATATTCAGCTCACTAAACCCAGTACAAAGAGTGCTATGGTACTGGAAGTGCCAAATTTTTGTAATTTTTGGAGAATTTTCATTTTGTTAGCACGATACAGCCTCCAGAGTGTATAAAAATGACCAATTTTATGATCTTATAGGTGAACCTTAATGATTTTTAGCTCACCAGAGCTAGTACAACGGGTAATATGGTACCTGAAGTGCCACATGTTTGGTATTTATAAATTCATGGAGGATCTGATATTATATGTCTTCAATTCTAAATAAAGATAAATTATCTCGGTTTAATGATATGTAGGTTATTGTTGATTTTATTCTGCTAAGTTAAAACATCTGATTAGCGAATTGAAGCATGTTATATTTGCAAATTTCATACATAATAAATGGAACCTGACTGAAATGTATACTTGCATATATCCGTTTATATAGTTTTATGGTATTTTATCTTGACTACCTAGTATCTTCATAAATCTGTCACTTTTTGGGTACATTAACAATACATACATAAAATATAAATGAGGCTTAAATTTTAACTTTGAAGTCTTTGTTCAGGGGAGGAAAATTGAATAATTTAATAGTGTAAAAAAGTAAAAGTTAATAAAATAAACGGTTTTAAAGATTAAAACAACTTTTCCGCAGTCTCCTCAGGCTGTATCGTGCTAACAAAACTAAATTTCTCAAAAAATTACCAACGATGTTACATATGTGGATTTATAGGACCAGTTGTACTGACTCTTTTGAGCTGAAAATCAATACAATTTATATGTGAGACGCCCTGAACAATATTCAATCATAAAATTGGCTCTTGTATACAATCCGGAGGCTAATCGTGGTAACAAACCAAAAATGTAGTATGTCTGGATTTATAGGACCCGTTGTACTAGCTGTGGTGAGCTGAAAATCAATAGGATTTATTTGTGAGACGCCGTGAAAAATATCCAATCATAAAATTGGTCACTTGTATACACTACGGAGGCTGTATCGTGCTAACAAACCAAAATATGACCAAAAATATAGTATTACTTTTTTAAATGAAACTAACTGTTTCTAGATTATTCTACAACATATTGGAAAATGGTAAAAATTCTAAAAAATTTGACAGTTGTTTCGATATTGATATCATCGTCAGAATGACAGAAGTTACATTTCATGTGATGCCTGCCTGATGTTTAATTTCAAAAATGTAGTATATCTGGATTCATTGGACCCGTTGTACTGGCTCTGGTAAGCTGAAAATGAATAGGGTTCATCTGTGAGATGCCCTGAACAATATCCAATCATAAAATTGGTAACTCGTATACACTCCGGAGGCTGTATCGTGCTAACAAACCGAAATTTCTCCAAAAATTACTAAAAATGTGGTACTTCAAATTACATAGCATCCGTTTTTCTGGCTCTGGTGAGCTTAAAAAATCAATAGGGTTCATCTGTGAGATATCCTGAACAATAATCAATCATAAAATTGGTCACTTGTTGCACTGCGGAGGTTGTATCGTGCTAACAAGAGATGTTACAAAAGGTGGCTGACTACATGCACACAACATTTTTTTGTAAAATCCTTTCTTCGTGTTTTTCTCGTTGAAAACGAAAAAATATCTTAAGAAAATATCGAAAATTCCAACTTTTTTTGGGGTAAACCATTACGTTTCTCGCATATTAGATGGGGTGCGGAGGAAGCGTAAAGTGAATGAAATAACTTACCAAACATATTGATATTATTTATAATTAGTTAGTCGAGGTCATCTTCACTTCATTCATCATCGGTTTCAAATGATAAAGATAAAAGATCTCACATCTTTTGATCATCTTTAATTACGTGTTCTATAGCTTTTTGCCAATATTCTTTCGTAATTTCCTTTTAAATTAACTACTGTTTTTTCAGTTAGCCGTAGGTAACGGTTCTTTTAACCTTGAATGATAGCTAGCATTATCCAAAACTATGGTGGAATTAATAGGAATTAAATCCAGCATTTGATGGAAATCCTCTTCAAAAACATGGGAATTCATTTTTTCGTGGTAATATTTGGTAGAATTTGACACAAAATCAAACTAACCACCTTGTACAAAACCTTCATCACAGCCAATATCGGTTATTATTTAACGGCGACCTTTCCCAATTGGAGTCTTTAAACCCGTTGATAAACCTTCTAAAAAAGCTTGCCTCGGAGTTTTAACTGATTTGTGTTGCCAGACTTTTATAAGTGTGTATCCTTCATTCAGCCAGGTTTCATCTAAATATAATATTCGTTTTCTATCAATTCTCAATTTTCGCTCTAATATTTCCGTCCCCAACAAAGTAGGTCTTCTTTTTCCACCAGTACTGATCTACGATCCTGTTTCTCCCAAATTAAATTTAATTCTTGTAAAATTTTCCATAATTTTGTTCCCTTTATTATTGGTAAATTTTCGTCATCGTTAAGTGTTGATAAAACCTTGTCGATTGTTGGTATTTGTTATGTTAAAATAAACGAACTTTATTCCTAATAACATGTTCAACGGCCTCGTCGATTTCTATAGATTTTTGCGTGGTGACTTCTTCGCTGGTTGCATAATTAATTAAACCGCTTTTTATGCGTTTAAAAACCTTGTAAATGGTAGTTTCTTCAATTCCTGTCATATTGATACATTTTGAAACTACACTGCGAACGGAACACGTTGGGATTAAATCTTACGGTTGATGCCATTTTTCTCACAAAAATCAATAATTTAAAGATTCAGTTTACTCTTCTTGCTGCTCTGCTACTGCTACTAGGAGCTTACAGACTAAGACACCATTCACTAATAAAATTAAAAGGGAGGTTATGGTTTCTGATGATTAACCTTTTTTATTGCCTCTCTCGGGTAAATTTTGCTTCGTACACTAAACGAATGGAGTATAGATGCTGTAAACTTGATATTCATAATTTCAATACAGGATGATGCTGAGTTACAAGGTGTTTAGTTTAAAAATTTAAAAAGGGTTTGTGTTGAGAAGTTTAAAACTGTTGTGCGTATCCATTTCATATTTGGCAGAAAGTGTAGACACTGTACACCCTACTAAATTGTGTTAAACAAACATTGCTGGCTACTACCAGAGGCGTACGACAGGGGCCAGTCACTGGTAATCGTTTCCAAATTCTACGCCACTGGCGAAATAGAAATTTTAGCACAATTTGTCGATTGTCCTATACTTTTTACATAAATAATATACTCTTTCCTCTTAACGATACAGTCAATATTTCTTGAAACTGCACAATGTGTAATAACTATGTTGATGTTTATTTGGGCCAGTGGATTGCATTTAATACGCAAGTTAAACTGTAATCCATATTAACAATAAAGATATTGAAATTTATTGATAAAAATGGAATAGATCTCTATTTTTAATTACAATCAGATAAGTGACATTTGATGAATAATTTTTCAATATGTTTTGTGTAGTTGGCTCTGGTCTGAATTAATTGTTTTGATTTCGATCTAATGGGGTGCTGTCATAGCTGTTAGTTGTTGCTAATATCACTTGACATGGTCATTGTTGTAAAATTTTACTAATCTTAAAATGCGAGACATGCTTTGTGTAAACGAAAATTATTTCTGTGTTGCTGCTGCTCGCAGATATCAACAAATATATCCAATCAGAGTTGAACCCAATCGGCAACCTTCAGCAATAAGTTTAATCGATTTGGAGGAAAAGGACAATTTAAGCGTAACAGTGGTATGGGACGACCGAAAATAATAGCTGTGTATTATGAGGATTTTAGTGCGAGTTGCTAATAACTCGGAACTAAGCCCTCGGCGATTAGCAGCAATGACTGAAGTAAGTCAATCTTCAGTTTTGCGAATTTTAAAAAAGGAGACTTTACGACCTTACCATTTTACACCGGTACAAAATTTATTTCCTAGAGATTATCTTTAAACAATAAATTTTGCTCAGTGGATGATAAATAAAAAAAATGAAGATCGTTATTTTATTAACAAAATTCATTATTATATTCACAAGAAATTAACACACGTATGGAACTTAGGCAGCAAATTGTTATAGAAAGTTTTTACTGTTTGTTTCTTATATTTTCGAATTATTAAAATTGTATATACATTTATTTAGATTACATTCTCATAACCACAATTTGTTTTTAATTCATTCGTTCATTTAAGAGTTGAGTTCTTTATTGTTATTACGGATTGCGTATTAAATGCAATCCACTGGCCCAAAACATCGACATAGTTATTACCCATCAAAATTTAAAAAAGTGTGCAGCTTCATGTTTAACTCAAAATATCTCGAGAAATATTAACTTTATCGTTATGAGGAAAGAGTACGTTATTTACGTAAAAAATATTGGAATATCGAAAAATTGTGCTAAAGTTTCTACTCCACCAGTGGCGTATAATTTGGAAACGATTACCCACTTGCCCCTGTCGTACGCCTCTGGTAGTAAGCGGAAAACGTTTGTTTAACATAATTTAGTAGGTTGAACAATGTCAACATCTTCTGCCAAATATGAAATGGATACGTAACACAGTTTTAAGGTACTGAGCACAAATAGTTTTTAAATTTTTAAACAAAACACCCTACATTTTATTTAGGTGTTTTGGGTTGAATCTTCATAAGTTGATGTCAGAATTCTACTGTTAAATTATTTCCAATTAGTAATGAATCACCCTGTGTATTAACATTATCCCGATATGTAACTTCATACAAGTTAACTATAACCCTAAAATAAATTAAATATCAAGTGGAGTTTGAGCGCCATTTGTCATTTTAGTTTTGTTGACTTCATCTCCAGTATGTGATTTTTAAAATGGATAAGAATGTCGAACAAAGAATCTGTTTTAAATATGCCATGCAAATAGAATTTCGTTTGCAGAAACGCTGAAAATGTTACATAATGCTCTCCATTTTCCAAGAACAACAGCCATGACTCTATTGGAATATTTAAATCCCATATAAGCTATAGAAATGGAAAAGCACCTCAATTGTTTGATCAAAAGGGATGAAGGTCAACAATTGTCATGGACACGGAAATAATTCTAATTTCCTGCCAACCATCCAAACGCCTTTAACTGACAACCAATTTCCCGCCTCCTCCTCTCTCCATATATAACCTTAATAATAAAACAACCTATTCCAGGACAGGTGCGGCTTAACTAGTGGAGTAGGTAGATGGAAACCTACCTTTTCTTACTTTTGACAATGAATTACTTCAAAGGATTTCAAAATTACATAAATATTTCTTTTTATTATAAAAATTTAGTGAATATGTGCTGTGATTATTAAGGCTATTATTATTAAACTACCCAGAAAATATTCTCATTGTACATTTGCAAAATATGATTATATATCTTCTTGAGTAACATAAAAGTCATATTATATCCGCAGGATATCCTGCCAGACAGCAATTTCAATTTTAATGTTGGCATATCTAAAGCGCGTTTATTGAATTTAATCAGTTTAGTTGGGCTAGTGTGTCATGCTGTGAGTGTGAGACATATTTTTAACCATAGAATATATAGTAATCCACTAAACTACATTCAGTGAAATGAGAATATAGTTTAAGAGCCGGGTACGAAATAGGCACTTGTGACGAAGATTTGATATATTTGCCAATATAGTTTCGACTGGTATCGATATGTTGCGGGTATACAATATATTCCAAACTATATTCACAACTGTCCGAAAATTTGGTAGCGACAATCAAATAAAACTATAAATTTATTAAAAAAAGGGAAGTAAAAGAAATGTGTTGGAATTATAGAGGTATTCGCAAGACTAGTTCATTGGGAAGGTTGTATGGGCGGTATGGGGGAGAGTGGGTGAAGATGACGCACATAAGGGAAAAAGCCCAGAGTTTCTATATTTTTTGAATAAATGAGTTTGAACTTCTTCACGACATTATTGGAAGGGTTATAGATGACTATTTACTGCACAATTATTTTTAAATATCAAGGCAAAAAAATTATGATTTTATTTTCTTAAAGTGTCGATGCGTCATCTTTGCATAGGTGAAAGGATAAGATGACGGACTTTAAGGTTTTGGTAAATACTACAATTAAACAGCTAAAAATTGAAATTAAAAAATGAAAAACGTAAATTTATGAAAAGCGAATTTATTATAGTTTTCCGTAAAAAAAACAAAAAGTAGTTTCCTGAAAAATATGAAAAACAGTTCAAGAACGAAAACAGCACAGCAAAAGCTGAGTTCTAACTCTTATTATTATGATAAATACATAAAAAATATTTTTTTTCTTTTAAGAGCAAAAGTCACACACAAATCCTTCAGGGGAATCCTTGCCACTATATTCTTTATGGGCCCAAAAACCACAAACGGTGCACCTGTACCACAGTTCTCTATTTTTGCCAGAATCAGCACAATAAAGACATTTATCATATTCCGACACATCACACATGTCGTCCAACTCGTCGTCATCACACAAGTTTTTTTCATCAAGATCACTGTTTGATTCACTGTCACTGTCAATATTATTCGCTTTCCTTTTAAATACTCTTTTATTCACCACTCTAGCTTTCTTTGTTTTTTCTTTTGAATTCTTTTTTGCAACTTGTCTCTTTACTGAAGCCACTGCCTTTTCATTTCTTTTTCTGTGCTTTTCTTCTAACTCGTCTTTAAACGGCGTGCTGGTCAATATTTCCGAATGCTGCTTTTCGCGCACGTTCTTGCGTGGCAGGACACCTTTGGATTTTGGAATTGGTAAAAGTTGAATAACAGATGTTTCCTTTTCAGAGGCTTTCAGTTGCTGTGAATTCGGCGTAAAATACAAGTCCTGGTTTTGTTCGTCCAGAATTGCCTGGCGGCTTGTAGATGGTCGGGGTGAAGGCGGGTGCACTTGAGCAGGAGTTTTCTCTTCATATTTCGTGGGTGTGGAAGGTGAGCTTATTTCTAGCATAGCATGATCAATTAGGTTTTCTGCTGGTGCAAAGTCATTTTCGTCAAATTTCTCGGAATTAAGGGGAAAATACTAGCTGCAAAGAATCCGGATAACCCCTTTTCCACATTTGCAACATGTTCATAAGCCAGTTTAAAAACTTCTGCTATGTCATATGGCGTTAGTTTGTTTTCTTTTCGCCATCCATAATTTTTCTTTTAAGAAAAAGATTGCATTGCTTGCTGTATGCATTTTTAAGGGGACCAAAGAATGTTAAATCCAACGGTTGCAATTTATGAGACGTGTGGGGGGGGGGGGATGCTGACCATAACGATTCCGTAATTTTTGCAAAACTGATATATTGGTAACGAAATGTGGCTACAGTGATTATCCAAAATCAGCAAAATGGGATTTTCAACAGAAGAACAAACTTTTGACTGAAAATGTTTAAGCCACATCATAAAAATTGTATAATTGCTCCAGCCATTTTTACTGCAAGTATAGACTGACCCAGATGGACCATTCTTTTCTAGTTGAGGACTCATATGTAACCTGGGGAAAATAAACAGTGGGGGCACAAAACACCCCGTGGCACTCATAGCACAAATAACAGTAATATTCTTTCCGCGTTCCCACGAAGCAATGGTACCAAACTGTTTTACGCCGGTTGGGGCTAATCTTTTGCTGATTTCTTTTGGGGTTGTTGAGCAGCCTGTCTCATCAACATTGTATATTCGATCCGGACCAAATTAATATTTCGTCAGTACTTCTTCCACGTTTGAGAAAAATTTACTAACTTCGACTTTATTGAATGCAGATATTCGGTTGACACTGGTTGATTCAGGCTTTCTTAAAGAAAGATCGGGATTTCTTTTTAAAAAATTTCTAAACCAATCGTGCCCTGCCATGCCTTGGTCCTTGTTAAAATTATTTTTTATATTATATGCTTCTGCATATTTATAAGCTACTTGTCGCAATTCAGTTGCTGTTATACCGAAGAAAAGCTTAGCCATTTTTTAACGTGTTCAGCTAGTTCTCGTTCTTGGGTCCTGGAGAATATTGGTGCTCTTCCTAGTGACTCTGATTTACCTATAAAAAATACTATCAATATGTATCATTCAAACCTACACGGAATCCACGCTTTCTTACTGTGATTAATGTTTCTTTTTATTTTGAGATGTCTCCTTAAAGTGGCTTCATGTATATCAAACTCTCTTGCCGCTGCACGAATTTTACTCCCTTTTCCAATAGAATCAAGGGCAGAAATCAGTTTCTCTTTGGTATAGGGTCTTCTTTCAGTTTTTCTTTTATATTTACCCATCTGAAAAAATAATAATTTATTACATGGCTAATAGTCGTTATATGTTTAAAATGCAAAGATGACGCAAAGTAGAAAAGTGCGTCATCTTAGCCGATCAAATATGCGTCATCTTTGCCCAAATAGTGCCATCATATAATAGATATTGAAAAAACAAAAAATATAGATGTTGGAGATCAAAAACTTCGTTCATCCAATAAGAATGCAATTGAGGATTATACGACATAAGCATAATAATATATTATATTAAAAAATGGACTTACCACGTGTTTTTGCGAGAACTACTCCTTATAACACTACACGTGACTATCACTTTGAGGGCTACTGAATGACTAAAAGTCTAGTGGGCGCGTTTCCGCTTATAGTGGCGTTCTTGTAAACGAATTAACTTCGCGCCAAAATTTAAATCTTAAATTAAAACCGTATAAGTGGATATACCAATGCGTCATCTTTTCGACTGCGTCATTTAACCAACTCTCCCCTAATTAAATCTCGACTGGAAGAAATTATTATGGATATTGATATCGAAGAACAATGAGATTTTAGAAGTGAAAAATCGTGTCTTTCACACTAAAGCAGGTCATAGGAAACAGAATGGTGAGAAATATCTACATGATATTTATTGACTTAGAGGATGCATATAACTTCATCCCTTTTAATAAACTGCGTTTGGTCGTGACGAAGTCCATCATCAACCGCTATTATCAGCAATGGAAAGAAATAATCGTCTGCTTGGTGTATTTCAATTGGGATATTTCTCTGCAGCTGCTGCACTTTTGCCCTGGCATTCACCTGTGATAACCAAAACTAGCGATAATGATCGGAAATCCTAATTTAACTTGATAAAACTTACCCAGAATTAAATGCATATCAACCATTGCCGAACGGGTACACCATTGTAATAAAAAAAATTAATTTTTCTTGAACACATATTAGTTGAAAGCTTTGTATGTATTATATATCTAATTGTATCTGTAGCTATAACTAAATGGATATTTACTAACTACTACAAGGTTTTTGTAACGAAAAAAAGGCTCGATATTTCTAAAAATACACTGAGGGGCAAAAAATTTCAAAAATAATATGTTCAATTAATGGCGCCACGATAATCATTAAATGGTACGTAGGTACACAAAAATGTGGGGGGTTTAGGTTATTTCAACGCCCATAAAATGTTTACGGGGTGCAATGATTCATTATTTTTATCCTGGAAGTTTCTCTAATCCACTTGTCATTTTTCGGAAGTTATTACACAAGGGCATCAAAATTACCGATAATTTTCCATGAAAGCATGTTGTCTAAAAAGTACATGAGTTTATTTTCATATTTTGGTGAAGAACGAGGGTTCTTTTAACAAAACTTGAAAATAACCGAATGCAGTTTTTTACCTACAACATGCTTGAATGGAAAATTACCAGGTTTATTTTGATGCACGAGTGTAATTCGCTAGAATATTTCTGGAGTTGAAAGAAAAAAGTATGTACTAAATTTGAAATTTTACTTAAATTTACATTAAGCAGGTACGTACATAAAAATAATTTCACTTAAGAAATTAAACACAACCTAAAAACTTCCCATGAATTGTAGTGGAATACACAGTTGTAAGAATTTGTATTTTTTGGGCCTGGAGTACTACTTGTTAACGTATTCGAGTTTGCTTTTGAATTATAAATTAAAGAACTACATTAGGTTTTGTATTAAGGTTAGTAGTATTATTGTCCCTCGGTTTCTCTACTATAATTGCATGGTGTTCCTCGTCCAGATGGAGATATGGCTTTATGGACTTCGGATTTGAATGTCCAGTCATTTTAATCAATGTATTTTCTTCAAACTATTTCTTTCTTTGAAACTGCTGTTGCACGTAATGAATGATTGGTTATTTTAACCAAACCTGACTTTTTTGCTTGTGTTGGCGTCCACTTAGAAATCATGTTTTTTTCGACAAATGTTCTTATACCACTTGCCCAATTTCCAAAAAGGATTAACAGTTAAGTATATTGAATATACACTTTCTCTACTCTATAAACTTTCTGAACAACTGTTTCTAACAAGCCTCTTGGAAGGAACGCTAGGTTTATCCCCTCATTGCGTTGTTTTGTCAAATATTGGGTGTATTATAATCAATTAGTTTTTCCCCCGCGTTATTAATGCCTCCTTTGAAATATGAAGTTAAACATTTTACTCCCTCTCCTCGCCAATCTAATTCGTACGATAAAACACAAAATGTATTTTTTTGTAAGCCATCAGGCGTTTTATCATCACAGTTCTGTATCATGGTTTTGAACTCTTCGTATTTAAATGATACAGCACTTAATTTTCTTTTCCGGGGGTCTGTCTGTAACTCCTTTCTTTTGGCATTTTTTGCCTCGCGACCATTTTTAAATTCTGTGTCATTGTGTGACAGTGTCCATTTCCTGGTACTCCTCCAAGTAAAAAAAACTAGATACCCAGGTATCTAAACTGATAGTAGTACACTTAGGATTATATTAGGAAACATGCCACTATGCGAACAGCAGTTTTTTGTCAGTAGAGCGGGTAAGTTGGATTCCCACAATTTTAGCCCTCACGGACTATAACCAAATTTTTAGAGCGCCGCCTTTTCTTGAAATAACCACCAGTACACAGTTTGGTGATCAGGACTTACGCAAGCAATAATATACAAAAGTCCATATGTAGATTGTGTTTAATTGTATAAGTTAGTATAAAAAAAGAAAAAAATGTATATGGTATAAAGGACAAACCACAACAACAAAATTTGACTTTTGGCCCTGATGATAGCTTTAACAAATAAGTAAAAACTCTCTACACAAGGTAAACCTTGTCTACAGTGAAGCTATAGACAAGAATAAAAAAACATCCACACGGAAGTGATGTTACTTGAACAGATTACAAATCTAAACAAATTACTCACACTGTATTAACAGTACTTGTAAATCGCAGACCTCAGACAATGCAACAAAAAATTAACAACAATCGAAAAATTCCCTGATGGGGTTTTAAAAAAATCTGTACAGATAATTAATTTGTAATCACGTCTGCTAAAAAGTTTAAACATAAGGTGCCATTCAATTAAATGCGCACCGGGTAAACAGTATTAAATTTACCTTACAAAAGTTAATACAAATTGAACTACAAGTTCCAAAAATTATCGATATTGACAGTTGAAACTACATTGGACAGTAAGTCCAACTAAATATTGTTTAACTATCAGCCAAACGCAAAAATTAAACGAACAACTATCAAAATAGCCTTATTTCAAAGATATGACAATAATTTGAGAATTAAAAACACTCTATGAATTTGCTTAAAGTTCGTAACTATTTCGCTACAAAAAAACTATAGATAAATATTAATTACTGTAGCGATTGCGAAGGTCAAATAACAACCAACCATTACCAGTTTACAAAATTTTCCAACTAATCTCAAAAAATAATTAAAATTATAATAATTACACTGCAATGCACGTTCAAAATAATCAGCTGCATATAGTGTTACAAACTCATGGGTACATACCGTATAAAACTACTCCGTGGACAATTATTCCACTAAAATGTAAAGATGTGGGTGTTAACGTATGTTCCAACTTGAAAAAAAAACCCTGGACGTCGTTGAGGACAGGAGCTCTCGCCACCAGATCCACGATGTGGATATATTCTGTCACGGCACACTTCCTACGGCTGATTTATATATTACTTGCACTTCAACCCAGGAATGTTCAAAAAAACTTCTGGAAACTTGCTCAGTTTAACTCGTTTGACTGCTAGTTTTATGACTATATGAGCTCTTTTCTAAATCCTCGGTTTCCCTATTATAAAAGACTAGCAGGTAAATACAGGTAGGCTTCAAATCCGAAAGTTTATCGTTAAACTCTCCCTAAAATTATCTTACCTTGCCTAAGGGAAAGCTTCTTCAGTCACTTAGGTCAGGCCAAAAGTGAACCTAGCCAGTTTTGATTTTAAAACTCGGTGTCGTATCTAATTATCAACTATTAATACATGGACGGCGCGCTTGTGGGTTTTGTTTAAATAATTTATATTTAATTTAAAGTTAGTTTTGACGTTACATTTCAAACAGTCTTCGCATTATAATTTTTGTAATCCTCACCATTTTTCTTTTTTATGTTGTAGGCCCAGTCAGTGAGAATATTCGCCAGCGACGATATTCAAGTGTTTTCGTTTAAACTATAATTTCTTTCATTAATGAAATCCATAATATTGATGGTTCAGTATTATATTTTTAGGTTTACCTTTGGTCACTTTTTCTTGAATTAAACTTAAAGAATCATTTCCGAAACGTGACGTTTTAATGAAATTTAAAATTTAATATTTATGCATGTCAAGATGACAAATGCACATTTTAACAATTGTTATTGTAGTTACCGACTTATAGGGAAATTTTCTATCCCTACCCGGCAATTATCGCTGGATACGTCCCGCTTCACATCAGATAATGTCGCTGTAACTATTCGAAAATGTCCTGCTTCATATGGAATTTTTAATATAGCATGGAAATATTCTTTTTATAATTCGCATATAAAAGAGATTTCATTATAACATTGTTTACAGTGTCACAATAAAATCTCTTTGACGCTTTTTTAGTAATTTTTAGTGTCATATAGTTGTTTATTGTATGTATTTTTATTTGACATTTTACTTTAACCCTAACTTAAAACAAATTATAAACTGGTTCTAGCTAGCAAATTAATAGATTACATGGTCTTAAATGTAAATTGGAACAAATAGTATATTGAAAATTTTAAAAAATAAAGTACGCTAACGTTTTTTCATCAATGATTTGTCAATTGCTTATTTTATATGATGAATACATTGGTTTATCTACAAGAGTGGGATGACTACTTACCGCACTGATTTGAGTGCGGTATCACTTTACCGCACTAGTGCTGTAAGTAATTAGATACTGTTACGAATCAGCACACTGGTATAGTCCCTGAATCAGACTCTGTCTAAGCCATGTATGAAAGTTAAAATTATGGCGGATGCGCAGGGATTTCTTAGAATTGTTTACGATTGTGACTATCTTATCTAGACATTGTTTTTGTGACCAGTCTTCTCTAGAAAATGCGAGAGCCAATTGATTTTGTGTATGCCGCAATCTAGAATTATCTATTGAAAAAGGCACTAATACATAAAGAACCGACCAGCGCGAGTTAGAAGTGAATAGTTAAGGGTATATAAATTAAATGCTAGTGAGTAGTTTAGTGTTTAAATAAATTCGTAAGTAGCCATACCGTGTGTTTAAAGTTTATCCACCCCGTTTACTGTTTAAATAAATTAGAAAAACATTACATTGGTGTCAGAAGTGGGATAATATAAATAAATATCTACGTAAAAATGGCCAAGAGACTAAGGGACTTGAAGGTTACTGAGTTAAGAGCAGAATTGGTAGATCGTGAGTTGGAAACGTCCCGTATGAAAAGTGAATTAGTAGAAATACTTAAAGTGGCACTGGAAAATGATGGCTTTGATCCAAAAACAGTTTTATTTGATGACTAGGCTTACACCTTAATCTCGTCAATTTCTTCTAACACGGACGAGAAGATTTCTGCCATGGAAGAGAACATGGACGAGAAGATTTCTGCTATGAAGAACGACATTTCTGCTAATATTTCTGCCAACATGAGCGAGAAGAATTCTGCAATGGAAGAGAAAATTTCAACGAATGTGAAAAACGATATTTCTGCTATGAAGATCGACATTTCTGCTAATATTGACGACAAGATTTTTGCTTTGAAGAACGATATATCTGCCGATATCTTATTAATGAAAAACGACATTGCCGCTTACGTTGAAAATGATATTTCGTCTCTAAAATTTGAAATCGAGAATAAGATGTCAACGATGGACGAGAAAATCAAGAATAAAATCTCAACGATGGACGAGAAGATTGAGAATAAGATTACAACGATGGACGAGAAGATTGAGAATAAGATGACAACGATGGACGAGAAAATCAAGGAGTTAGAAAAAAATATGACAGATATAAGAACTCAAGACACGCCAGCGGAAGAAAAGAAGACCGAGCAAACGAAACCTTGCAAGACAGAAACACACCCTAAGTTAGAAAACATTGGCAGTTTCACCCGAGTCAAGGCCCCAACGTTCGATGGAAAAATGTCGTGGACCAATTATGTAAAACAGTTTGAAGCAGCCGCTAGAGTGAACAATTGGTCCGATAAGGAGAAAGCAGGGAACCTAACTATAGCGCTTCGGGGAGATGCCTTAGATGTATTTCAGACGATAACTTTGGAAGAAACGGATGACTTCGAGAAGCTGAAGAAGAGGTTGGACATGCGATATGGTCATGAACATCTAGAACATATGTACCAATCCCAGCTGCAGAACCGAAGGTAGAAATGTGATGAATCCCTTCAAGTGTATGAAATGGACGTTGCCCGACTAGTTCGATTTGCTTATCCGTCAGCACCAGAGAACATGATGGAATGTCTGGGCATCCAGGCATTTATTGATGGCTCACGTGACCCCGATATGCAGAGGACGCCTCGTTTAGCCCATCCGAAAACATTAGTCGACACATTGAGAGCTGCTCTTGAATATGAAGCAGCAACGAATGCTTCGGGATATAACAAAATTAGGACCATCCAAGAAGAAGGTGACGAAGACAGATTTGACTAGTTCGTCAGTTTAATAAAAAGTATGGTGGACAAGAAGCCGAGAAAGATCAGATGCTGGAATTGTGGCGAGCTAGGGCATGTACGTAGTTCGTGTAAGCGTCCTACGACTCCTGTAAACCAAGAACCTCTTAAATGCAAAGCAGCCACGAAGGGCTCGCAGTACAACAAAGGTAGGACCATGCAGGAAGAAGATGGCGATGACAAACTTCATCAGATCGTCAACTTGTTGAAAAGTATGGCAGACAAGAAGCCGAAGAAGATCAAATGCCGGAAGTGTGGCGCAAGCTAGAGTACGTACGCAGTCCGTCTAAGCGCCCCAAGACTCCTGCAACTCAAGAACTCCAGTCACAGGGGAAATCAGACAGGGGTGAACATCCAGCTGATGTGAATCACCGAAAGTCAACTATTTGCATATATGGTCTTGCCCTGAACACTATTCTCAATGCAACAAATCGAAATCTAAGGAAGTTGCAGTTTCAAGAATTACAGTAGTCAATGAAGAATGGTCACCCACCAGGATCAGAGAAGATCAGGAGAATGACCCTTGCCTAAAGAAGATTCGGCAGTGGAAGGAAGAAAATCGGCGACCTACCTGGCAAGAAGTGTCAAGATTTTCACCGACACTCAAGGCGTATTGGGCTCTGTGGGACTCCCTTGTCCTGGAAGAAGGGCTATTGAAAAGAGTCCTTGAAAACGATGATGGTTCCGAGATGGGGAGACATATAGTTATCCCGAGAACGAGAGTAGCTGATGTACTGAAGAAGTTACACGACAGTCCATCGGGAGGTTATCTGGAAGTGAAGAAACCCTTCAGCGAGTCCGTGAAAGGTTCTATTGGATAAACATCTCCGATGATGTGAAGGACTGGTGTAAGAAATGTACGTCTTGTGCTACGAGCAATGGACCACATCGCAAGAGAAAGGCACCTATGAAACAATATAATGTTGGAATCCCTTTCGAAAGAATTGCTTTAGACATCTCTGGATCATTTTCAACGACAGAAAATGGTGGTAAATACATCCTGGTAGTAATGGAAATTTATGCGATCCCGAATCAAGAGGCCACAACTGTCGCGGATGTACTGGTGAAAGAATTTATCAGCCGATATGGTGTGCCATTGGATGTGCATAACGATCAAGGAAGAAATTTCGAGAACCAGGTATTCTAGTAAATTTGTGACAAGCTGGGAATGAAGAGGCCCAGGACAACAGCGTTGAATCCACAATCAGATAGAATGGTCGAATGAATGAACACGATCATTGGAAAATACCTGTCCAAAGTAGTTTCCAGCCACCAGAGAGATTGGGACCAGTATCTTTTCCTATTGGCGTTGGCTTATCGATCATAAGTGAGTCCACGGGTGAAATACCTGCGAAAATTCTATTTGGACGTGAAATGAGGCTTCCTTGTGACCTGGAGTTTGCCTGTCGGCCTGTCGAAGATCTAGCAAGAGAAGATTACGTGATCCAATTGAGAAGAAGGATGGACGATGTGCACGAATTGGTTCGAACGAATCTTCAAGTTGCCAGTGACAGAATGAAAAAACGGTATGATACGCAGGCTACGGAAGGCAGTTTCAAAGAAGGGAACAAAGTATTGTTACACAACCCGACATTTTTTTTTCATTATACTACAATACTCGGATCTGCTGCCTAATAATTTAAAGAAGATCGTTTTTGAATTTTCCTTGACATGCAATTTCTGTTTTGGTTTTTCTTTTTTACAATACAATTTTGTTAGTAGCTGAGGTACTGAAGAAGTGACACAGTCGGGAGGTCATCTGGGAGTGAAGAAAACACTTCAGCGAGCCCGTGAAAGGTTTTATTGGGTGAACAGCTCCGACGATATGAAGGACTGGTGTAAGAAATGTACGACTTGTGCTACGAGTAATGGACCACATCGCAAGAGAAAGGCACCTATGAAACAGTATAATGTTGGAAGCCCTTTCGAAAGGATTGCTTTAGATATCGCTGGACCATTTCCGACGACAGAAAATGGTAGCAAATACATACTGATTGTCATGGATTATTTCACAAAGTGGGTGGAAATTTACGCTATCCCAAACCAAGAGGCCACAACTGTCGCGGATGTATTGGTGAAAGAATTTATCAGCCGATATGGAGTGCCATTGGAAGTCCACAGTGACCAGGGAAGAAATTTCGAAAGCCATCTATTCCAGGAGGTTTGCGAGAAGCTGGGAATGAAGAAGACCAGGACAACAGCATTACATCCACAGTCAGATGGAATGGTCAAGAGAATGAACAGGACTATAGGAAAATACCTCTCAAAAGTAGTTTCCAGCCATCAGAGAGATTGGGACCAGTATATTTCCCTATTTGCATTGGCTTATCGATCTGCCGTCAATGAGTCCACGGGTGAAACACCTGCGAAAATCCTGTTTGGACGTGAAATGAGGCTTCCCTGTGACCTGGAATTTGGCTGTCGGCCTGGAGAAGATCTAGCAGGCGAAGACTACGTGATCCAATTGAGAAGAAGGCTGGACGATATTCATGAATTAGTCCGAACAAATCTTCAAGTTGTCAGCGACAGAATGAAAAGTCGGTACGACACGCAGGCCACAGAAGGCGGTTTTAAAGAAGGGTACAAAGTATGGTTACACAACCCGACGAGGAGAAAAGGATTTTCTCCAAAATTACAAAAATCCTGGGAAAACAAGATCCCCAACGGAAAACCAAAAGTAGTTCACCAAAACCGACAAGCGCCATTCGAAGGAGACCATGACCTAGAGAAAGGAGCAAACCATATTCGAGATGTGTCTGACCCTACCTTAGATGAATTTATGGGCGCGTATGGAGGTACCGGGAAAGCTAGATATGGAGTCACTTCAGAACAACGACAAGATTTGTTCACTCTCCCGGAAGATTATTCAATGGCATACAACATCCCCGCCCGTCTCAAGAACGCACGAGGGTTGGCATTCGTCTTTCGCAAGAAGATCAGACAATTAGAAAAACTTGAAAACCAGATTCCTGGCAAGACACTGAAACTGAAACATAATTCGCGGTACGTCTTCTACGTGGTAATTAAAAATGAATTTTAAGATCGATCTACCTACCGCGATGTGTGGGAAGCACTTCGAAACCTCCGAGCCCATGTGTTAGAATCCAGCGTGAAGAAACTGGCTATGCCTAAGATAGCGAGTAGCCAGTTGAATTGGCGAGTTATCAGGAACATGGTAGAGATTATCTTTCGAGATACCGGTGTCCAGATATTAATTTGCGACTCTGTCTAAGCCATGTATGAAAGTTAAAATTATGGCGGATGCGCAGAGATTCCTTAGAATTCTTTACGATTGTGACTATCTTATCTAGACATTGTCTTTGTGACCAGTCTTATCAAGAAAATGCGAGAACCAATTGTTTTTGTGCAATCTAGAATTATCTAGTAAAAAGGCACTAATATTTAAAGAACCGACCGGCGGAGAAGTTCAGTTTAGTTTAAAAAGTGATCTCGAAAAATAAACAAGAATACGCCGAAATAGCGATCAGTAAAGTGTTGATATAAATTAACAATTAAGTTTGTGTGCATATAAATTAAATTTAAGTGAATAGTTAAGTGTATATAAATTAAGTGTTAGTGAGTAGTTTAGTGTTTAAATAAACTCGTAAGTAGCCATACCGTGTGTTTAAAGTTTATCCCACCCGTTTACTGTTTAAATAAATTAGAATAACATTACAATACTATAAAAACAAGTGTATTTTTTATTTTTAAAAGTAACTCTAAATATTATATGTATAACAAATACTTACATATTTAAATTTATAAACTAATCAAAACTTACAAATTAAGAAATATTAGTATTCATTGTAGAATTTGTAACATTTCCAAACGATATCGATGAAGGAAGTGTTTTACTATCCGATGAGACACAAGAATTGTAATTTACATGAGATTATCTCTGTATATTCTTCTACACCATTTATTTGACATGCAATTCCTATTTTATTGCACCTATTTTTCAATATAGTCCTACGCAACACTGGAGGACTTCCATTCACTCATAATATCCCCGCCAGCATCTACTATTAATGTAGCTGACGTCCTTCGATAACAATGTCCCGTATATTCTTTGGGACTGGACAACTTCAAATATGATGCAATTTGAGAAGGTATTTTTCAAAAATATTTAAACTCAGTGGTTGGATAGTGCATCTTCCTTTTTCATATGCAATAAATAACCGTGTATGGGCAGTTTGATCGGGACTAAGGGCTCTATACTTCTTGAAAATTAAAATATTATTAATTTCTGATGAAAATCCTCCCACGTAAACCACGAACTGTCGATCTACATGTGTCTTTGTGTCTGGGACAGTTACAGCAAGGTGGGTTTCAAATTCCTTAATATCTTTTTATTTTACATAACTCCAATTTACATAACTCCACTCGGCGATATGCCCCAGCGATGCCCACAATGAGTATCACCTGAAACAAGCAAATAAGCTGTTATTTAAAAGTAGATTTAAAAAAAATTGCAATTAAGTACCTTCATTAATAAAAACTGGTGCCGTAACAAGGAATTTTACAACCTCATTCTTGGAGAATGCCTTTGATTTCTTAGCTTTGTGTCCCACAGACTTCCTTTTTAAATATGCCATCAGTTTTGCATACCTGCTTATGTCGACATTATTTTTGATACTTATTGTAGATCTGAGCATCGAGTAATAACTCCATAAAAAGGACGATTTACTGTCCTTAAATTTATCCACAAAATAGGCAAGCATCACACCTTCATTAATTGCTTTAACTTGCTTTGATGAACACCAGTCCATGTAGAGCCCATATTTCTTCTCATATCTATGCCGTGATTTATCCGGCAATAAATTGAGGATAGCTGCTTTAGCAATGTCCAGAACTTGTTTCGGAATTTCATCATCACTGCTGCTACTGACTTCCATTTAAAGGACGTAAAACACACTTTCACGAAATTGTTACAAAAATAATTATCGTTTATTCCGTTGTCAATATTTACATCTGTCATATAAAATTAAAACAGTGCTCTTTTAGAGTTTTTAATATTGGTTCCCTAAATTATGCTTGTAGATAAAATATCGCACAACACACTTACGGTAGGTGTCTTTACCGCATTTGCGTAAATTACCAAATTCGCCTTCGGCTCGTTTTGTTAAACATCATGCACATGCGGTAAAGACGTGTACCTACCGTACTTGTATTGTAATATTATATCAACACATAAAACGTTCGAGTTTTGGGATAAATTACGAGATACCTATGTGAAGATTTACTACAGAAATGATTCTGTTCATGATTTAATATAAATAGGACGCAAGAATATATAAAGAAGCACTTTTTTATACAAATAATCATCCTATATTTGCTTAAATGAAAGTTTGTTTACGTGTCAAAAGCCAAAAGTGCTAAGCAATACAAGCTGTGGTCAGATCACAGATCAGGAATCTACAGAATTTCCAACTTAAATTTAAATCACCCCTCCTAGTTTAAAAACAGGGATAAGGTAATTTTATTTCATTCAAAAAACTCAATAAATGCGAATTATAGAAAATATAATCTAAAACTTGTCTCGCGCAACGAACCGCTTCGCTTCGTTGCGCAAACTGCACTCGTACTGCAAAACGAGTCATTGTGACACATGTTTTACAAATAACTATTATAATTGTCAAATAACTGATTTGCATTTGTTAACTTCAAAGGGTTGAAACATTTTTGCAAAGGTAAGTTAGGTTCAATCCAGTTATTTTTGATTCCAGAATATGTGGTTTAATTTACGACCGTTTTTGTAATTCTCATACTAGGTATGATCTGTCAAACTTGATTCATTATTGTAAGTTGGCAACAATGATAGCAAAGTAACCACGGTTGCGTGCAGCTCGGAATAATGAGTGGACATCAAGACCTGTCCAGTTTCTAATATTCTTCACCCAAGAATGTCCTATTCCTCGTCGACCCTCAATTTTCCCTTCTATAATGACTTGAAGAAATTCATAGTTACTGCCGCGTATTATGTGGCCCAAATATGATGTTTTTCTTTGTTTGACTATTTGTAACAACTCTCTGTCGCTTTGGAGCCGTCTCAGTACTTCTTCATTGGTAATTAATGCAGTCCTCGGAATCCTGAGGAGCGTTCGTAAAATCTACATCTCAAAAGCTTCTATTTTATTCATTGTATTAGCCTCAGTATATTTAACATTTACGTACCTAGTTTCATGTTAGTATTGCATATGAATGACCTAATATGGTTAAAATTAGTTCTTGTCTGTTCAATTCGACATCGAATCTCAGTATCTGGAGTCTCTGCGCACCCACGTTCCCAAGTATTTAAATTTTTCTACATCTTCTAAATTTTACCATTTATAGAAATATTTATCGGTGGATGTACGGTTTTTGAAATGATCATTATTTTGGTTTTCACGGTGTTTATTTTAAAATCATACTGATCTCCTATCCTAACACAATATGAATAATTTAGCTATTGCAGAAAATCGTGATTAGGTTAGCTTATTTAGAAAGCTAATGTTGGTAGTTACGTTAAGTATAATTGCATTAAATATGTACATTGAAATTGGCTTACGTTTTATTACCTGAAGCCCTGTATTTAATCTACTATTTTTGGAACTTTAAGACTTAAGACGCAATTCGTTCAAATGTTGATAATTTTTAATATATGACGATTACTTTCCAGATAAATATTTTCATGTGTATTGAAAAATATTTATTTACAAACAAACAATCTATATGATATTAATACGAAATATCCAATTTACCTTTCTATTGTATTATCAGTAAAATCAATAAACCGATTTTCAGGAATTATCATCGTAATAATTGACGTTGCTTCCACCATTTTGAATTTTTTAGACACGAACTAACCCAATTATTGATAAACCATAGCAGGCAACTTGAAGTGGAACTAAGATTCTTTTTTATCTAGAGTGTTGCTCACTTTTGCTCACTGTTTGTACAAGGGAACGTGTAGAATCGACTATCAATAAGAATAAAGTAATACTGCTGAACTCTAATTTATTGCTCTCTAGATAGAATTAAGTGAATTTTCTATGTCGTATGCAATAACTATATTATGTAATATCACTAGGCTCTAGCAGAGAATTATTTTGGAAGCACTTTACTAAGCTATAATGTGTTAACGTTATTTTAAATTCAATTTACAAAATTAGAAACTACTGTTCATATTCCGTAACTTTCATTACCTATTCATAAGTGTTAAGGGAAGTGTACTTTCGTTGACAGACATCCATACTCCCAACCTGATTTTAAAAAACTTAGATTCAATTCAAAAATGTTATCACTTATTGACGTGTCAAAATCGCACACTTATATCTCTTGTCATTTTAAGGATGACACGATTATGTTGGTGTTGTAATAATTATATTTATTTATTAAGTAGTGTTACTTATATTAAGATGTCATTAGAATTAAAACGATACAATTGCCTTGTTCATCTTTTATTTTATGATTGGTTACATTCAACTTAAAAACACTTCTTCTGTGTTGAGGTTATGCAACCCGTTAAATGACATTGAGGTTATACAGCCAGTTATATTATGACATCTTCCCTTTCCAACAAAACCTCAACACATTGACTCATCAACAATAAAACAGACTTAATTAAAGTATTAATGCATAATAAAATCATTATATTTACTAGGCAGTTCAATAGTCCTAGAAAGCCTGACATTTCCTTGACTCTGAGAAGGACTATCTGACATTCTAGAACTGTGATTACTCATATTATGACCTACATTCTCATAAGGTTCTTGACATTGAGATGGACTATCAGACCTTTTAGAACTCTGATTAGTCCCCTTATTTTCATGCAGAAAATTGTCATTACTGAAACTTGTTTCATGTGAACTATCAACGTCTAGCTTACGATTAGTTAATGATTTTCTTAAATGATAGCTGTTTCTTCTGATTTGTCTTGACCCTGTATTTATTATATATGATCGAGGACTAGAATCCTTAGCTACTATTACTGCAGGATGCCACTCCTTGTCTTTTCTATATACAACATGCTCACCTTTTATAAATTTAACATTGTTTTTTGAGGTTTTGTTATAATACTTACTATGTTTCTTATTTCTTCCTTCAAGTTCTCCTGTGAATTTACTTATTTTAATTTTTTTCCTTTCAATTACAGGTAATTTTGTTTTGAGATTACGTCCAAATAGTATTTGAGCTGGAGATCTCTTTAAACCTGTAATTGGGGTATTTCTATATTGCATTAGTGCATCTTGTATACTATTACTTTTCTTTAAAATATTCTTTGCAGTTTGTACGAATCTTTCAGCCGACCCATTTGATCTCGGATATTGGGGGCTACTTGTTTTGAATTCAAAACCATAAGATTTAGCAAACTGTTGACACTCATACGATGAGTACGGCATATTGTCAGACACTACTATGTCTGGTACCCCATATGCAGCAAATACCTGTTTGAATGCCTGTATAACGTCAGAGCTTTGTTTATTTTTTAAGGATATGATTTCCAGCCACTTAGTTAAGTAGTCAACAATAACTAGATAACTGTTTCCATTAAACTCTAATATATCAGATGCTACCTTTTGAAAGGGCAGTTCAGGTATTTCATGTGAAATCAATGACTCTGTTTGGTTTGAGAATGCTCATCTTTCACATAAATCACATTTCTTAATTAATTTATCGATTTCACTCGACATGCCTGGCCAAAAGAAAATTTGACGCGCCCTATTTCTAGTTCGATTAATACCAAAATGTCCATCATGAGCCAATTCAAGCATTTCCTGCCTTAAATTTTAAGGAACTACAATTCTGTCATTATAAAAAAGTAAACCTTTGCTCACATGAAGGTCATTTTGAAGGTTATAATATACTTTTAGCTCCCCTGTGCATTTTAGTAAATCCCACCCCTGCTGACAAAATTCCATAACTCTTTTTAAAGACTCATCTAATAAGGTATGTTTTTTAAACTTTTCCTTCTTTTCATTACTCATTCTTAGATGTCTTTCCACTGAGTGTACTAACTCAAGCAATTCAGGATCTGCTTCCAATTTCTCAGCACTGACATTTCTGGACAAAAAGTCTGCAACATGCAAATATTTACCTGATAAATATTCTATTTTAATATCATACTTTATTAATTTTAACCTTATCCTTTGTAATCTAAGAGAGTGAATGTTAGCAATCTGTTTACTCATGATATTGACATTAAGTTTGTGATCTGTAATAATTTCAATGGGACGGCCATATACAAAATAGTGGAATTTTTGAACAGCATATAATATTCCCAACATTTCTCTTTCTATAATTGCATATCTTTTTTCAGTTTCTGTTAGATTCCTTGACCCGTATGCCACCGGCTTACCATCCTGTATTAAACAACAGCCAAAACCATTCTGTGAAGCATCAGTGTGAATGACAATTTCTTTTTTTGGGTCAAAGTTCATAAGAGTTGTGTTTTTATTAATTTCTAGCTTAATTGATTGCAATGATTTATCGTGCAAATCTGTCCATTGAAACAAAATGTCACAGTGGGCTAGAAATTCCGCTCAAGTTTGAAACAAATTTTCTGACATAAATGACTAAACCAAGTAATTTTTGCAACTCTTTTTTAGACTTTGGTAGTTTCAGGTCATTGATAGCTCTGATTTTATCTGGGTCTACCTGCATACCATCCTTATTAAAAATATGCCCTGCATATTTTACCTCATTTTTCCTTAATTGTAGCTTATCTTTATTGAATTTTATACCAATTTTCCGAGCTCTTTCTATAACTTCCTTTAATGCTTTATCATGTTCTTCAATAGTATTTGTTGCAATCAACAGATCATCGAAATAAATTACTGTATTTTTTTATATCTCCAAAATGTTTAAAAGTACTTTCCTGAAAATATTCCGGAGCCAAGTTAATTCCAAATGGCATTCTCAGAAATGTATAATATCCAAATGGAGTTGAGAAGGTTGTTAGTTTAGTAGATTCACTGTTCAATTTAACTTGATAGAATCCATCCTTAAAATCAAGTACAGAAAAATACTGTTTTCCTGACAATTTGCTGGATATTTCGTCCAGGCTGGGAATTTCAAAAAATTCTCTTTTAATACATTTGTTCAATTCCTGAGGATCTAGGCACAAACGTAAATAAACTTTTATTAGGTTTTTCAACAATAACTCGTGAACTAACCCACTCACTAGCACCATCTACTTTAACAATAATTTTTCTTTTCTCAAGATTATTTAAACTATCCATTAATCTCTCTTTAATAGCGAGAGGTATACGTCTACACGGTAGAGCTACAGGAATACTATTTTTATGTAGTGTTATATTACATTCGTCTTTGAAAGTGCCTAAACCCTCAAAAACGTCAATATTTTCATTAATGAAATTTTGTTTATAACTAGTATTTACACCATGACTTCGTTTTATAAGGCCTAACTTATAACATGTAGGTAGCCCAATTATTGGGGTAACATTTAGGTCAACAACAAACATTCCTAACTCTACATACTTATCTGAATATACACACTTAAGTTTAATTTTACCGATTGGTTTTATTTTTGCGCCCCCAAAAGCTTCTAATACTTGCTCACTTTTCACCAATTGCCTTTTTTCACTTTCACTACAAGTCTTTTCAAATATTTTCTGTGGGATGATATTTACTTCTGATTCAGAATCAATTTTAAATTCAACTAATTTTCCATTTATCTCAACTTTTTCTGACCAAATAGACTGCTCATTTTTTGAAACTTCTCTAACTTTCACCACACATACAGGTTTTCCTCATCTATCTCCTCATTTAGTAGTGCAACACTTTTAACTTGAGAATTCTTTGCTTTGCAGACACTTGAAAAATGATTAGATTTCCCACATCTATAACACATTTTCCCATAAGCAGGACAATCTGCAAATGTATGTAATGTATTGCATTTTGTACAGCATCTTTTGTTCATTTTATGTTTTTCTTCACCTTTTGATTTTCTAACTATGTCAACGCATACTTCTGTCTTTTCTTTTGTACTACGTACAACTTCCAACCGTTTTTGCGTTGCCTCTGCATTTCTACAAATTTCACAAACAACTTCTAATGAAACATTTTGTGTATTGAGGAGTTTCTCCTGGGCCTTTTGATTATTTATTCCCAGAATAATGGGATCAATAAGTATTGATTCTTCTTGCGTGTCATATTCACAAGACTGTATTAATTTTTTAAGATCATCAAAGTATATATCAAATGGTTCTGATTGGCCTTGACAGCGATTATTGAAAACAAATCTTTCATATGTTCTATTTTTTCTGGGCGAGTAATATTTTCTAAACTTATTAATAACACTTGTGTACCTTATTTCATTGTCTTCATCTTGTGGTTGTAATCTAAAGGTATTATAGAGATCCACCCCTTCAGTTCCAATCAAATTTAACAGCAATGCTATTTTCACTTTGTCAGGCTTAGCATCTTTTTCCGTTGCTATTAAAAAAGTTTCAAAAGCTTTTAGGAATCTCTTGAAATTTTCATCAAGATTACCTTCGTATTTCTGGTCTGGTAATCTTCCACTTTCCATGCTTCTATTTTATATAAACTAACCTCACTTAGTTTTAGAGTTCTGTATTTCTTTTTGCGTCGTGTTTTCACTCAATATTTTTATTATTCTAAGTTCGTCTTTAACTGCGCCATGTAATAATTATATTTATTTATTAAGTAGTGTTACTTATATTAAGATTTAAAACGATACAATTGCTTTGTTCATCTTTTATTTTATGACTGGTTACATTCAACTTAAAACACTCCTTCTGTGTTGAGGTTATGCAACCCGTTATATGACATTGAAGTTATACAGCCAGTTATATTATGGCAGGTGTGGCCTTTAAACAATAAATATGTAGTAGTAGTAAATAGTATATTGTGCAACAAGTGGGAAAAGTTTAACTTTCCTCACGATTGTGGAAGTTTGTGGCACGAGCCTGAAGGGCGCAAACACACGAGTGAGAAAAGTAGTTTTCCCACATGTTGCACACTATACTTTTTCTAGAACGGCACTAATTTAAAGAATTCAAGTAAATAGTTGTGTAGAAAAAGTCTAGGCATCGAAGATCCCCACTGGAAAATCTCTAGATATTGAGGAACCTCTGCTGAAACCGTCTAGGCATCGAGGATACCCTTACTGGATTCTCCATATAAATGTCTGTAGTATGGACAAAGTGCCGTGAGAAATAATATTTCTCACAGTATGAGGAATACATGGTTCTGAAATTAAGTAAGCTATGAGAAAAACGTTACTTTTCATAGCAGTTCTAGTAAAAAATTCGGGACAGACAATTTAATTCTACCTATTAAAAAAATACAAAGTAAATAATTGCAATAAAAAGTGAAAAATTATTAAAATGGAGTGTTATGTCGAATTCAACAGAAAATACCATTTGTGTAAGAAATTTAGTGAAAAATTGCAGACAAAAGTTATTACTTTGAAGTACCAGGGTATTACAATGAAAGTTTACGAATCCCTGGGTCCACGCCAGTTTTAGAATTAGTCAAAAAAATTTTTACAAATTTGTATTTCTATTCTCCGAGAAAATATGCAATAAAATGTGTATTTCTTCTGTACCCTTTATCAGCCTATATCTCACAAACTAACAAGGTTAGAGAAAAATTGTATTTAGACACACAAAATATTTCTTAATAATCCACTATTTCTCTAATTTATGGTAGTTATTTACGGGTTATCCTGTATATAGTTGGTCCGGTGAATCTTTTCCTATGCGTCATTAATATCTTATAACATAACCGACAAATGTCAAATTACTTTTTTCTGTTCATCACTATTAATAGAAAGAGATACGACTTAAAAATTATGTCGGTTATGTTATTAGATATTAATGACACAAATTATCTCAGCCTTCCTGAGGACGCGGCGGGAGGCCGGTTGAAGTTGCAGGCCTTGCAGTTTCATCATATATATAAATGAAGGACTCTGACATTCATTAATTCTTGTTTTATTCTTTATCCATTCTATTTAATCGTTTTTTATAATTTTTAATCGTTTTTATATCAGTCTTGTAATTCTTGTAAAAGTATTGAATGTTTGTTTTTAAAAACGGACTTCGAAGTACTCATTAGTTAATTGGTGCAGTCAGTAGGATATTCGGGCGTTTACGTATCGAATGTAAATTTTTCGTGAAACGATTAACCGGATATCGAACTTAAAAACAGTGTATCGTTCGTGAAAGTGTGTATTGGTGGCTTCTTCTATTTCAAGAGACCAACTGCCCATCGAGGAACCAGTCCAGGCTGATCAACGAGACACCCTAATTTGGAACCCAAATTGTCCAAATCATATCAAGAAAGCTTCAGTGCAGACATCAATCGCTACGCTAGTTCTTTTCGTTCTGTAATTGTAACCTTTATGACTGACTTAATTGAAGAATTAACTAAATCCATTAAATTATTACGTATTGAATTGCCTGACTCTAACCTTGAAAATTCCGAAAATAAAATCGAAACTTCATATAATAATACTACTTCAAACCAATTGCAGCATTTGAATTTAAATAGTAACAATTTAGATAGTAATATGGCCGCAAGCTTTAAACCTGAATACTTGAATTGCGTTCCATCATTCGATGGTAACCCAAATGATTTAAATAGATTTTTAGGCATCTGTGAAAGCCTTGTTATTACTTTTTATGATAGAGATAATATACATAGTTTCCATAATGTGTACTTGCTTCAATCAATTGTAAGTAAATTAACGGGAAATGCTAGAACTGTCGCAAATATTCAAAATGCGCAAACTTGGGATGAGCTAAAGGGTGTTTTGAGACGAAACTTTGCTGATCAACGTGATGAAACATGCTTAAACCGAGATCTAGTTGTTATGAGACAATTTCCAAACGAAAAAGTTCAAGACTTTTATGATATGATCTTAAATATTTTAAATCTACTCTGTAGTTATGTAGACATTCACGGTGAAACCCAAGCTTCAAAAACCTTAAAGAAAAACTTGTATAATGATTTAGCTTTAAAAACATTTCTTTGCGGGCTGAAAGAGCCATTAGGTACTACAATACGTTGTATGAGGCCAGTAAGTTTAACTGAGGCTCTGCAATTTGTTGTAGAAGAAGAAAATACACGATATTTCCAAAACGTAACAACTAAAAATTTTCAAAAACCACATAACTCTCAAAATAGATTTAACCAACAAAATCCGAACAGGAATTTCAATAGTAACTACTTAAATAGAAATAGTAATAATAATAACAGCTTTAGTAATTACGTTCCAAATCAAAATTTTAATAATACTAACAATCAGTTTCCTACTGGACCAATTCCGGTCCGGCCTAGACAGGATATGCCTCCACAAAGGTTTCTAACAAATTCACAAGTTTTTCGGCAGCCTCTTCCAGGAAATGCATTTAAACCAAACCCCAATAGATCATTCCCAAAGCCAACTCCTATGAGCACTAACTCGCGCTTCACAGGCAGACCTAATTATCAACAAAATAATGACTATAGAAATAATAGCAATAATAATAATAATAATTTATCTCAGGCTGGCCCATCAGGCTATAGGCCACAGCAAAACTTTACTGCTCAAGAATTATTTAACACTAAAACTGAACAGATTGATCCTTGTGATAATACAGAAAGTGAAATTTTTACAGAAAATGAATATTTTTATGACGATCAAAATGCTTCAAATTTTCATATTCCCACCAGTCGAGAAAAAATAACGTGAGCCCCTTGACTATTTCTCTCAACATAGTAGAGTGTAGTGAACTTGCTTATATAGTATTCCCAGAGTACAATATTAAGCTACTAGTTGACTCTGGTTCTACAAAATCCTTTCTCGATCCAATTATTGCTCAAAATGTATTTCGAAATTTAATAAGACACGATCCTTTTATAGTCTCCACCGTTTTCCACAAATCCAGTCACATGCATAGTGTAGAAATACCAGCTTCCAAAATTTTTAAGTTAAAAGAACCGCAACAATTAAAATTTTACTTATTTAAATTCCATAATATTTTCGATGGATTAATTGGAATCGATAACCTAAAAAATTTAAAAGCTAATTTAGATTTTGAAAAAGGACTTTTGGTAACGCCAACTACTAAAGTTAAATTAAATTTTCAAAAAATAAACAACACTAATAATACGCATGTGATTAACATTGAACCTCGTGTTCAAAAGGTCATTGAAATCAAAACATCTGTAGAAAACGGAGAAATCATACTGCCTTATCAAAAAATACACAACTGCGAGATTCCTGAGAGCTTAACAATTGCGAGAAATGGACGTGCTCTTACAACAATATTAAATAACACTACTAAACCCTTATCATTAGATTCTCGGAACCTTTACGAGTTGAAAAATTTGATAAAAACTCTTTACAAGAAGTGAACATTAATAATTTTGATGATTCTTCCAAGCAACTGTTAGACTTATCACAGATCCGGACTGATCATTTAAATAACGAAGACAGAAATGCAATCTTAGATTTATGTAAGGAATTTTCAGATATTTTTCATACCGATAACGTTCCATTAAGTTTTACTAGTAAGATAAAACGTAATATAAAAACCACGGACGAGGTGCTTGTTTTTTCTAAAACTTATCGTTACTCTTTCGTCCACCGTAAAGAGGTGAATGACCAAATAGGAAAAATGTTAAGCCAAAATATTATAAGACCTAGTCATTCGGCCTGGAGAAGCCCTATCTGGGTTGTATCTAAAGCAAGCACCTAATAAACAAACTGGTGAAGTAAGCTTCAGAGTAGTTATAGACTATCGGAAACTTAATGCTAAGACCATAGATGACAAATATTCATTACCAAATATTACAGATTTGTTGGACAAACTCGGTAAGTGCCAATATTTTACAACTCTGGACCTCGTAAGTGGATTTCACCAGATAGAAATGAACGAAAGTGATATTGAAAAAACGGCCTTTAACAAAGAAAATGGCCACTACGAATTCTTGCGTATGCCATTTGGGCTTAAGAACGCCTCCGCGACGTTCCAAAGAGTGATGGATAACATCCTCAGAGGAATCCAAAACGAGAAATGCTTGGTGTACTTAGATGACATCATAATATTCTCGACATCCCTCCAAGAACATCTCGAGAGGTTAAGAGCAGTTTTTCAAAGGTTAAGAGACGCTAATTTTAAGATTCAGTTAAGTAAATCAGAATTTCCCAGAAAAGAGGTGGCCTACCTTGGCCACGTTGTCACTCCTGACGGAGTCCGTCCAGACCCTGACAAAATTAAGGCTATAAAACACTTTCCTTTGCCTACTACCACTAAACAAATAAAAGGGTTCCTCGGTCTGCTAGGGTACTATAGAAGGTTCATACATAATTTTGCTAAGATAACAAAACCTTTCACCAAGTGTCTAAAGAAAGGCGCTAAAATCGAACATAACGCGGAATTTTTAGAATGTTTCGAAACATGTAAAAATATTTTAACAAACGAACCAATATTGCAATACCCGGATTTCGAAAAACCATTCAACCTAACAACTGATGCCAGTAATGTGGCATTAGGTGCGGTTTTGTCCTAAGGTCCGATCGGTAAAGATCTACCAGTTGCATACGCTTCTCGCACACTTAACGACTCCGAAAGAAACTATAGCACAATCGAAAAAGAACTATTGTGTGGGCAACCAAATATTTTAGACCGTACCTATACGGGCGCAAATTTTTTATTATAACGGATCATAAACCTCTAGAGTATTTATTTTCGCTAAAAGATCCCAGCTCAAAATTATTACGCTGGAGAATAAAATTAGACGAATTCGACTACACCATAATTTATAAAAAAGGCTCTTTAAATACAAACGCCGACGCGCTAAGTCGAATAGAAATTCATGCCAAAGAAACTCAAGATATTTGGGACGAGATAGATGACATGATACAACATAGCGACGAACCGGAACGTGTTTTAAATACGCCAGGCATTAACGAAACTTTACAACAAAATCAAAATTTGTCAGACAATCCTAGACCACCCAGTCCTGACCTGGATGATATTTCAATCTTTGTTCGCCCTGACCCTGACTTAGAACAACTTAACGATGACGGTGAAACGATTCACTCAAACGCGGAGGATCCTGTAGTAGGAATACCTATAAGTGATTCTCCCGTGAATCATGAACAAAGTCAAGTGATTATACAGTCTGTGTTACATTTACCAGCTACACCAAAAATCACAATTCTATTTGAACGCAAACAAAGAATTACTGTCCAAATTTCGGAAAATAATTTTGAACAAGACATAAATTTCGTTAAAGATTACATTGCTCCTGACGTACAATATTATTTATATTTTGTAAACGCCGAAATGTTCGAATCATTTTGCGAAGTAATAAGAAAACATTTTAAATGGCCTTCACTTAAATTTCGGAAATGTAACTATAAATTAATTGATATTACCACCAAAACGGATATTGCCAAAACAATTAAAGCTTTCCACGAAGGAAAAACTAACCATCGCGGAATAGATGAAACATATAACCGTATTAAAAACATCTATTATTGGCCAAATTTAAAAGAATCTATACAAACATATATTAATAACTGCGAAATTTGCCAGAGATGTAAATATGAAAGAAATCCCGTCAAAATTCAAATGAACATTACCCCCACTGCAATAAAGCCTTTCGAAATCATCCATATTGACACTTATACCGCCGAAGCAGAGAAGTTTTTAACAATTATTGATACGTTCTCAAAATACGCCCAAGCCGATCACTTAACAGCATTAGAGTCTACAGAAATTGCCAATAACTTAATTACTTTCTTCTCCCATCATGGAATACCTGATCAAATAATTACTGATAATGGTGCCGAATTAAAAAATGCAGTTATAACGGAATTATTAGGCCTTCATAAAATAAAAGTGCATTTTTGTTCCCCCTACCATCCGCAATCAAACTCTCCAGTCGAAAAAGTACACTCGACCTTTAATGAACATATTCGGTTATTAAACACTCGGGGTTTTAGTAAAACACCAATCAGAATGAAAATGAAATACGCCCTCTTATCTTATAATCATACGATACATTCGACTACAAAATTAAAACCAATAGACGTTATCAATGGTGACCTAAAATCGCAAAACCCTTTCGGTATAAATATGGATATGATCTTAACAAGTCATTTTATAGAAGAACACAAAGAAATGGTTCGCGAAATGTATGCAAAGATAAATGAAAATTCAATAAAACAAAAAGAAAAGGTTATCGGAAAAATTAATATTAATCGTGATTCACCTGAACTGTTTAAAGTAGGCGATGAAACATTTATAAAGTCCCATGAAAGGAAAAAGACGGCTAATAAATTTGAAAAGCCGACTGAAATAACAGCAGTAAATAAAAGTGGTAAAATAGTAGCTACCTGTTTTCAAGACAAAGTCCACATGGACAATCTCAAAAGACCACGTAAAAGGACTTACCCATTCTAATCAATTTTTCAGGTTTCCCATTGCACTTGGGCTACGGCAACAAATCTCGTTCAGAAATTTGTACAACAACCTAGCATTACTGCCCCTATATTTAGGCTTAGCAAAAATTGAAGAATATTCCTACAAAATTGTGCACTTTTACGACTTAAATCCAATATTAATCGAATCTGAAAAACTAAGTTCCAAAGCTCAACAAATTCTATATACTATAAATGAAAATCAGAATTATGCATGGGATATCTCTAATTACATAAAAATATTGGAATTTACTATAGTTAAAGTAAATACAAAATTATTTGACATTATTCCGAAACCACAACGCTTCAAGAGAGGACTAATCAATGGGCTAGGCTCAATATTTAAATGTATTACAGGTAATTTAGATGCATCAGATGGCGAAAGATATGAAAATTTAATAGATAACCTGCAGAAAAATCAAGAAAAATTAGTATCTAAATTGAACTCACAAATTTCACTGTCTGTTAATACAATAAAAACTTTTAATGCCACTGTTCAAAAAATTAGTCATAATGAACAATTATTAGATACCAGAATAGAAAAAATAAAATTAATAATCAACACAATAGTTTATAGGGAAAATTCACTATTTATTAAAGACGTGATAAATCAGATTTTGAACATGTATGAAGTTATTCTCTCAATTTTGCAAGACATAGAAAATTCTTTGACGTTTGCAAAATTAAACATCATGCATCTCAACATCATGAAAACATCTGATCTCTTTTTAGCGTTAAAATCAGTAAAAACTATAATTCAACTTCAACTTCCTTTCGAAATTATTTTAGAAAATACACAATTATATGAATCTATAATAAACATCGAATGCTACATCTATAAAAATAAAATAACTTATATTCTTAACGTACCTATAACTTATCCAGATATCTTTAATATTTACCATATGTATTCACTACCTGTACCTTATAAAGGTCAGTTCAAGGCAATCATCCCTCGAGATAAATTCATGTTAAAAAGTCAGTTACATTTTACATTTCGAAATAACGATTGCATCAAAACTTTCCCCAAAACTTATTATTGCGCTAAACAAGAAATAGAAAAAATTAACAGTGACACACCTTGTGAACTTCCTCACAATGTAAACAAATTAGTTTAACTTTAACGAAGTCAAAATTAAACCAACTGGGAAGCACCAATAATTGGCTAGGTGTATTTCCAAATGAAGACACCTTAAAAGTCACTTCCAAACAACAACAAGAAGTTAAAAAGTTGAAGGGAACATTTTTAATCGAAATCCCTGTAGGATGTCAGATTAAATCAACTGCACAAATGCTAGCCAATGAAAAATCAATAGCCGATAGCCAACCAATACTTCTTCCCGATATCCAGATCATGAACGACACACTGCCAACTCTAAAACCAGGGGTGCCCTTAGAAGATATCAAGTTGGACCAGCTTTCAGATAACCTGTACCAGCTCACAGAAAACTTCCCCTTGCAATGGACAACCGGAATATCTCATACACCCAGTGTGTGGACGATAGTAGTTTACATCGCTATAGCAGGAACAATCGCAGCATAGATCCTCAAGAAATTCAACCCCAGGAAGAAGACAGCGCCCCAAGCTCCATCTGTTACATCACCATCCATTCAACTCCCTCTTCCCTCGTGAGTTGAAACTTCTGCGGGAGGAATTATCTCAGCCTTCCTGAGGACGCGGCGGGAGGCCGCTTGAAGTTGCAGGCCTTGCAGTTTCATCATATATATAAATGAAGGACTCTGACATTCATTAATTCTTGTTTTATTCTTTATCCATTCTGTTTAATCGTTTTTATAATTTTTAATCGTTTTTATATCAGTCTTGTCATTCTTGTAAAAGTATTAAATGTTTGTTTTTAAAAACGGACTTCGAAGTACTCATTAGTTAATTCGCATGGGAAAAGATTCATCGGACCAACTGTATAAAGTAAAGTAGACAGTACTAAACCGTGTAACTTGCATATACTTCGTACATTACAAATATATTGATGCACGTCATACATTTTTTATCTTTAAATATAATTCAAAAAAGGAAATTTATTATATTAAAAGCTATAAGATTATGATTAATTATTTATTATTATACTTAACTCGTTAAGCGCCATGAGGTATAACGCGCATGTCGCTCCCAATTTGGATTTATAGGCTTTGTAACATATATGTTGTGCCTCATTGCAGTCGGTTCAATTCGGCGCCGTAACGCTTAACATGAGTCTCGCCTTAATAGTTTCTGTATAGTAAGTGAAAAAGCACAGGGGACAACATATGGATATAGTCCATAATATTTCTGAGATTTTCTGTTTTTTGGTAATTAATAGAGCGACACATCATTTATGTCTCAATTAATCTGAGTAGATATGCTGGTACAGAATGTAATCAATCCTTTGTTTTTAGAATTTGGTCTAAAACTGTAATAACTACTCAAGTGGTATATTTTCTAAATATTTATTAGACATAACTTAGAAGAATTGAATAGATGAAGCTTTTACTTGATGAAGATCCATACTGAACGATGAAATAAAACAATATAGTTTGTTTAAATCTTCATATATTTGAACTAATGTTCAATTTAAACTTGTTGACGCGTTTCACTAACACAGTAGCTTTGTCAAAACGAATGAAGGTAAAATATAAAAATGTCTTAATATATACAGTGCTAAATCTATTTACTAAGGTTTACAATGGTATTAAAATATATTACCTGGAAATTCATTCACTACAAACATTCCTAAGCTATCTTCTAGGTAAAGAGGTTCAATAAAGGAGACTGATTGATATATATTTGGTCGTTAAGGAGATTACCTGAATATTTATTTTTGTTAATCTCTAGGGCTTCTAATAAATTTAAACTAAAGGATTTACCGACTACATGGAGAATTTCAAAATTTGGGTCGAAAATGTGTTGGTTTTCTAATAAATGATTTGAATAGTTAGAACCTAATTTTTTGTTGTCATAGCTACGTTTGTGTTCCGAAATTCTAGTTTTAAAATTTCTAAAAGTTCTACCGATATAAATTTTATCACAATTGTCATTACCACATTTTAATTTATAAACTCCTGATTTGTTTAATTTTGAAGATCTAGATTTATTATTTTTAATGAATTTGGATAAATTGTGATCAGTTTTAAAGGAAATATTCATGTCTAAAGTTTCTAAAAATGATTTAATTTTTAAGGATGGTGTTCCAAAGTATGTTAAGCTTTTAAATTGTCTATTATTTTTATCTGAAGGGAATACTTGTTCTAAAGTCTGTTTTTTTATCTTTTTATTTATGATATTGTCAATTAAATTTGGATCGTAATTATTATTAACTGCTCCTTTATTGAACCTCTTTACCTAGAAGATAGCTTAGGAATGTTTGTAGTGAATGAATTTCCAGGTAATATCTTTTAATATCATTGTTAACCTTAGTAAATAGATTTAGCACTGTATATATTAAGACATTTTTATATTTTACCTTCATTCGTTTTGACAAAGCTACTGTGTTAGTGAAACGCGTCAACAAGTTTAAATTGAACATTTTCAAATATATGAAGATTTAAACAAACTATATTGTTTTATTTCATCGTTCGATAACTTAGAAGTTTGAGTTGCAGAAAAATAAGAAACAAATGCATACTTCACTGAAAACAAAATACATTTTCCTACATCTACGAAAATAAATGAATACTTATAGTAAAAACTGACGACGAAAAAGTAAACAGAATGCTCCTTGTTTAGGTTCTCATAAAATGATAGTCAATAAAAAAACATTTAATACAATAATATGTTTACTGCCCATACATTGATAATTTGTACGTGAGATACTATTCAAAGCAACTTTTCGTCCATGCTCACCTTTCAAATCGCGATAACACAATACACAGCGCAAACGTGAAGATTGCTCCTTTCTGGCATAATGTTTTCGTCATCAGTGGTTTCTGGAGAAATAAGCGGAGCAATTGTATCTTTATAGACTAAGAGCCGGACGGGAAAAATTTACTACTTACGTTCGGTGCCCATCAACTAAGTACTACCGCCTAAAGAAAAACGTTTGAGCACTATGCCGTCTATTTTGCGTGGCACATGGGTTATCTGCGAAAAGTCAAACTTGGTATTTTTGTACCTCGTAAATTAATTAAATCTGAATGTACGGCATTTCGAACCAAGCTAGATATTGGAAAACTGAGACACAAAAACCTTATGCCGTTCAAAAACTACGGTACTGGAAAGAGTAAATAATTTCCATTTTCCGCAAATTTTCTTCGAAGAAAAAATTATAGAAAACTGTACGGCATTTCGAGTTTAAGTAAATAAATTTATTCAAAAGAAATATTATACTATGCCGTATCATTTCTCTGGCACTAAGTGCTTTTACCTTGACGTCCATGCTGTCATTTCAACCCCTTCGAAAAAAATCATTAGAGGAAGTACGGCACAAAGTTCAATGGTTTACTTATGATCTAAAATAAAGAAATTCATGAGTGTCGTATAAAATATTTGGCAAAAAAAATGTATAACCTGATTATGTGTCCTCTGAAGTTGGAGTCCTTTGTGTTGGGATAAAAATAATTTTTTCCTGAACGGCAAAAATTTTGGAAGCAAGTTATTCCATATTCTATTCTTTATTTATTGGCACCAGAAAAAAATAATTGAATATAAATAAAAGAAATTTTTTATAATTTTTCCTATTTTGAAAATGCATTTACAGCAACTCCAGTAATAATCTATATTCAATTTTATTGCAGTTATAAATTGTTTAAAGGTTAATATAAATAAAATTATTCTTGCCGTACATTTTTAATGTCACACTTTTCCAATGTTAGTGGGGTTTTACGAGGAATTTTCACTATATTATAAAATAAAATTTTCCAGTACGGCATTTAGCACATAATATTAAGAGAATTTAATAGTGATAAAAAGTTATATCGCCGTATATTTCTGATGGAACATTCATCGAATACGATATAAACTCATTTTTATAATTTGAAATATAAGTATTACTGATAGTCAAAAACTAAAATTTCCTGTACGGCAATCATTGCAGTTTATAAAGAAATATATCATATAAAATATGTTATAGTAAAAAATAATAATGTCGTTACATTTTGGTGGAACATAAAAAAACTGCTGGCAATGAATTTAAAAATTTCAACACAAAAATTTTCATTTTACAAATTACAGTCTTTGAAATCCATATATTTAAGATTTAAATGCAGTCACAAAATTATTAGAATTCAATGAATATGGAAAAACGAGTAAAATGTGACTTTATACGTTTAATTTGAGTGAATAATTGGAAAATTAGGGTCTTCTTACCACTTTTTGTAAATTAAAAAAAATTGTTTGAACATGAATACTTAATCTTTCAATATAGCGTTATAAACCTATAATAACTTGAAGAAATAAAAGAGCTGAATAAAATGAGACCCTAAACGTTTAATTTGAATGAGAAATGATAAAAACTAAAATGAAAAACGTTTATAATTTTTGCAAATTTGAAGGTATCACAATAATTCAAAAATATTTTCAAATTTATCGTTTAAAGGAGTAAAAAGAGTCATTATATGTTAAGATAAATCGACTATTACCATTACATACACCTCGATAAACATTTGCGTACAAATTTAATAATTCAGTTTTTTAAGAATAAAAAATTAATGCTTCAGTGTATCATTTTAAAACTTTAAGACTTGAACAAAATAAAAAAAACTGAATAAAATGAATCTTTGTACATACTTACGTTACACACAGTTTTCTTTTCAAAAATATTTTTATTTTTAGAAAATTATAATAAAATATTATTGAAACTTTTATGTTGGTTTTTATTCTGTTACATAAAATACAAAAAATAAATATAATGTAATAAATGAAAATACATACTAATAAAATCAATCAAAATCGTCTTCATCATCTCCAATTTCAAGTTCGCTTTCGGAATCTGTTTCAGAATTATCATTATCAAGGTCGTCATCACCAGTATCTAAAATAATGAAATCAATTAATGTTATTATAAATTTAAATTAACTTATAGTTATCTGACAAATATGTAATGTTTACCCTTATCAGTATCCATTCCATCTGCTGTTTTATTTTCAATAATAAGGCTGGCACCTCATCCTCATCAAACCAATGGAATCGGCGGAGTCGAATTGTCTCCCAAAATAAAAATATTACCTGCTCTCAAAAAGGTGACGGTCGAATTGTCTCCCGGATGATTTTAATCCGTAATTAGCATTATTACTTATAATACCTTAAAATCTAAACGTTGTTGCCAAATCGATCTTACTTATATCTTGACGAAATATTTGGAATGGTATTTCCTAATTTTGTTAAAATAAAACAGTACGTAGGAAATTATAATTATTTTATTATAATAAAACAAAGGAAAATATACAATGGTTTACTTATATATATATACTTATATATTTCAAGACAATAATATTTACAAAAATGATATAAAAACTTTTTCACTCTACACACTTATAATACAAATTAGATTCTGCATTTAAAAGAAATATTTTTTAAAAATTGAAAATTGGTAATCCTGCCGTCTTGTAATTTTTCTAAATTATCTTCCAAAAACTTTTTTTTCATTAATACTTTTCGATCATATACTTTGACCACGGTATCAATACTTTGAAGCTTAATATAGGTATCTATTTGAAAATCTAGAAGAACTTTTATAAACTGGTTAAAATTTGGGTGTGTATTATAAAATGAAGCATTATAACGCGAATGAAAAGATTCGCATGCGTTTGTTGTCCTTTTTAAAGAAGAAGAGTTTTCAGCCCAAATGTTAGGAGGAAAGGTAGAAATTTCATCTATGTAAGTTTCAACTAAATAGTCATTAAATTTAATCACCCTCTCATCATCTAGTTGAATTGCAATGAGATCAAGAACAAAGCAATCGTCAACGTCTTCTGCTTTAAGGAATGGTAAACCAAAAATATAAGTAAGGTATTTAGTTATATCTGTTTCTAAATTGTCTTTTAACTGATACTCGGTAGAAAGTCCTAAACTTTGAATTTTTCTATACCAACTTTGACCTAGGTGAAATAGACATCCCTTAATTTCTGTTTTTGGAAAAATTTCGCGAATTGCTTTGTGTATTGCTAATTCAAAATCTGAAGTTATAGTTTTTGGAAGAAGGTCGTGACCTGTTGTAGATAGATATATTTCTTTTAAATATTGTAAAGCTAATTTATACGATACTGTATTTTTATTTTTTAGAAGAAAGAAAACCAAAGGAATATAATGATTATTTTTAAAGCCATGAATGGTAAACAATTGTAAAAAAAATTTAGGGCAATAATCGAAAGTGCCATCAACATATAATTCACTTATTTCTTTTAGAGCAATAATATTTGTTTTACATGAAAACATGACTATATTATTTATTTCATCATTTTTAAGAATAAAATATTCGTCCCTATTAGTTTTTAAAGTAACAGAATTTAATAAACTATGAAATTCAACTATATTAGTTGGAAGTTTTGATGCAATTTTGGACCTAGCAGTATACATATTTTTTCTCATCCTTTCAACGTCATGAGTAGTAATAGTTTCACAATGGGATTCTCTTACCTCCTTTCTAATTAGGCCCATTGGTTTTGCCGAAACATCTTCTATTGCTTTAATTTTTACAGCATTGCTTAGAGTCTGCCTATTTAGAAGTTCTTCTGATAATTTCTCATGGTTGTGGTTTAAAGAAGATTCGATCACTTCTGGACGGTCCAATTTTGTTTTAACAAAAGCTTTGCACTGCGTTTTCCTGGACGCACAAAGCCATCTTTTTAGAGTGTCTCTTGCTAATAACTTGTGGAATGAAAATTTAAACCCATCGATCACTAACAAATCTTTGCCTTTTTCACTTTTAATTATTGTAGCCTCCATTATACGTATAGTTTCACTGTACCACTTTTAACTATTCAACAACTTCGTAAACAAACTTTACAACCTCTGAAACTTGTGAAGAATATGTGAAATATGGTTTACTATTTTTAATACCACCCTTTATAAGGCGAAGGAGGAAAAGTACTTTCAAACGATAATGTGAAATTAATGGTACCTACCTGTTTTTGGATTTGTAAAATGTTGATGGATTAACTTAACATTCTTTTAATGTAAATTAAAGTAGATTTTAATGCAGATTATAACTAAAATAATCTAAGGAAATTTAATTAGTTATTTGTTAATGACAATTTAAACTGCAGGTTATCGTTACAAATAAATAAATGTAAGGATTATTTTCTTACTTTTCTATTTCAAGGTAGTTAAAAAAACTACCTGCTCAAGACGGGAGACAACTCGTCCTTGCCCAATGGAATACATATTTATTATTTTCCAAATTCCATCCATAATCGATTGGACGTATTGTGCTTGGGGTCTTCTTATGTGCATTACCCCAAATTTGCGCAATATAAATTGTTCTTCTAGTATGTTGGACCGATTTTGAGCATCAGTTGTACCTTCAAATTCTATCTGATTAACTACTTTTTTTTAAATAAATTATTGTACGAAGAAAATTATGTTAAAAGTTATAATTAATTTTACAATTTTACCTCATCCGACATAAAACAATTTTATTCATTGGATTTTAAATATATACAGCTCAATAAAAAAATACATTTTTACAAAATAAACAAATTTACTTTACGGAAAAAAATTGTGATGTGTAAACGTTTTTTTTTCAAACTGTAGGGACACTTTTCCACTGAGTGCCATGATATTTATACGGCAATAATTTTTTAATACCTAATTTTTAATAAATTCGATTAGGGCACAAATGCCGTACAGGAAATTTTTATTAAAAACAATATCCCTTGGGTAGGGATATTTTTTTCATTTTCAAAATTCATTTCCCTGCAATGAGCTCATGTGCCATAAAAAATGTACGGCACTATTATTTAACGATTATTTTTGTATTGTACTTTCTAATTCTTTTGATTTTAAGGTGCCTCTAATGATTTTTTTCGAAGGGGTTGAAATCACAGCATGAGCCTCAGGGTAAAAGCACTTAGTGCCAGAGAAATGATACGGCATAGTATAATATTTCTTTTGAATAAATTTATTTACTTAAACCCGAAATGCCGTACAGTTTTCTATAATTTTTTCTTCGAATAAAATTTGCGGAAAATGGAAATTATTTATTCTTTCCAGCACCGTAATTTTTGTACGGCATAAGGTTTTTGTGTCTTAGTTTTCCAATATCTAGCTTGGTTCGAAATGCCGTATATTCAGATTTAATTAATTTACCAGGTACAAAAATACCAAGTTTGACTTTTCGCAGATAACCCATGTGCCACGCAAAATAGACGGCATAGTGCTCAAACGTTTTTCTTTAGGCGGTAGTACTTAGTTGATGGGCACTCATGGTGCCGAACGTAAGTAGTAATTTTTTCCCGTCCGGCTCTTAGTCTATTAACACCTCTGAACACGCTGAAAACGCAGAAATGCATTAGGAAGCAGTTTTCGGCTTTCTGTGAAGAGGGAGAATATGAATTTCTTGAGGAGACTTCGAACGATTATTTGGCAGGTATGTTTAATATTATCGGCCCATTTATTATATAATCGTAACAAATACCACTCGAGTAATCGAAAATAATCGATTATTATTTTCGAAGCTCTTGTGATATTATAACCGATTATAATCCTGAATAACTTCAGGTTTCTCAATTTCGCCACCTCGCTGCTGAACTGTCTTTATATTACCATTATAGAGTTTGACTATAACAAGTACTCCTTTGTCACGCCATTTACAAACCATAATTCTTGTGTCACTTTCTTTTGCATATATTTGTTTAGGGTCAAGTGTTTTCCCCCAATATCCATTGGATTGTATTTTCTGTTACTACGTAAAGTTCCAGCCAAATGAGTTTTTCTAATCAATAGTACAGAAGCTAAGGAAACACTAGTATAATAATTATCTGTCAATAAATGACGACCAGAATCTAGTAAGTTTTTCATGAGAGAAAGCACTCCATTTGAAGACTCTTATCCCCCTTGAGCTTGACCTTCACAGAATAATTTGTACACTTTTATGCCAAATTTATGTCTTTTATTTTTTATGTGCTATCTAAATCTTAGTTTACCTCGGAATGGAACCATAGTCTCATCAATGCACACTTTCAAACCGGGAGTATAAACATTTCTACAATTTGTGTTAGCAGGGAAGATATCTTTCGGAGTCGATCTTCGTCCAACGCCATGTCACTAAAATGCTACATTGCTAATAGTAACTCAAATCTATCTCGAGAAATAATTTTGGAAATTTGATTGAATAATATAACGGACTCTTTTCCAGTATGACCTCAAATATGACATAACAAATAATCCCATCCACATTAACGCACGTAGAAATTTTTCCATTTCTTCATTTGTTTTAAGGGTTCATTTAGTTATTCGTGATTTAGGTTTGTTTTCTTTGGCCAATTTTTGTTCGGTGTAACACTTTGTTTCTATTACCATGAAAGTCACTATTTCGTTCGTTAAAAACAGTTTGAATAAATACATCGTAGGGATCTTTTCCAATATAGTCACTATAGAAACGAGCTTTTATCCCATAATTACTTACAAGAAAAGGAAATTGTTTCAACAATGTTCCGTCGACGAGCCTCCATTTCAGTTGGTTTGGATCAGCAGTGGTCACTCATGGCTCTATACCATCTTCAATAGAATTCGATAATGGTTCTGCTTCATCTGGTATGACATAATTCAAGATTACATCTTCTATAGCTTGATAAATATTTACTACTTTTACCATCGGATTCAGAATCACTTCTTGGCGACTAGGCATCAGACAAATAAACATCACAAAGTTCACTATGGTCACTTTCATCATCGGATAATATTTCATTTCATAAGTCCTGAAGTCGTTTTTTATTCTATACTGTACGCGTCAGACATCCCGAAAACCAAATAATAAGTTTGCTGTACGAAAATACTATGTAAACTGATCACTTAGACGGTAAATTTTTGAGAGGGTTGGCCAGCAAACGCACGTCTGGACAAGTTAAAATGCGACACAGCTTATATGATTCGCGGCCCTACAATATAAATATTGTCTCTTAGGCCACGCGACATAAAATGTATGCCACACAAAAAAGGTCCACCCTTTCATTTTTTTCGTTTTTCCAAGCTTTTTCCAATGTACAGGCTTTTTGACCGCAGATAGAGAAAAAGCACTTTTCATATTTTTTGTAGCTCTATTAAAAATCTTTCTAATGGTGTGTATTATTTGAGATTTTCTGTGTAGCCTTGTGTAGTTATAGCCAAAATAAATAGTCCACCCTTTAGTTTTTTTTTCGTTTTTTCAAGTTTTTTTCAGTTTTTACGGTTTTCAACCACAGATACAGAAAAAACAACCGATATTTTTCTGTAGACCTTCATCAAGACCTTACCAACGGCATACATAGAATATTCTGGATTTCTAGTATACATTATGGGTGTAACGGCCATGTGAGCGGAATGGGTCGTTAATCAATTTTTTTTTATTTTTATACATTTTTTAGCTATTCTAAGTAGAAATTAGTGGTCGGAAATGGTTTTTACCATGCGTATCTCACCATTTTTAGTGTGATTTCAGAGGCATATGAAGGCTACAATAAAAAATTTCCTTTTTTCAAAAAATACCAAAATTTTACTTAACCTTGCTTTCATTAAGAAAACGTGTGAAATTCGTTTTATGAACAAGATGTGAGAAAATTCGATTTTTGTGAAAATATTGAAATTCCACTTAATTTTGTACGTTTCTTGTAAATATCAAAATTTCACTTTATTTCATTCGATTCAGGGACAAGATGTGAGAAAAATCGATTTTTTGTGAAAATATCACAATTCCGCTTGATTTTGTTCATTTCATGGACAAAATTAATTTTTCATGAAAATATCAAAATGTCGCTTAATTTCATTCGTTTCATGGACGATATGTGAGAAAAATCGATTTGCCGTGAAAATATAAAAATTCCACTTAATTTTTTTCGTTTCATGGACAAAATGTGAGACAAAATTAATTTTTTTGAAAATATCGAAATTTCACTTAATTTTCTTCGTTTCACGGACAAAATGTAAGAAAAATAGATTTTATGGCCTGCAAAAAGAAATAAAACGAAAAGGCTAGATTAGATTAGATTTTAACGGGGTTACAATGCCCTGAAGATTTATTGTGCCCCCCCCCCGTATCAGAACTGTTCGCGCTACTACTACAGGTCGCCTTCCAGTTCCAGGGTTCTAATGAACGGCTTCAACGAGGTTAGGTCCTCACTCTTACAAGTTTCTTGACCGAATCATTTCTTGCGTTGGCTTGCAATGGCGAGGCATTCTAGAACTAGGTGATGCGGAATTTCATCCTCCTCCCCACAGAATCTACAGTCGTCAATTTCTGCTAGACCTATTCTCATTAGGTGCTTTCGATCGCAAGTATTTCTGCCTGAAAGATGCTCGGGAGGGAACCTAACCATAATGAGTATCTGGTGCCAGGCCCAAATACTCCAGCACCTGCTCCAGTGGTGGTTTTTGAACCATCTGTATACCATCTAATGGTGTTTTATTTGAGAGTTTGGGTGGTGTATGCCTTTTCCTAGTCTCTCATCTTATTTAGCATCGTAGTAAAATTCTTTTCGATACTTATTTCCTTGATCATTTCGTTACTTGGAAGATTCGCTGATGAGATGTATTTTGTTAGAGAGGACCAGGCTCGCTGATTTTTAATACTCTCATTGCCTGAACCTTCCTTAGATATTCTGAGAAATGCCTCTTAGGCACACACCTCTATATCACCAGATATAGAGGTGTGAGATCTCAAGTGCCATAGCTGGACACGTCCTCATAGCTCCAGCGATGCACAAACAGGCAAGCCTTTGAACTCTGACGAGGGTCTTCCTCGTGCTGTACTGACTTGCCTTTGTATGCCAAACTATTGCCCCATACGTAATTGCTGGTCTCACAATCATGGCATACATCCATCGCAGTATTTTTGGGTTACAGCCCCAACTGTTACTAGTTAGATTTATGCACGCCATCAAAGCTCTTATTGCTTTACTAGGAGTTATTTCAACATACTTATTCCACAGAAGCTTACTGTCTAGGGTTATCCCTAGACATTTAACTTCTGATTTCCATTCTGATTTCCCCGTTTAAAGATAGGGGTTTCATGGTTGGAAGTGTTCTTTTTCGGGTAAATGAAATTACTATGGTCTTATTTCGGTTAATGTTTAGCCCCACTGACAAGCACCATTGCTCAATAATTCTGAGGTCTTTTGTAGTAAATCACACAAATGCTCTCGAACTTGCCTCTGACTATGTCACCAGCATAGCCCATACATTCGAAGCCAAGCTCCGTTAGCCTGTAGAGCAACTCAACTACTACGAGGCTCCATAGAAGGGGATATATCACTCCCCCTTGAGGTGTCCCGCGAGTGGCTTTAACTGAGGTGGTTGGATTCCCCACCTGTGTCTCAGCTATCCTCGTCGTCAACAACTCATACATCCATTTTACAATGGTTTCATTTACTCCTCGCCTTTTTAGTGCTACTTTGACAGACACCTGAGTTGTGTTGTCAAAGGTCCCAGATATATCCAGGAATGCGCACATTGCGATTTCTTTGTTGTTCAGAGTTCTCTGGATGACTTCGGTCAGCTGATACAGAGCCGTCTCAGTTGATCGGCCTGCTCTGTAGGCATACTGACATTTATGAAGAGGTATATTCTCCAGGTTATCTGTTCTTATGTAGTTATCCACTAGCTTCTCCATCGTTTTGAGTAGAAACGATGTTAGGCAGATGGGTCTAAAAGATCGGGGATCAGTCCCATCTTTTTTCCCTATTTTTGGTATGAAGGTTACCCTTGCCCTCCTCCATTTTCTAGGTATTAGACCCACTGCTAGACTGCTTCTTGTAATCTTCAGCAGGTGAGGAAGACTCTCCTGTATCTCTTGCTGCAGGGGTGCTGGAAATATTTCATCCCCTCCTGGTGATTTATATGGTTGAAAGGTACTTATTGCCCATTCCAACCGTTGTCTGGTAAACATTTTCTTAGCAATGTCCCAATCTTCCTTGCGGGTTTTTTTGGTGTAATTCATTGCTATTTCAGTGCTTGTTGCTGGTTCACTACCTGGAAAATGGGTTCTAAGAAGAAGAATCGATCGTTCCTCTTCACCTTCTGTGTCTTACATTATCCAAACCAAGTTAAGGGATTATATGTAATAACTTGATATGTTTATTTTCAAATATTAATTTTGCAATTGGATGTTTTGATGACAATATAATTGGGTGTTTTTGGAATTAATCGTAATTCAGAAAAATTTAGACTACCACCTACTCGTAGTATACCTGTGTTATTAATAAATGGTGATAAACAAGATAACGTATTGTGTTGTTGAAGTATCATTCCATCAGTTTTTGAAAGACTTATCTCTTTAGAAAATGAATCTAACTGAGCTAATTTAAGTAAAGTTATATTGGTATTGTTTATTTCAGTGACGTTTAATTGACCATAAATTATTTCTTGAGGTATTTTACGTAAGTTTGATATGAATCTTATGCTAACTACGCGTCGTAATTTATTTAAACAAGAAAACCGATTAAATAAATTTAAATTGTCAACTTGTCTAATTGTTAATACTATCGAAGATTTTTTTAATCCTGGGACGATAAAATCCCGTGTTTCATCGTTTTTTATTAGTGACTAATGTATTGGACCATGCCACCATAAACTTAAATTGGCTAAATTCTCTGGAAGAACACCTCTAGTTGCAAGATTTGATGGGTTTTCCTGGAGCACTTTAAACAAACTTAATCACTAAATTCCCAGTAACTAACTATTATATAGCTCAATATAACATATAGATTAGTTTGTAATTATATTTTCATAAATCTAAACACTTTTTCATAAATGTAAGAGCTCTTTAACATTAAACATATTTAACAAACTGTAATACAACAATATTTTTATAATTCGCCTATGAATGAGGCTTCATTATAACATTATTTACAGTGTCACAATGAAATCTCTGTGAACACTTTTTAGTAATTTTTAGTGACATACAGTTGTATTTTTATTTGACATTTGACTTTAACCTTAACTTAAAATGGTTTGGCGTAGCTCTAGCTAGCAAATTAATAGATTAAATGGTCTTAAAGATTAATTGGAACAAATTATATGTTAAAAATTTTTATAAATAAAGTACACTAACGTTTATTCATCAATGATTTGTCAATTATTTATTTTGATATTTTAAATGATCAATACATATAGGTAGGTATACATAACGTTCTAGTTTTGGTATAAATTACGACATACCTATATGAAGATATATTACAGAAATGATTCTGTTCATGATATAATACGAATAGAACACAAAAATATATGAAGAAGCTCTTTTTGAAACAAATAATTATCCTCTATTTACTTAAATGAAGGTTTGTTTACAATTTCTACAATTTTTCCATTATAATATATGGCAAATGTCAAAAGTGCTAAGAAAAACCAGCTATGATCTGACTAATCAGGAATATACAGAATTGCCAACTTAAATTCCAATCAAGCCTCCTAGTTTAAAAACAGGGATAATGTAATTCTATTTTAATAAAATTAACTGTCTCGACCCTTACTTCGTGGAATCTACTCATATTAGTGTTTTAAATGAAACTCAACGTGTCTAGCTAATTCCACAATATAATGAAAAATATTGTGGAATTAGCTAGAAACGTTGAGTTTCATTTAAAACACTAATAATTCTATTTTATTTAAAAAATTCAATAATGCGAATTAAAAAAAATATTGTGTAAAGCTTGTGTCAAAATTACTTTTGTAGTACTCGTTATTTGCAAACTGCACTGTTACTACAAAACGAATCATTGTGACACTTGTTTTACAAATAACTATATTGTTTGTTGGTGCAAATGACAGTTTCTTAATATCAACAACACATCATATATCCGAATCGGAGTCTCGATCTATATATCAAAAAATTAAACTCAAAAACTAATCAAAATAAACGGTGTTAATGATTAAAATTAACTTTTTTTACAACTGCTATGAAAAGTAACGTATTTCTCATAGCTTACATAATTTCAAAACCATATATTGCTCATACTGTGAGAAATATTATTTCTCACAGCACTTTTCCCAGACTACATACATTTATATGAGGAATCAAGTAGGGGGATCCTAGATGCCTAGACGTTTTTCAGCAGGGGCACCTCGATGCCTAGACACTTTTTGGCGGGGGAGCCTCGATGTCTAGACTTTTTATACACAACTATTTACTTGTATTCTTTAAATGTGTGCCGTTGTAGAATAGTATATTGTGCAACAAGTGGGGAAAATTCAACTTTTCTCACGAGTGTGGAAGTTTGTGGCACGAGCCAAGGGCCAGTGCCGCAAACACACGAGTGAGAAAAGTAGGTTTCCCACTTTTTCTACAATTGTACAAATTAAAGAATACAAGTAAATAGATTTGTAGAAAAAGTCTAAGCATCGAGGACCACCCACCGACAACGGCTGGGCATTGAGTATATCCTGCAGAAATCGGCTGGGCATCGAGTATTCCCTACTAGATTCTCCATATAAATGTATGTAATGTGGGCAAAGTGAGAAATAATATTTCTCACAGTGTGAGCAATATATGGTTTTGAAATTAAGTAAGCTATGAAAAATACGCTACTTTTCATAGCAGATGTAGAAAAAAAGTATAATGTGCAACATGAGGGGAAAAGTACTTATCTCACTCGTGTGTTTGCGGCACTCGGCCTTCACGAACGGGCCACAAACTTCCACACTCGTGAGAAAAGTTGAACTTTCCCAAGTTGTTGCACATTATACTATTATTTACAAATTTATATTTCAGTGTTATAACTCAGCTACAGCTGATGTATCGGATTTGCCACCTCTGTATATTATTACTCCTACTTATAGAAGACCTGAACAAATAGCCGAATTAACTCGGCTATCTCATACTCTAATGTTAGTGCCGAATCTTACATGGTTAGTGATAGAAGACGCCTATAACACCAACGATCTCGTAGAAGAAATCTTAAAGAAATCTGGATTGAAATATCATTATATGATTGGTAAGTACGTATACTATATGTAGGATATAAATTATCTGAATATCTAAAACTGTTAACACAATAATAATAAAACTTTGGTGGAATTATAGAGAGTATCCAATAATTTTTCTGTTAATTATAAGCACCGAATAATAATATTCCATGTTATAAGCCAGAAAGGGTTCAAACAATCGTATTAAAAATAAACGGTTTTAAAGATTAATACTAACTTTTCATTTGAATACATTCCGGAGGCTGTATCGTGCGAACAACCCGAATTTTCTCCAAAAATGACTAAAAATGTGGTACTTCAAGTACCAGAGCGCCCATTATACTGGCTCTAGTGAGCTGAAAATGAATAGGGTTTATCTGTGAGATATTCTGAACAATACTCATAATAATAAAATTGGTAACTTATTGCACTCCGTAGGCTGTATCGTGCTAACAAGACATATTACAAAAAGTGGCCGAGGACATACACACAGGATTTTTTTCTCTAAAACCATTTTTTCGTGTTTTTCTCGCTAAAAAAAAGTTAAATACCAAACTCAAAAAAAATTCTAAATTCCAACTTTTTTGTGATAAACCAATACTTTTCTCGCATATTAGATAGGGTTGGGTGGAAAAGTAATATCTTAAAAAACAGTAACAAAAATTTCAAATTCAAATACCAACGATGACTTTATTGTACGCTTTGACGGATTTCACATCATATATAAAAACGATATTTTTCATAAAAATATACTTTCTTACATTCATACGTCCTCTTGACAGAATTCTTATGGCTGCCTAACAATTGTAACGTCTTCCTAGCGACTGGTGAGACCTGCATGGAATAGGAATTTTACAATGTGGATACAAATGTGATTCAGAAAACGATTCTCAGACGAAAATAATGAAGGTTGAAGACTCATTATAACTGTGCTCCTATTCGACAGGGAAGAAAACAATACTTGTTCTTGAATATTTGAAAGATGGTGTCTTTACTCCAAGGATATCTTATGAGAATTTAATACAAGCTTATAACCAATAAAACTAACATGAAATTGTTATAACCTTTTGGTTTCGTATACAGAACAAAGATAGATCATGTTTTATACAAGAAGATGCAGAATATTCCTATAGTTGGTCACTTAATCGTGTTATACCTATCTACTAGTGTAGATCAACTAGATAGTGTCTTCCTTTAGCTTGACTGCACTACTTATTTTGATCTGAAAAATTCAAAAGTCACGCTAATTTTCATTTGGTCAAATATTTTCTTATAATATTCGATATTCTTAATTTTCTCCTGTTTTTCAGACGAAGCAATTTTTTGAAGTGAAACTTTTTATGGGACACTATAGAAGTTTTGGTATGCGAGTGAACTCGTAAAAGCTAACAAGTATTTTAAACTCCTTGTCCTTTTCTAATTAATATTTACTTAAGCTGAGTGAGATAGTCGGAAAAAGTAGAAATCTATAAGAGTAAATAGGAACGCAATTATATTATAATACCACGATCCCCTCCTGGTTGTAAAACATGTCAGGAAAATGCGTGTTAAATTCTGAGTAGGATAGGTACTACCTTTTTTTTTCAAGTTTAATTGAAAAAAAAATATTAACGTATTTGAAATTATCGATAAAAATTAACCAAAAACATGTTAAATTTTGTAAAATAGACTTTGATTTACGCCAAAAAACAAATATTCACTATAAAACGTTATTCTTCTACTAAATTAGATATAGAAAGTGTCTTAATAGTATAGTATTTAAGGTACTCTTCTCGTACGTTTTGGTTGGCCAAACGACACTGGTTCAAATCACGATCATTTTTTATTTTAATTAGGTCATTTTCATGTTTTTTTTTATTTTACTATTAGGACGTCAGAGAGATTTATAAGTCGCCTAAAAAACATTATAAATGTGAAACCGCGCTCCTCTTCGAAATTCAGGCGTGACGTCATCGCATAGGAAATCTCACGTTCTGAGACCACCAAGCGCAGCGCCGATCGGTTTTCGGTTTCGAACCATAAAGTTTGGAAAGTGCAATGACCTTCGCCTGTATCGATATAGGTCTTGCACAGTGGCGTGGTCGTTTTTTTACGGGGTCAAAAATAGCATTGTTACATTTTCCTGAACTATTTTTAGGACGAGAGAAACATTTATAAAATAAAGAAAATAGATAATAATATTATCGATAACTTTATCAGCCATATTATCTACATCCCACATTTTCTTTTCGTCGTTTTGAACCTGAGCAATACACACTTGCTCCAGTTTTCTGTTATCTCTCGTTCCAGTGATTTCTTAAGATCGCGTTTCACATCGGCTAACTTAAACGTTCGATTTTCCCGTGCCACATCCCCTTTAACTTGTGCCCAAATTAATTCAATTGGTTTCAACTCACAATGACACGGGGGTAACTTTAATATAGTAATTCCATGGCTCAATGCTAATGTTTCTACAGTAAGTTTCTTATATTTATAGGCATGTATTCTCACAATTTGAAGCAATTCGTTCTTTACACTTTTTTCATCGTAAGGGATGCTTTTATCCCGTAACCATTAATGAATTTGGGTTTTTCTCCATGCCTGTTGTGGCGTTTTTTCGCAGTGTCGACTGTGGTAAGGAGCATTATCCATAACGACAACAAATCCTGGTTCCGAATTTTCAGTAATGAGTCCAAACCACTTCTCGTACACATCTGCGTTCATCTCTTCATGGTAGACTCCCGTTTCCTTGGACTTCATTCATTCATTCACCGTTTAACACAAATCCGCTATCACTTCCTATACGTGAAATTTTCAAACGACGGACTTTTTCAGATGGCATTTTTAATCCGGTTGACCAGCATTCAATAGCTGCTTTCCGTGCATTTTTCACATTTCCATGTTGTCATACTTTTTTCACCGTGTGCCCCTCGTTGACCCATGTTTCATCCGTATAATAAATATATTTTCCTTACTTCCGAAACTCGTTAATTTTCCTCAGATACTCTCTTCTCCACAATACTATTTCAAATATTTCAATAAAAAACTCTCTTTCTATTTATTTTCTCATAACTAAAATTCAAACCACGTAAGACTTTCATCAACGTCTCCTTACCCATTTTAGAGATGATCTCGTTTTAACTAACAGCATCCAGCACTTTCTTTAATGTTGGTACTTCATTTTTCGTAAAAAACATATGGACAGTTCTTCGAATAGCATATTTCGCATCTTCGTCGACTTCTATTTTTGTCTGACCGCTCTTCCTTTTTGGTGCCTGTACTTCTCCATGTACTTTCTATTAGATCTAAAGGTGGATGGACCAACCATCCAACAGCTTGTCAGTTTAGGTGATCTCACAAGATCAGAAGTTAGAAGTGGAGGCGTTGATAATTGTACAAATTTGGAACAAATTCGCATTTTAGTTGTGTCCAGTAAACCAGCAAAAACAGATCTTGTTTGTCTGATAAACAATAGTATTCCTCAATTTGATAAAAATGAAGAGGCAGGGATGATCACAATTTATGACTTATTTGAAAATATCTTTAACGATCCTGAATATATTATAAATACATTTATTTTGTCGACATGTAGTGAACAAATTATCACATATATAAATGGATTTGTTGTTTCGCAATTGAGAAACACATTGAAATGTGAAGTATGTGTTGGGGTATTAACTGGACTTCTTTGATTGCCCATAAAAGTAAAGGAGGATTTGACATATCCTTTAAATACGCATTTGTAAAAATTTTGGAAGTATTTTAAAAATCCGTGATCAAAATTTGCATAGGAAAATGTCCTTTGAATTGTTAACTAACACAGTCATGAGCAAAGCTCGAACAATAATTTGTCTGAAGGTTTGAATAAGCGTGTGTTGGAAAATTATGTTAATCACTTCTACTTGTTAATAGCCATTTGCACAAAATACATAAAAATCAGAATACACTTTATTGTTTAGAAGAAAAGTGAAATTAAGACGTCAATTAAAAACCATTTAACTAAAATGATTTTGTTCTCCGGACAATAGGAGATGAGAATATTATGTATTCATTCATTTATTTAATTTTTATTAGTAATGTACATATTTTTATAATAAAAATTGTTTTGGTTTTAATAGGTAATGTGTAAATTTATTTCTTGATAGATGTTCTAATTTAACCTTTCAAGTGTGTATCTACACAGAAATGTTTGATTACTTTAGATACTTAACAATATTTAATTGATTTTAGATAATACAATCGAATTCCAATAAATAGAAACAGAAATAGAAGTAAAAAGTTTATTTTATAAAAATAAAATTTTTCTATGTGATTCATAAATCGTAGTATTATATACATAACTGAATTTTGAAAAATTCAAGAATACATGTTAAAATTATTAGTTTTGGAGTTTTTCAAAGTATGTCCGAATTATTCATAAAGATGAAGAGATTTTATAATTAAATATGACAACACATCTTTATGTGTTCGTTACCAGGTCATTGCACTTATCAAACTTTTTGGTTTAAGTATAGTCCACTTCTGGAAGATTTGATGAGTCTGCTTTATTAAAATTCGGTTCAGACATTTTATTTTATCAACACAAAAATTCTGCAAGAAATAATACAAAATAAATAAATTCGATGCGAGACACGCGACAATCTGAAGCGCTATGCTGGTGCACATTAAAATTCATATGTGGTGACGCCACAGTCATAGCTTCGCCGCGCTCTCGGTACGCTTGTTTAATTGGTTGTATTAAAACGACATATTCTATTGACATGAAATTTTCAGAATAATATGTTTATACTTAGTACTTTGTTTTACGGAAGTTAAAAGCGATTTAAAAATTTTAGTAAAGGAGCCCATTTTATTGAAATATTTTATTTACAAATAACACATAGCATAATAGAAATACTAGAAAAATAATAAAGAGAGAATATCTAACAATGAAGGCAGGGAAATACCAATAAAAGATAAGGAATGAGATATTAGACACTTTTAGCTTGTCATCAGTTTTTACACGTATCCGTATTGGAGTTACGTTGACGAAGGAAGTTGTCCAAAAAACCTTTTTGGCAGATAAACGTATCGTTTCGTTCTGTTTTTAATGGTATCACCTTTTTAGGTTGTCACTGGTTCGTATTTTCAAAGTTAAAAACGAAGTTTGTGGTTATAATCAAACCAAACCAATATCAAATACCTGTAAAATAGCACTAATAGCACAGAATACTTACTGATTTTGGACGGGGTACCTTTGCGTATACGGAGTAGGGGACGTAACAATCCGTTCAACGCATCGTATCGGCTGAGCTGTAACGGGTCTACACATGCGCAGTTCGTTACGGATACGGATACGTGAGAAATTTAAGACAGGCTAAAAGTACATATTCATTATAGTTTGTGCGTAACGTAAAAGTTTCACTTCTAACACTGTTAGTTTTCGACTGACGCATACATTTTTTTCTTTTATAGTTGAAGGTTTTTGAAGTTTAATCTCAAAAACCCCCATTGAAATTTCAAAAAAATCGTACAAAATTATTTTTATATTTCGATAACAATAAAGTAAGTAACTTCAACCTTGTTTAATTTCCAATAATATGATTTTCACAAAACAATAATTTAGGGATATATTTTTCTATTATGTGGCCTGGACTAAGAACTCATACCTTTAATAGGTTTAATAAAATCGTTATTTAAAGAGGAGTATGGAAGTATTTTCAGGTAATTTTAGTTCTGCTCCACAAATTCTGGTTCAGAGAGTTTTTATTCAATCGAATTATTGAATTGAAGTGAATTATTGTACTACGACTTAGGTTAGAAAGTTTCTTTTATTGGACATTTCATCGCCCCTATTCCATGAACCCAAAAAGCAGTGGCGGATTTACCAATAGGCAGACTAATATATATATATATATATATATATATATATATATATATATATATATATATATATATATATACATCTTGTTATTATATATATATATATATATATATATATATATATTAATACATATCCTCTATCTAAATTCTAAAGAAAACATTGAAATAAAGAAAATGTGCTTATTTGGTTGTAATATTAGTGATACACACTGTATTATCAATAATTTGAAAGGTTCAATATACCAATAAAATTTGACATTTCAATTTCTTATGACATTAATGCAGAATGGACTTAATGATAGATAGATTTTAAAACGATTTGAAAACAAGAATACAGATGTCTCTGTTAGCAAAATGGCATTTATACTAAAACAATCAAAATCTCTCTTTGTATATGAAAACGTAAATTTGTATTTTTTTTTAAAAGAATTTGGTAACCAAAGGAGAGGAGAATTATTTATTGAAACAGTTTAGTTAGTTGATTTTGAATCTCCCTCGAGACAACATCGAATAAGAGTTGTCTCAAATTTATTTAAAAACGTTAGTTGATTTTGATATTCCCGAGAGACAATCATCGAATAAGAGTTGTCTCAAATTCAATTCAGTATATCAGAGTAATTTGTATGATTATTATCAGTTCAACATATTTTGCCTTTTGTAAAGCCAGTGCGTGTATTATTCGCAAAGAAATACAGCGTTAAAGTGCGAGTGGTTTTTCCGGTTTCTAAATTATTGATTTAGAAAAGTTGTTCCTGAAATTCTAAAAAGCGTTTTAGAATACAAACGAGTCTACCAGAACCTAGTTGGTGAGTCCAGTCCATATTATCTATATTATTTCTCGAGAATTAATAGGCCTTTATTAAAAATATTTCGAAAATAGATGCATCTTATGATTACTTACATTGAAAGTATAGTAACGTTACTTATATAAAATTCTACGTCAAGTGAAGACTATTTTGGAACAGACAATTTTCAAGGAAATTTGCGCATTTTACATTGACATATATCAATTATAAAAGTAGACATTTTTGAACTTTTGGTTAAATTATTTAGATAGGAAATTTCTAATTATAGGTTTAATATTAAGGTTTGATAGAAAGTTCTATCTTTGGTTTATGCGTTTATATTTTTTGAAAAGTTTTAATTTTGTAATTGTTATCTGATAATAGATTATATAAATTTGAATTCTAAACTTCTTTGGTTCCTTTTTCATATTCATTCTCATTATATTTGATAATTTTTATGCTAGAGAAAATTTACTATAATTAGTGACATTTGGTTAATTTCCTGACAGTAAATTTCATATATGTCATAAGAATTTAATTGTCTTATAGTGTATTGGACAAACAGTTACTTTACATTTTGAATAGTGCAATACGTAATTTGGAAAATTATTTGGAAATTTATAAAATTTGAATTCTTATTTGAAATCTTTGATCCCTCCCTGAGTTAAGAGTGAGTTAATTGATTGTATATTGATTTATCTTTCATAATATAACATTTAATATTTATAGAGCCGGGCATATTAATTTGACAACTGCTGTCATAAAATTTAATAGGTTATATTTAGCGGTAAAGGTGTTTTCACATTAGTGCAGTTACTATTACAAAGTGTGACGACAGCAACAAATAAAATTCACATCATATAAATTCATATTCATATATAAATCGTAATAAAATTAGTAAAACACATTAGATATATTATAATTGTCACCCGAACGTGGGGAAAATATTACTAAAGAATATAGAATATATAATATATATATATATATATATATATATATATATATATATATATATATATATAATATAAAAATGTTTCTCTAATTTCTATACATTTTCGCTTATAACAAAAGTTGTAGATAATTTAATTTGAAATAAAATATGTTTCTAAATTTATGAGACCAATAGTTTACGAGAAAAACCGTGAAAACCATTTCGTCAACCCCTTTTCCAAGATTGCGGCTGTGGGACAAGGGTGGCGACCCCACAAACTTGATTTTAACCTTACACTGACCCCCCCTCCACATCTAAAAAATAAAATTGCGTCCTCTAAAAAAAGGCAAGATATTGCCTTAAAAATGTAACACTTCAATGCTGCTCGCCAATGCAATGCTAGTTTCAATGTTGCCAAAATCTGGTGATTCTTCACCAGACCTAGCAACATTGGCTAGTTTGCTAGTTAGCAGCGATTAGAGAGGCGCCATAGACCATCGCCCTCTGCCCCTCTCCTCACTCTTGTCATTCGTTTGTCTACTACAAGCAGTACAAGCACAGACTTGACAGACTGCGCGCTAGTTGCGTCAATTCAACTGTTTTATAGCTTTCGTATAGTTTTTGTTTAGTTTTCGTATTAATGAGAGTTGTTGACCAGTGCATATGTTTATGTTTTAGTTTAATTTGTTAAAGTTTTTACAATAATAAAGAATATTATTGTTATCAAGTTAAAATGAATAAAAACATTCACACAGCCAGTGGAGCCTTTAAACGGAAGTTGAAAAAAATTAAAGAGGTAAAGCACTTGGAAACGATAAATAAAAACCAAAAACTTGACAACTTCTTTAAACCTACACAAGTTTCTGGTAACAACCAGGTCCAGGCTAGGGCTAGCGTTAGTCCTATTTCTGATGAAATAAAAGACGACTATGCTGCTCGAAGCACTTTTACTGTTTCAACAGAAGTAGTTCCAGACAATGAAGTTTTAATTGAGAGTGATTCAGTGTCTGTAAATGGATCTTGTGAAAACGCATGCAACTTATTAGATCCGAGTACATGGGGTCCTTTGACATCAATCTTGACCGACTATATTATAAAGAACCTTCCTATACATTGTTCCAGTATTAAGGACTGCGATTTTTCCAAATTCAAACATGAATATGCCGACACGTTGAGAACAGCAAAAGAACACATGTTTTTTTACTCGTTTACAAAACGGGGAGTTGAAAAAGCGAGAATGACTCATGTATTCAAACACTTCTGGATGCGTTTACTGCGTTCCTTGCAAGCTATTTCAGCCTTCGGGTTCGGGAAATGAGAACTCTTTTTGCAGGGGATTTAATGATTGGAAAAACAGTAGCCCCGGCTTTCTGAGCATGAAAAGAGTGCAGATCACAGGCTGAACACAAAAACATTTGTAATACGTGTCAATGTTTTAGGAAAAATAGACTCCGCCGTACATGAAAACTATTTGAAGGAAGTTGACTATTGGCATCGAGTGCTTAAACGCGTAGTCCAGGTAATTAAACTCCTTGGCACGCGTGGGCTCGCTTTCCGTGGCTGTGGCGGTTCAAAAGAAATATTTGGTACTCCAGGAAACGGCAATTTTATGGGAGCCTTCGAGCTTTTGGCTGAATATGACGATTTTCTGAAAACTCATATTCAAACCCGAGGAAACCCTGGTGCTGGTAAAGTGTGCTATTTATCAAAAACCATTTGTGATGAATTTGTTGAGCTAATGTATAATAAGGTTATGTCTGTAATAGTGGAAGAACTCAAAGCAAGTAAATATTACGCTTTGAGTGTTGATTCAACTCCTGATATTACTCATTCAGACCAGTTGACTCTGATTGTTCGTTATGTTTTGAGTGATGGTAGTCCAATGGAGCGATTTATATCTTTCATCAAATTAAAAGCCCACTCTGGAGCACACATGGAAGAAATTACTTTGAACAGTATTTCAGAGTTAAATATTGCAGTCAGTGACATGAGAGGACAGTCGTATTACAAGGCGGCTAATATGTCAGGCAAGTACAATGGTCTGCAAGCACTCATAAAAAAACACAACAACTTGGCTGAATACATTCCTTGTTCTGCCCACTCATTGAACTTGGTGGGTACTAATGCTGCAGACTGCTGTTTGCGAGCTACAAAACTTTTCATGTTTATTCAAAAAATATATGTATTTTTCAGCTCATCCACGTCAAGATGGGCACAGGTTGTAGGTTTGGTAAAAGACAGTGAAACAACAAAAAAACTACTTCCAAAAAGACTTGATACGACTAGATGAGCTGCTAAATGGCACGCAGTAAGAGGTCTTTTACTCAATTACTGGAGCTACCATGATGCTTTGAGAAAAATAGCCGATGACACAGATGAAACAAATGTTACAAGAGCAGAAGCAAACGGACTCTTTAAAGAGTTTTCGAAGTTAGAAATAGCATGCTTAACATGTGATACGATATTTTAGAACGGCTTAACAAAAGCAGTGAAACTCTACAAAAAATAACTACTGGCCTAAATATCACTTGTCATGTGTACCAATCTTTGAACAAATATTTAGAAGAACTGAGAGATAGTTATGATGTTTATGAGAAAAAAGGTGGGGAGTTGTCAAGAACAGAAACTTATGCTATTGATCTGGAAACAAAGAGACGGCCAAAAAGAAAACCCATGGCTGATGAAGTTAGAGAAGGGCGTGATACCGAAGTTGTGTTTAGAGGGAAAGAGGAAATGAAGATTAATACTTTCTTGGTTGTAATTGATAGGCTTTCAACAGAATTAAATAAAAGATCAGATGTATACTATACCTTAAATAAGAGATTCCAGTTTTGGAACAATTTAAGTGTAATGATAAACGACGAAATAAGAGAAAAAGCAACTGAATTAGCAAACATTTACCAATCAGACATTGGGAGTGATTTTGCTGAAGAATGTGTACACTTTAAGGACTTTGTTGAAGGACTTGGGTTCTTTGTAGAAGATAAAAGTAAAAGAGAAAAAGAAAAGACAAAGCACAGAAATTTACCTTTGGAGTTCCTACAACTTATTCGTGACAAACAATTAACTACACTCTTCTCAAACATGGACACGACCTTGCGAATTTTACTGTGTATGATGACTTCAAACGCGTCTGGAGAAAGATCTTTTAGCATTTTAAAAAGGATAAAAAATTATTTACGAAATGCTAGTTCTGACGCAAGATTGTCTAGTTTAGCAAGTTTTGTAGCTAATGCTGAACTTTGTAATAACTTGGACTTTGATGAACTGACTAAAAAGCTCAAAAAGCAAGAAAAGTTTAGAGTTTAGGTATAAAATTATATGATTTATTTGTATTTGACTGAACATAATACAATATACTGTAGTTCTGTAGTTCATTTTGTCATTGTGCGTTAATACTTTACAAATCCACATTCTAAATTGAAAAGAATGACTTTTTCACTTCTAAGAGTAAGAGTTGTTGACTTTTCACCCGCATAGAGTGAAAAAGCCGCTCTTTCCGTTTTATCATTTTACATATCAAAATAATCTAAATATTAATCTTAAAGTAGTTAACCTCTGAACTGGATAGGCTACAAACTTCCAAACATCCAAGCGTACATGGAATAATTATTTCAAAGAAAGTCAACCGCAAATTAATTTCTCCTGTTGGTTTTTGAGGTTTAATTTGTTTTAAAATAGCCCTTAAAAAACCTTAATACTTGCCATTTTCGGTAAAAGTTTAGAAAATACATCCCGGTTGTAGGGGCCGCTCGAAATGCCTTGCCTAGGGCCTCCGTAGTCTTAAATCCGCCACTGCCAAGAAGGCACTACTTTCAATGACAACATAATATATTGTTTAAGTAAAAAAAGTATAATGGTAGTAATAAATACAAAAAGAATGACTTAATTCTATTTTCATTATCAAATCTCCCACCATCAAGTCGCTAAATATATTCTTCACAAATTCGATATGCGTTTTTTTGGTTTTTGTAAGAGATTGCAATATTTTATATATTTATTATCAAATCACTTATAATAACTTGTTGGTAATTTTTAGTATTCCGAGCGTCAGTGGCGGCTAGTACATACGCGCTGCAGTACTGCAGAGCTCCCAAAAAATCTTCTAATTAACTAAAATATTTCCTTTTATCAAATATAAAATTTATAATATATTTTGTAAGGCATTCGCATGTCATAATGATACAGAACGTGAGCTAAGCGTAGGTAAAGTTCACCAGTGGAATAACGAACCTATTTCGCGCGATCGTTGATTTTTTATATAGCTGGGCCATACGATCATGTTCTGCGAGCTCCTTCAAACACCCGCGCTGTACACTTGTCCCCTTTGACGGTCTAAAACTAAGCCGTGATTTTAACAGGGTAGTTCACTGCATTTAGTCCAGCGCAGCGTAGCATATGATACGGTTGGATTTATCTAAATATACGGTGGCTTATGGGAGATTTGTGCTGCAATATGTGTAGCGTAGTCTCATTTAAGATTTTGTTTTAAATGTCTTTCATGTGATGTGAGTTTCTTTATTGTCAATTTGACCGGGACATTTTAAACTTTAATAATGAGTATTAATGTGAATTTAATTTTTAATCTTAAAAATTTCACGAGTATTCGTATATTGGAAAACTAACATTAGAAAAATTTGAGACTGGGAAAATTTAATCTGGAAATATATTCGCAAAATAAGTGGATTTGTAGGTGCAGCAAAAAGAACGCGTAATATCGTTTTGTTCACTTGAGTGACGAAATAAAAATACATGATAATTCGAAGACACATATGCACAACCAGACGGAATTTGCATTATTAGGAAATGTAAATATTGCAGAACAGCTTGGCTTTATATTCAGAAATACAATGAAAAAGTCGCACAAAATCGGTATTGAAAAATTATAGACTGTAAGTTTTGTGGTGCTTTTCAATAGGCTCTTCGCCGCTGCGATGAAAGTGCCTCATCTGAAACTCCTGGAATTTTTGTGGGCTTGTTAATTTTTCTGCAGAACTTGATAAACAGCAAATCTTTAGAAGTATCCTTCTCAATCATGAAGATTATGAAAAAAACTGTCTTTTATATTTTAAAAGCGTGGAAATGGTCCCCTGCAGCTATATATATATGCTTACTCTGCACACTATCTCTATTATACTGAGTCGGTACCTTCTGATTTGGATGCAGAACACCCAATTTTTTTACCCATGAGCCGCCACTCCTGAGCGTGAGCCCAAATGAGTTCAAAATTGTAGCCCTGTATAATTTAATGAACGTATTATTTTGAATGCGAAGTTTGTTTAGACTTGGACTTATATTTGTTGACGGCTGGTACTATCAACATTTTCTTTGCATGCCCCAAGATTGGTATTATAATCTTAGCAGTTGAAGTATAAACAAACACTTCTTCCTTCCTCTACGCTGTTGCAATCGACATAATCAATCTTTCAACATCTGGGAACATTGAACAATTGTTATTCCCTGTTGAAGTTAGTATAATGATTTTCCCTTTTAAAAGAGTTGCGGAAAAACTTTCAAAGTTTTAATTGTGACGCTACTTTACTACATTTCTTATTGGAGAGTAGATGTTTCTATTTTTGAGTTAGGAAAATATTTTTAATTAAGTAGCGTAACGACATACTATATACTACATATTATTATATATACTCTATATAAGGGTGGAATAAGCAAAATTCTACACGAGTAGAGTGTAGAATTTTTAATTCCACCCATGTTTTAGCCTATACTTTTTCTACGACTATCAAATAAAAAACAAAACAACGTACAGTTGGTCCGGTGAATCTTTTCCCATGCGTCATCATTCATATACAAACGCAAAACATAATTACATTAAGTAACAAGTAACACGTAGGTCGTAGATTAATGGATTCATTAGGATGTGGCTAAAATGACGTTGAACGTTATTTACTATTGTATTGAAGCTGGTGTAATAGATATTTGTAAATATTTGACAGCCATTTAGCAATGTGCTATCTAAACCTTTAGTTTGAAAAAACTGTTAGTATTCCAGAGTTTTATGGAGCTATTCTGCAAACTTGCTATTAAGCAAATATACTTGCATAAGAGTTAGTGTTAATAACAACTTCCTCAGTAGAAACTTTGCAAATCAGAATTGCCCTATTAGAGTTGTGGCTGGCAACTATTACTATTGGGCCGTCCCACCCATACGGTTCATCAATGAAAAATAAAAATCTTTTGGGTTGTAAAAATAAATAATTAATATTTTAAATATGTTTTTTCAAATATTGTTTTATTGTGTTCAACAGTACCTACGAGTAAAAGGAATTAAAATAAAATTTGATGATTTACAATGAAAATTAATTAACAATTAAAAAATAGAAATTAAAAATTAAAAAGTTTTCTAATTCACATGCAGGAATAAAATTTCTAAATTGAGTTTTATTGTGGTACATACCTCGATGTTGACATTTTTATGCTAAAATAAGGAATGGAAAGACCGAAGGTTCTACTATTGTTTTTGTTTTGCAACATACCAAGAAAAAAATAACTTACTAATAAGAAAATTCTTGTCTAGAGAACTTATTTCTGAGATTGCACCAAAAAAATTGATGATTCACAATGCAGTAGCACCAAAAATTTACGGGTTGCCGAAACTTCACAAACCAGGTACTCCATTAAGACCTATAGTATCATCTATTCAGTCACCTTTTTACAGATTATCTAAGTATTTAAGTAACTGTCTATCTGAAATAACATGTAAAAATAACTACTACATAAAAGATTATTTTAGTTTCAAGGAGTTTATCAATACAACAAAAATACCAAACAGATACAAACTAATTTCATTAGACGTGGTATCCCTATATACTAATATCCCGAACGAATTACTTACAAAAATCATTAAAGAAAAATGGAACTCCCTAAAAGAATATACAACTCTAAATCAAGACATGTTTATTGAAGCTTTAAATCTAACACTCATTAGCAATTATTTTCAACATAAGAACAAATTTTACCAGCAGTTAGATGGTTGTGCAATGGGCTCTCCCATATCTTTAACTGTAGCACAACTTGTCATGGAATACTTGGAAGAGAAGGTTTTGAGCAACACCAATATCCATATACTATTTTTTAAAAAATACGTCGACGATTGCATCACTGCCGTACCAGAAAATCAAATTGACGAAATTCTAAACGCGTTTAATAATTTTCATCCCAAACTTCAGTTTACTTCAGAAATAGAAATTGAACTAAAAATTAATTACTTATACATGACAATCATACGCCAAGAAGACAGCGAAAAACTTAAAACAAAATGGTATACCAAAAACAATTGGTCGGGTCGCTACCTAAATTACAATTCCCACCACCCAAATTTGCAGAAAAACAGTGTTATCATAAATTTAACCGATAGAGCGCTAACTCTAACATCACCTGAATATAGATTCGAGACATTAAAGAAAGAAAAAAAGGCTCTTTATGAAAATGGTTTCCCTGCAAAATTAATAAATAGAATTATAAAACAACGTACACACAAATTATATAATAGTAACATACCAGATAAAAAACAAATAAATAATAAAAGCATAAAAAAATATATCGCTATGCCTTACACAGCAGAATTATCGGAAAAAATGAAATATATCTTAAGTAAGCATGATATCATTGTATGTCACAAAGCACAACATTTATTATCGTCCTTGTTCACATTATTGAAAAGTGAAGTTCCAACTAAAATGAAATCGAATGTTGTTTACTCAATACCCTGCTTAAATTTCCCCAAAAATTCTAACGCAAGACAGCAACTACCATAAAATTCTGATGAAAGAAATGATATACATAAAAAAGGAACAGCATACAGTTAACGATAAGCAAGACACAAATCATTTAAGCCATATTTATCACAATTTAATACTATAAACAGCCAATAAATATTATTTCTATTTATGACCACCTCGTATTATTCCATTTTAATAATTGATATACACCTTAATTCTTGGCAAATAAAAAATTAACAAACAAAAACCGGAACACATATTTCAAAAGGAAAAAACGAAAACAATAGTAGAACCTTCGGTCTTTCCATTCCTTATTTTAGCATAAAAACGTCAACATCGAGGTACGTACCACAATAAAACTTAATTTAGAAATTTTATTCCTGCATGTGAATTAGAAAACTTTTTAATTTCTAATTTTTAATTGTTAATGTCTTCATTGTAAACCATCAAATTTTAATTTAATTCCTTTTACTCGTAGGTACTGTTGAACACAATAAAACAATATTTGAAAAAGCCTACTATGATAGGCGAAACGTCATAAGATTTTCGTATTTTTTTCCATGAAACATATACCCAAGAAAACTCCCAAAAAGATAAATATATATAATGGTTTAAGAAATGCTCCAAATATATATATATATATATATATATATATATATATATAAAGAGATGTACGAATAGTGCGTGACATATAAACAATAAGCAACGAATAGATTAGTGGGTATTGCACGCAAATAGAAGAAGGGGCTACTGAAAAGAGTGGTAACCGCAGACATGCATGTTTCTAGCTCATTAGCCGTCATCGGTACGGTACAACCAAGAAAATATGTTAAACATGAGAGCAAAGGTGTTGAATGAAACATGAGAAAATATAACAGAATTCAGCAGGATAGTCAAACACAACATTTGTGTCAGTAATATTAGAAGATCTCGAATATTCGAGACAACAACCAACATAGACACGGAGGTGCATATAACACTCCCGTCTGAAACTTCCGACCCAGATTAATGAAATAATAACAAGATGTACGAATAGTGCGTGACATATGAACAATAAGCAACGAATAGATTAGTGGGTATTGCACGCAAATAGAAGAAGGGGCTACTGAAAAGAGTGGTAACCATGTTTCATTCAACACCTTTGCTCTCATGTTTAACATCTTTTCTTGGTTGTACCGTACCGATGACGGCTAATGAGCTAGAAACATGCATGTCTGCGGTTACCACTCTTTTCAGTAGCCCCTTCTTCTATTTGCGTGCAATACCCACTAATCTATTCGTTGCTTATTGTTCATATGTCACGTACTATTCGTACATCTTGTTATTATTTCATTAATCTGGGTCGGAAGTTTCAGACGGGAGTGTTATATGCACCTCCGTGTCTATGTTGGTTGTTGTCTCGAATATTCGAGATCTTCTAATATTACTGACACAAATGTTGTGTTTGACTATCCTGCTGAATTCTGTTATATTTTCTCATGTTTCATTCAACACCTTTGCTCTCATGTTTAACATCTTTTCTTGGTTGTACCGTACCGATGACGGCTAATGAGCTAGAAACATGCATGTCTGCGGTTACCACTCTTTTCAGTAGCCCCTTCTTCTATTTGCGTACAATACCCACTAATCTATTCGTTGCTTATATATATATATATATATATATATATATATATATATATATATATATATATGTATATACAATATATTTTATTTAATTTTCCTCATAGTCATAATCAGAGCTATCACCAGTATTTATATCTATTGTAATTGGTTGAATGCTAATATCAACTTTATTCTGCTTTCGGGCATACCACTTTTGTATAATTTCATAGATATGCCAAACACATTTTTCCCAAATTTGTTGATTACATTGTGCCAGTGCCTCTTTTTTCCACATATTTATAACAAAACTATCTGAATACCCATCTTTACCAATATATTTATTATAATATGACTTACAATTTGCCCAAATTAATTCAATACCGTTGAATTCACATTGATATGGCGGTAGTATCAGCACTTCATGACCATGTTCTCGTAGTAACTCATCAATTATATACACATTTTCTTTTCTATTCATTTTTGCAATTTGTAGCAATTCAGGTTTTGTAAGTTTTGTATCAAACTTAATGTTGTTTGTTATCAACCATGTAAATATCTCACTTTTTGTCGAATTAGTAGAAGGTTGCTTTTCTAAAAGAACACTATGATATAGTGTGTGTGCGGCTTTAGTGTTAACCGGCTAGTAGTTAATCACTCCAACGTTATTGCAAATCAAAGTGGTACGTACCATTTATAAAATTTTTATTTTCATACAATCATCAAGTAAAATCCAGTCATGAACATTTAGCAGAAAACCATTGATGTATTTCAAGGATTCACGTATCAAATCCACAATTCGTAGGAATTCATTCATTAAACTGATAGTATAAAAAGGTACAGTCCAACTCTCTTATCAATATAAGAAATACCAGCTATAAAGGAGGTCACACACGTTTGAATTTCGTTTCCATATGATGTCTGATATCACAGTTGAGCAACTTATGGAAGAGATTATCAAAAACAGGAGTGAAATCAAGAGTTCTATCGAAGCCAGTGAGGCTAAACTATTACTGAATTTAGATGAACTGAAAAATAGTGTGTTACATCTTGAAAAAGAAAATCAAGGCCTGAAGGAAGAAATTGAAGAATTGAAGAAATCGGGAAAAAAAATAACGTCTTGTGATATTATATGCCAAAAAATAAATTCATTCTCCACTTCTCTCACCCACGGAGATATCAACGATTTTTATTTTCTCGGGAACAACGATACCAGCCCCTGAAATTCGAATTCAAAACATTCCTAATAAAACAGGAAGTACTACAAAAAAGGCAACACCTGAAATGCACAAATATTAACATTGTGCACGATCAAACAAAGAAACAGAGAGAGGAAAGTAAGTTACTCCGAAAATACCTTCTGAAGGCTAGGCAAGAAGAAAACAATAAACAAAAGTATACAGAGTCTCAGATCCACTAGACCTTGAAAATCAAATTGTAGAAGAACCGAAATCAATTAGTGCTCCATCGACTCCAACTCCCGAAACACAGCCATAAACCACCACAGCAGAAAATAAGAAAACCTTCTATTACAAGCAACCAGCAAAGATCTTCCAGTACCAGATTACAAGAAAAGAAGAAATAATTGCAGTGATCACGTACCTACCTCACACTTGTAGCAAAACCTTTCATTCATGACCTATATATATATATATATATATATATATATATATATATATATATATATATATATATATATATATATATATATATATATATATATATATATATATAATTCAATCCAGCTTTGTCTTCCACTATCCAAAAATTTTGGATAGTGCAAATAATTTCAACACTTTGAGGTTTGGAAATGATTACTTGAAAGTCATTCAACAAAATGTAAGAAAAATATCCAAAAACTTTTTTTTAAATCAATTCGACTGTATTATTTTAACAGAAACGTGGAAAATTCAGACCAAGCATTTTTTCGATTTAGATGGATATGAGTCTATAATCAGGGAACAATAAACCAAAATGATGGCGTTATAGTTTATAAAAGGAACACTAGGAAATATAAAACAAACATCGTTCAGTTAGGTCTGTGCAAATTAATTGAAGTTTTGATCGATATGGGCAAATTAATAAAAATTGCCTGTATTTAAAGGCCTCCATCCACCAACGAAAATGAATTCGTTTTGGAACTACCTGGGTCAACAACGGTACAATGAACATTACTTCGCAATAATAAGAGATATAAATATAAATCTCTTTTCAGACAATAACCTGACTAATGATTACCTTGATATCCTCAGTGAATTCAATTTCACATCGACAGTACATATCAGTACAAGGGCACAAGATGAATCGAGTACATGCATCGACCATATATTTGTTAGGGCTCAAGATGGCGATTTAGAAAACAAATGTTCTGAGTTTGTTTTAGATAGTCACATATCCGATCATAAAGCCACTATAATGTCTTTAAAACCAACAAATGAAAATGTTCAAACTGAAAACCATCATCAGGCCATCATCTCAAAACGTATTATTTATAAAAAATTAAAAAGAAATTTAACAGAATTAAATTGGAATACTTTGTACGAAAAGAATGACCCTGTACTTGCTAATTCATTTTTCTCTGAAATTATAAAAGACAGCACTGTGACATTCAAGAAAGCAAATTAAACAAAAAAAGATTGGATTACAAAAGGAATTATGAATTCAATTATCAGTAGAGACCTCTTATCCAAAGAATATCAAAAGAACAAAAACAATTTGGAACTGAAACGGAGATTTATTACTCCTAGGAATAAACTCAATACATTAATAAAATAACCAAACAAAATTATCATATTGCTGAAATAGAAAAAAGTAAAAATAATCTCCAACCAGCTATGGAAAGTTATCAATTGTATAACAGGATACAAAAATAAAAACACTGTTATAAATAGTGTGTTGAAAGAGGATAATACCCTCACCGAAACAGATTTTGAAATGGCAGAAACATTCGCAAATTTTTTTACCAAAGTTGGACCAGATCTCGCAAAAAACATAAAAACCCCATTATCACCACCTCCATCCGTAAGAATTAATCCCAACTCCATGTTCTTGACACCTACCACGGAAGAAGAAATATTTGACATAATAAACACTCTAAAAAATCATAAGGCGCCTGGAGTCGACTGCATTACATCCGAAACCCTAAAAGAAATAGCGAGGGAAATTTCATCCCCAATGTCATTTATCATCAACCTCTGTTTTGAAAGAGGTGTTTGTCCTCCCGAACATAAAATATCTGTCATTAAACCACTCCATAAATCGGGTAATAAACAAATTGTATCAAAGTACAGACTACTATCTTTGATTAATAGCTTCGCAAAAGTTTTCGAAAAAGCCATAAAATCACGCCTGGAGTCATTTATGATGAAATTCGGATTGTTGAACGAAAATCAATTTGGATTTCAAAAGAACCGATCAACGGAGGATGCAATTTTAGCCTTGACGTCTAGAATGTATGAAGCCCTCGATAACACCAAACCAGCATTATGTATTTTCCTTGACCTTGCTAAGGCATTTGACACCGTAGACCATGCACAATTATTGGGGGCCTTGCAAAATATGGGTTGTAGAGGGCGTGTTCACGAGCTTTTTAAAAGTTATATCTCGAACCGCCAACAAATTGTCAAAATCAATAACAATATCAGTAATGCTAAGGAAGTGGAATGTCGAGTACAAGAAGGTACCGTTTTAGGTCCACTATTATTTATAATCTACATAAATAGCTTACTTAATATCAATACCAGCGGAAAAATCTTCAGTTTTGCTGACGATACTGCAGTGCTTTATACCGCCGACACATGGAATGATCTGAAACGGAATGCTGAGAATGATTTTACTAAATTCATAGACTGGTTCAATCACAAGTTGTTGACGATCAATTTCAAAAAAACCATGGCACTTGCACTTTCAAGCTACGTGAATAGATTTCCTGACTTTGATTTACTAGATATTCCATATGACAACCAAATTATTGAAATGAAACTGACAGATAAAATGAAATATTTAGATGTCACCATAGATCGCCACTTGAGATGGAATATTCACATTGAACAAGTCAGTAATACGCTTCGAACAATGATATATAAATTCAAATATCTTGCTAAAGTAATGAAAGTACCTCAATTGAAAATGGTCTATTTTGCCCTTGTTGACTCTAGGATAAGTTATGGTATATTAGGATGGGGAGGACTCGCTTCAACAAATCTGGAGAGGATCAATATACTGCAAAAAATGTTTCTGAAAATTATTTTGAAAAAGGACCGAGTTTTTCAAGTGATGCTCTCTATGAAGAAAGCAGAATACTTGACCCACGTTAGATTTATTTTTATAAAATAGCATTGTGTTGTCAAAAAAAGTTCTTGGTTGTTTCCCATTTTCATGAGACTAGAAATAAAACCAATAAAAATTTGTCCTGTCAACTTCAAATAAAACTGTTGGTCAAAAATGTTACACCTTTCTTGCCCCTAGAGTATTCAACTACCTTCCACAGCCATTGAAAAGTATAGTCAATTATAGTTTATTCAAATCGAAGCTTAAGCAATTTATTTTGATAGAAGATAAAAGAAAAATACACCATATAATAGAGAATAAACTGCATGTATAGAGTAGCACTTAAAATTTCATATTTGACTTTCTGCTTATGTTTAGTAGTCCCGTCTTTATTGGTATTGAAATTGAAAATTGGAACTTGATGTTCATATTACTCTAGTGGAATCCGTACTCGTAACAATTTTTTTAGCAGACAGGCTCTAGACTTTGTTAATTTGTCACTAATAGGCATACACTTACTGTTAGTTAAGAAAAACATAATGTACTACACCGAAATTGTTGCCAACTCTTGAATGATGTACCGCATAGTACGCAAAAGTCCAACGCAGACAGCCCCTTTGCTTTGCGGTTTTGCGAATTTGTGCTGAACATTCTTGATATGTTTTAAAATAATATTATGATAATTAGTCTAATCACGTTTTTATTGTATACACTATCCGCAGACAGCCAATTAGGCTTTGCGGTTTCTTTTTGTTTATTTGTCCGATTATTTATGTAATTATTTTTTTGTATTGTACAAATAAACATTATTATTCTTATATTATATAACATAACAATATCATGAATATTTCATTGTTCATTCCTCCATGGTAATCAGCTACTTTAGATTTTGAACAGAATAATAAACTTGCTTCAGAGACAAATCCTTTGGTAGAACCAGCATGGACAATTATAAAACGTTTACCGTCATAACCATCTGGTTTGCGTACACTTTTAGTACTGTTGTCTTGCCAACAATTTGTTTCATTTCCCTTCGAATAGATCCCTGCTTCATCCAAAAATACAAGTTCTCTTGGGTGAGTAGGTACTTGAAAGGTTTTCCATATATTTACGCAGAAAATTGGCTCTCAAGGCTGTATACTGGTCCGCTCCATTAAAGCTCTCCGATTTTCATCTTTGTTATATTTGAATCCCAATGTTTTTAACAAAATGCTCAGAGATGTTTTGCCAATAGATACAATTTCTCTTTCCCTCAATTCACAATTTAAGGTGGTCAAAGTAACATACTTCTCTAAAACAAAAACAAAAATTATAGTACATATTCAATTTGAACAAATACTATATTTTTAATGATATTGTGTTTGTTCATATCATTAATGTTTTAACCTTGACTGTTCAAAAATAAGGTAAATTTAATAGTTGAATTAAATTGTAATGTAGTCACAAAACTACTAAAATCTATATAAATAAATACCTTCCTAAATTTTTCTTGAATATACCATGATTTGAATACTCATTACAAAATACCTACACCTACATTTTACCAAAAAATTCTAATTAAATAGATTGATATTTACTCCGTTGGTACGTATCATATAATGTGTTCCGTACTGCCATCTTAGCTCCCTTAGGTAGATCAGTTGTTTTAGTTTTAGAACGAGTTCTGCTTTTGCCTGGGCTTGAAAGAATTGGATTATTTTCTTTTCTTTTTTTTTATAGCATATATTGTCCGCTGAGATATTTTCAAAGCAGCAGCTACCCTCTAACATAAAAAATAGATTAATAATAAGTATATTGCTGAACAAGCATGCACTTAAATATTGATGTTACCTCTTGAACACATGAAAGTGGTTCCAAAGGACCTCCGTTTCTTTTTTCTGACTCAAATTACTACACATTTAGGACCAGCTCCTGTGGTTGCGAATTCAATGTTTTTCCAGGCATATTCTAAAAATAAAAACCATTCATAAATAGTCTTGGAAAATTAGGTCAATATTTTCTACATTGGTGGAAACAAGATATGTTTCATATAATTCAGTTAGATGGAGGTCTATCCAGAATCACAATGAAATGTCAATTTAAGGTTAGTTTTCATTGCGAAGTAAATAAATAAGAAGTAGAAAAATCATATTTACTTACCACAATAATTCGAACACTCAGGTATAAGTTAGTCGTTATAACAACTGTTTTTGAAAAGTCTTTGGTCTGTCAATGTACGAATTCGCGATTAAACCACAGAACTTCTGTTCTGTGGGTTAAACCTATCGCCGAGATTCATCATATGGTTATCTCTGTTATATTATGTTGTAATGGAACAAACGGTTCCATTTCGGGGGTTTAGATTCTGAGAGTAGAAAAGAGATGAACTACAAAAAGTAGTATGTGAATAATTTCATACATGGGAATAGATTCACCGGACCAACTGTATATTGAATTGCTAACTCCTTAATTTCTAGAGAAGTTGTGGTGAAATCATCACTGCTGTTAGTTATCAGACACTAAAAAGGAATAAAGCCATGTAATAGCTATTATTTCAATCAAATTATATAAATTTACTTACTTTTTATGAGGTATTAATCAATTTTAATCGAAAATTTAAAAAAAATTGATAATTAAACAATTTTGACAATCGACATTTTTGACAATTGTTGCTAAATAGCGTTTTCTATTTTCTTCTTTCTTTTCGTAAAAAGTGCCACAAAGCACACTTATGCTGCACTTCTGGCTTAAACAATTAATACTCAACGACCATATTAGTATTTTACCTTCACTTTAGATAATTTTTTATGCATTTTGGTATTACTGCACTACTTCTATTCTGCGTAGTGCAGCTGAAGTAGAAAACGCAAAACGCCTAATTTCTCGTTCTGTCAAATGAACTGTGACATTTAGAGGGCGCCACAGGTATTCATTCCATACCAAGGGCGAGAATGAATATTTTTGCCCTAGGCCTAGATTGAAGCTATTCCGTAATCAAAAACTACGTCGGAATATAGAAATTTTATAATAGTCGTAGAAAAAAATATTATATATATATATATATATAGATATATATATATATATATAAAGATGTACGAATAGTGCGTGACATATGAACAATAACAAAGAACAGATTAGTGGGTATTGCACGCAAATAGAAGAAGGGGCTACTGAAAAGAGTGTTAACCGCAGACATGCATGTTTCTGGCTCATTAGCCTTCATCGGTACGGCATAACCAAGAAAAGGCGTACAACTTGGGAGCAAGGATGTTAATTGAAACATGAGAAACCACAAACAACGGATTTCAACAAGATAACCAAACGCACATTTGTGCCTTCAAATGGAAGATCCCGAGTTTTCAGGACAACAACCAACAGAGACACGGAGGCGTCTATAGCTCTCCCGTCTGAACCTTCCGACCCTGGAAATATATATATATATATATACAGGGTATCCCGGGACTAATGAGAAAAAAGTCAGGAGCGTATAATTTGAGTCAAAATAATGTTAGTACTTCATATAAACTTTTTCTATGTAGGCCCTCGTTTTCGAGTTATAGGCCTCCAAGGTTTTAATTTTGAATTTGGTTTATATTTTTATTTTTTTTACTAGTTATTTGATCTTTGTAAAATTTACGGCAAAGCTATAATGTACGTGTATGTTTATTTTGGAAAGGTAAACAGATTTACAGTAGTGCCTTGAAGCCAGGGACGGACTACTCGCAATGGTTAGTGATCCAAAAAATTTGCAGGGATGGCACACCCTGTATGAAATTATCGAAATTGACTTCCCCACACATTAAGCTAACGAAAAGGTACTCTTGCTGGAATTCGATAAAATGAGCCGTTTGGCTAATATTTACAGTTTTATTAATGCACTACGTACAAATTTACCTAACTAACTTATTAATACGATGTACTACAAAAAAATAATTTGATGATAGCAGATGATAAAAACATTAAGAACTTATTTAATGGGAATTAAAAAGGTACGCAGAGAACGTAATTAGTTGCTTTTAATCAAAATTACGAACACAACATTATTAAACCATTAAAAAAACCTCATAAAACACAAGTTATAAAACAATCGACTGAAACTAATTCCTAAACAACAAAAACTAACGTTCTTCTAATAAATGTTCAATATGAGTTCCTCCCACTTCCACGCACATTCTAAGTCTACGACGGTTGTTTCTTTGCACTTCTAATAACATTGCAGTGTAACAGATTTCTGTCTATTAAATCTTGCCTTGTTTGCACAGGTGTTGCGTATACCTTACTTTTGAGATAACCCTAGAGGAAGAAATCCATAGGATTAACATCTCCTGATCGCGGTGGTCATTGAAAAGGGCCTCCACGACCAATCCATCTATTAGGAAACCTTGTGTGTAAATGCTATCGTACATCTAAACTGAAATGAGGAGGGGCCCCATCATGCATGAACCATAAATTCCTACGAGTTTGTAGTAGCACATCATCAAACAGGTTCCATAACTCATTTTGCAAAAACTCCAAATATCTCTGACCGGTCAAAGTATCGTCAATAATGTATGGCCCTATCAAATGATTTCCAACTATTCCTGCCCAAACATTAACCATGAATCTATGCTGGCTCCTAGTTTGACTAATGCCATGTGGATTCGCATTATCCCATAAATGCATATTATGAGAATTTATGACTACATCTCTGGTGAAACCGGATTCGTTCGTAAAGAGAACGTTACTAATAAATGTATTGTCTGCTTGTTGTTGTCGCAGAAACCACTGGCTATACTCAAGTCGTGAAGGATAATCAGCTACTGTCATACTGTGTACTTTTTTCATGTGAAAAGGATATAACAGCTGTTCTTTTAGAACGCGATGCACAACTGATTTCGAGACGTTATGTTCTCTTGATAATTTTCGTAAACTCGTTGATGGTTCATTATCAACTGCATTTAACAAGTCTTGTTCAACTGCCACAGTACGTACGCTTCGTACTGGACCTTCTCCACCTTTTTTTTTGGCAAAAAACGTCCTAAAATTTATAACTTTGTTTTGTATACATGGAAAATTACATTTACTTATTCATACCTGTTTCTCGTAACCTGAGATCAATACGCTCAAACATTCGTCTGTCTGGAAATGCTCTGTTTGCAAAATGTTCTGCATAAAGCCTTCTGGCCTCTAAACAGTTTCGAGAAACCAGTCCATACATTAAATTCATATCTGCGTACTCAATAAAAGTGAATTCTGCCATTGTAACTGTTAAATTAAGGACTTATGAATTATTGACAAGTACTGACTACGAACTATTCTACACAATGTTTGACAACTAATCCTATGGTTACTTGATAAACGGTAAAAACACTTTTAAAAAGTTTTTACCAACTTTCCAATTAATAAGTCGTTAATGTTTTTTATCTTCTGCCATCGTTAAATTATTTTTTTGTAGTACTGAAGGTAAATCTTGGACATCGTATTAATAAGTTAGTTTTACCTCGTTGTGTACTTATAAAAATGGTGAATGTACGTAGTGCAATAAAACTGTCAATATTAGCCGAACGGCTTATTTTATCGAATTCTAACAAGAGTACCTTTTCGTTAGCTTGATGTGTGGGGAAGTGAATTTCGATAATTTCATACAGGGTGTGCCATCCCTGCAAATTTTTTGGATCACTAACTATTGCGAGTAGTCCGTCCCTGGCTTCAAGACACTACTGTAAATCTGTTTACCTTACCAAAATAAACATACACGTACATTATAGCTTTGCCGTGAATTTTATAAAGATCAAATAACTAGTACAAAAAATAAAAATAAAAACCAAATTCAAAATTAAAACTTTGGAGGCCTATAACTCGAAAACGAGGACCTGAATAAAAAAAGTTTATATGAAGTACTAACATTATTTTGACTCACATTATACGCTCCTGACTTTTTTCCCATTAGTCCCGGGACACCCTGTATATATATATATATATATATATAGATATATATATATATATATATATATATAGATATATATATATATATATATATATAAAGATGTACGAAAAGTGCGTGACATATGAACAATAACAAAGAACAGATTAGTGGGTATTGCACGCAAATAGAAGAAGGGGCTACTGAAAAGAGTGGTAACCGCAGACATGTATGTTTCTGGCTCATTAGCCTTCATCGGTACGGCATAACCAAGAAAAGGTGTACATACAACTTGGGAGCAAGGATGTTAATTGAAACATGAGAAAACACAAACAACGGATTTCTACAAGATAACCAAACGCACATTTGTGCCTTCAAATGGAAGATCCCGATTTTCCAGTACAACAACCAACAGAGACACGGGGGCGTCTATAGCTCTCCCGTCTGAACCTTCCGTTGGTTGTTGTTACAATAGAACTAAAAAGCTGTTAATCACTCCATCCTCAGTTTGAACTGCGAACCCAAAGGTTTTGGTCTCTTAATAAAAATCACATTTCAATATCTTCATCGCGAAAATTTGACATTCAATATTGTCCATTTATTTGTACAATCTAATTACTTTTGATTTTCCAGCACCTATGCCTGCTGAATATAAAAATAAAACGAAAGGAGCAAAACCTAGAGGAGTTTCGAACAGGAATAAAGGTATAAAATGGATACGAGAACACGCTAAAAGTGGAGTGTTGTATTTTGCAGATGATGACAATACATACGATTTGGAGTTATTTAGTGATGTAAGTATTAATTTTTAGTACATGTGTACATAGGGTGATAAAATGTTAGGATGTCTTCTAAATTATATTTGCACCACAATCAAATGAACGGTTTTAAAATAATATTGCTTGGTATGAAAGAGAATTATCAACTTATGTAGTACCCAAGTGTACAACCAATCATCAAACAAAGATATAGTCTTGATAATTTTATTATGGTTTATATTAGTACAGCTCCATTGCTTTATACAGTCCAGGCATGGTGCAATCTACAAGGATTTCTGTACATACCGACTACTGATCCGAAAAACTACGCAGAAGAATTTTAAGAATTTCACTAGATGAAGCTATTAAAGTCATAATCAGAAGAGTTATTTTCCCAGGCATTGAAATTCTAATTTACATTATTATTATTTTACCCGTGTCAAATGCAAAAAACGAAAAGCATTTTTTGATATTAGTATGGTTAAAAATTACCTCATCATCTTGTTGTATATGTAAACAAAATCTAAATTTAATGAAAAAAGTTTGCAGAGATTTTCATAATACTTGATATAACTAAAGGCTCATTGTCACATGCCAGCGTACTCGGCCGAGTAAAATGCGCGCGCATGACTAGCAGAACATTTCGTATTCACACATGCTAGTTTACAGTCAAGCTTTTTTGCATGCGACTTCAGTTGATATTCTTTGATTGTAGCGGCCTCCTAGATCTAGATCCATCGCAGATGCCAATACAAGGGTATTTAATTGGAAACAAATTAATAATATGAGTAATCAGACTAATCAGGTTATAAAGTGTTGTATAGACAACTTAACAGCAGTTTTAGTTGATGGATTAGAGGACATAATGGAAGATATATTGAGTGAACAAAAATCAAACTGTAGAAAAATATGGCTTAGAATTGGATCGCACGGCGTTCATATCTATGAGCATCTAGCACCCTTCTGCAAGAACTTGGAGCTGAAAATATTTCCGCTTATAGGAATCATCTTCGAATGGGAGCAGATAAATTTGAATGAGTTACTTCTGAAAGTTTCAAATCATATTCAGCGGCAAGATACCCACATGAGAAATGCAATTTCTGCTAGGACAAAACTGAAACTACGTTACGATTTCTTGCTACTGGAGATAGTTATGGGTCTCTGGAATTTCTGGATTCCACATTCAACAATGTGTCGGCTTATTCCAGAAGTTTGTAAGGCAAACGGGGATGCTTTTAAAAGCTACATTCAGGTAAATCTTGAATAATTTTTAACACTATTTTATAGAAATTGAATAGATGAGGCTTTTACTTGATGAAGATCCATACTGAACGATGAAATAAAACAATATAGTTTGTTTAAATCTTCATTTATTTGAACTAATGTTCAATTGAAACTTGTTGACGCGTTTCACTAACACAGTAGCTTTGTCAAAACGAATGAAGGTAAAGTATAAAAATGTCTTAATATATACAGTGCTAAATCTATTTACTAAGGTTAACAATGGTATTGAAAGAAATTACCTGGAAATTCATTCACTGCAAACATTCCTAAGCTATCTTCTAGGTAAAGAGGTCCAATAAAGGAGACTGATTGATATCTATTTGGTCGTTAAGGAGATTACCTGAATATTTATTTTTGTTAATCTCTAGGGCCTCTAATAAATTTAAACTAAAGGATTTACCGACTACATGGAGAATTTCAAAATTTGGGTCGAAAATGTGTTGGTTTTCTAATAAATGATTTGAATAGTTAGAATCTAATTTTTTGTTGTCATAGCTACGTTTGTGTTCCGAAATTCTAGTTTTAAAATTTCTAAAAGTTCTACCGATATAAATTTTATCACAGTTGTCATTACCACATTTTAATTTATAAACTCCTGATTTGTTTAATTTTGAAGATTTAGATTTATTATTTTTAATTAATTTGGATAAATTGTGATCAGTTTTAAAGGAAATATTCATGTCTAAAGTTTCTAAAAACGATTTAATTTTTAAGGATGGTGTTCCAAAGTATGTTAAGCTTTTAAATTGTTTATTATTTTTATCTGAAGGGAATACTTGTTCTAAAGTCTGTTTTTTTATCTTATTATTTATGATATTGTCAATTAAATTTGGATCGTAATTATTATTAACTGCTATTTGTTTTATGATATTTAATTCTTTGGTATAATTATTAATAGTTAATGGGACTGTTAAGAGTCTGTGTATCATACTATTGAAAGCTGCTAGTTTATGACTGAATGGGTGGACCGAACTATTATGAATTGTAATATCTGTATGTGATGGTTTATGAAATATAGAAAAATCATGTTTATTATTTATATTTGAAATTGTAAGGTCTAGCAAGTTTATAGACTTATTTTGTTCAAGTTCTACGGTAAATTTGATATTATTGTGAATCGAGTTTATGTAAGTAATGAAGCTCTCTAATTGTCTATTTGTACCGATGAAGCTAGCTAAAATGTCGCCCACATATCGGTGCCAGTACAATTTCAAATATAAATAATAAACATGATTTTTCTATATTTCATAAACCATCACATACAGATATTACAATTCACAATAGTTCGGTCCACCCATTCAGTCATAAACTAGCAGCTTTTAATAGTATTATACACAGACTCTTAACAGTCCCATTAAATATTAATAATTATACCAAAGAATTAAATATCATAAAACAAATAGCAGTGAATAATAATTACGATCCAAATTTAATTGACAATATCATAAATAATAAGATAAAAAAACAGACTTTAGAACAAGTATTCCCTTCAGATAAAAATAATAAACAATTTAAAAGCTTAACATACTTTGGAACACCATCCTTAAAAATTAAATCATTTTTAGAAACTTTAGACATGAATATTTCCTTTAAAACTGATCACAATTTATCCAAATTCATTAAAAATAATAAATCTAAATCTTCAAAATTAAACAAATCAGAAGTTTATAAATTAAAATGTAGTTTATAAATTAAAATGTGTTAATGACAATTGTGATAAAATTTATATCGGTAGAACTTTTAGAAATTTTAAAACTAGAATTTCGTAACACAAACGTAGCTATGACAACAAAAAATTAGATTCTAACTATTCAAATCATTTATTAGAAAACCAACACATTTCCGACCCAAATTTTGAAATTCTCCATGTAGTCGGTAAATCCTTTAGTTTAAATTTATTAGAGGCCCTAGAGATTAACAAAAATAAATATTCAGGTAATCTCCTTAACGACCAAATAGATATCAATCAGTCTCCTTTATTGGACCTCTTTACCTAGAAGATAGCTTAGGAATATGTGTAGTGAATGAATTTCCAGGTAATTTCTTTCAATACCATTGTTAACCTTTGTAAATAGATTTAGCACTGTATATATTAAGACATTTTTATATTTTACCTTCATTCGTTTTGACAAAGCTACTGTGTTAGTGAAACGCGTCAACAAGTTTAAATTGAACATTAGTTCAAATAAATGAAGATTTAAACAAACTATATTGTTCTATTTCATCGTTCACTATTTTATAGATTTCGTTTGCTATACAATTTAAAAATTATCACTATAAGATTCGTCAACTGAACCACCTAGGGAACAAATAGCTTCTGTTAGCAAATCTCCGTCAGATCTATTATTCGAAGTTGATGCCCTTCAAGAATTACTATTGTAATTATGCGAATTAACATCAGACACATTACTGGGAGTAGGTGAGGTAGCAGGAAAGTCCCATAAATGTTCTCCCAAACTGGTTTGTTGCACCACAGAAATACGTTGTTCTGCTAACAAAGCATGTATTTTTCTTTACCTTCTAAAAGGATTCACCAGCGGCATCTGCCGTAATTGGAAAGCTACATTTGCACCAAAAAATCATCAACTTGAACAGGGGAACTTTTTAATTGTTTAAGTTCATTAATCGCATTGGATACTACTGCCATTCGCTGATCTTGTTTTCTTTTTTTTTCAGGTTGTGCACGACGAGGTGTTTCAGTAGTAGGTGTTGGAGTAACGTCCGCAACACTATTCGTCTCTTCGTGATCCTCTAGTTGAGTATCTGTATTTTTCTGAAAATAGAAGGACCTTAGAATACTATATACGAAGTAGCTAATATTTTTAGTTTTTGCCTTATTTTTCCGTTGGCAAGATATTCCATTTTGGCTGACAACAAGCTATCAGGTAAATTATTTCATTTTTTTTTCTAAATATCGTAATGAGGAACACAAATTTAAACAAAAATGGTGCACAAAATTAAATAAAAATAATTTCAGGTACCTTCTACAACAGAAGAGTGGGCAAGAATCGAAGAAGGTCGGAACCAAGTGGAACTTTCCATAGGTGGAAAACATGTGAATATTAAAGCTCCTGCGAACTGGACATCTGGTTTTTTCAACTACAAGGGCTGTAATAGTATAGTAGTACTGGCTATAGTAGACGACGTTATCCTTGTTTCACGACTTCGTATATTTGTAAAACATAACCCACCAAAACCAGAAACAATTGATAAGATAGTTCTTTGCTGCATGCAGCATCCATAATTGACTATGGAGAATCAGCAATAGCTATATTACCAGCGATCGTGTTGATTCTGACGATATTATCACGGGTGAATTAAATCTTGGGAAATGGCGATCTGAACTGAATATGGGACTAAAATATGAATATAGAAGCTATCAGAAGCCAATACACTGACTCTTTCAATGTTAACGGTCTCTTGGCAAAACAAATTCATTCATAATTAATAAAGAATTACCTTAATGCTGGATTTCTAATAAACTGTACGTTTTAATAAATATTTTATAAAAATAAATGAACATGTAATTATTTACCTTTGAAACATTTGTAGTACTTTTTCTTGTTGACATCACCATCTGCATTACTGCAAGTAATGTTAATATTCGGTTTATAAACTGAATTGAATTCTTCACTTTTTTTAACTCCTTATAATAAGTCGATCTAAAAGTGCGTATACATTAGCGCACGTCGCGTGCTCCGCGCGTTCGATGCTCATTGTATTTCTTTCATCAAACCTCCCACGATCCATAGGAAACCCGCAAACGCGCATTTAGCATTCAGGTCAATAATGTGATTGAATAAATATAAGAGTTGTGTTGTTTAAAAGAGCATAATTTTTTATGTAGAACTCGTAATTATCATATTACAACATATAACTTAGCTTTTCCTGTCGTCTGGTTGCTGTTAACTTTGCATTTCTAGCGCCGGTGGGAAGAAATCAAAGAAGTAACATTTTTTAACATATATCAGCAGATATCCCGATATCTGCTGGTATTGCCCCGCAGGCAACTACTTTCAGTGTTTTCTTTGAATGATCTTTGCGTCATGCCTTTCTTAGTGCCGTCTCAGTTTGAACAACAAACCTATAAAGCGGGGTGTTGAAAAACCGACAAGAGACGCGCCGTTTGTGCGCGGAGCGCGTTCAACTTGAAAACGCGTGTTATACCAACTTGACTAATAGGTGCGCGCGCGCCGCGCATTCGCGGCGCAGAGCGCTAATGTATACGCACTTTAATGTTTTTGATTTTATTTTTCACATCTTGAATAGTTAAGCTTGGGTAGTGCACTTTTGCAGAAACCTTTAATCTGCAATATGCAGCTTTTCACTTGTGTTTATTTTTGTAATCATTACTCTTTGGATTCCACAAACATTCCTCTTTTATGTAAAGTTCTATAAAATTAATAGTTTCTTCTTCTATCCACTTGTGTTGTCCACTAATTTTTTAAATTTCAACATCAACATAACCTACGAAACGTCAACAAGAAACGTGCTAGTAGATGTTTGCACTTGCGAGTACACTGGTGTGTTGGAACCCCACTCTATACTAGCACGAAAAAGTAAAGCTGTGTCCGAGTGAACTCGCAAGCGAGTGCACTAGCACCAGTGACTGTTCACATATAGGAAATGTTATGGTAGTAGGCGCGCGCATTTTACTCGGCCGAGTACACTGGCATGTGACAATGAGCCTTAATATTGGTGTTTTAAAACAAATAACGATCAGAAACGTCATTGAAATTTAATGGCTTCCGTCAAAAACAATCCCTTTTTATAACTTCGTAAGAGGTGTAATTCATGTTTAAAGAATACGACTGGATTTTTTGGATAAATATTTGAATGAATCAATTTATATTTGTTTTGGATGTACTTAGTTGTCTCCAGAATGGCATAATGTTCTATCTAGCAGCATAACCGTCTAATCACAGCTGCTCCTAAGCATTCGTTGTTCTTCGATGCATTAGTATATAATTCAGTTGCCTTGGAAGTCTACAGTAACTGAATCAATAGAATGATATTTATCTTGGATATATGAACTTTCCGCCATTTGATTGAAAAGTCATCTATGGATGTGTCAATTTCATTCATTTTTATTTAGAAAATCAAATAAATTACAATTGATAATAATGAAATTTAAAATAAAATTTTTATTGTATATTCTCTTATATTTCTGTTTTAGATAAGATACACAAAACGAGTATCAATGTTTCCTGTGGGATTAATTACTAAAGCAGGAGTAAGCTCTCCAATTGTTAAAAATGGTGTTTTTGCCGGTTTCTATGACGGATGGATTGGTGGCAGAAAGTTTGCTGTTGATATGGCTGGTTTTGCAGTTTCTGTAGAATTTCTACTCAAACGCCCTACCGCTAAGATGCCTTTTAAACCAGGTTTTGAAGAAGATGGATTTTTGAAGAGTTTGTCTCCTTTCGAACCTAAAGATGTTGAGCTACTAGCATCTAATTGTACAAAAGTAAGATAAAACAAAATTAAATTCAACAAATGTACCTAAAATGCATAAAACTCAATTCTACTATCATTTTTTGATGGGATAACAACCTATTTAACTGGTAATTGCTCAAAATAGACTTGGTGTGGAATTAAGTCGAGAGCAATTGCCTTTAATTCCAATGAAATGATTACAGGTAGCTTAATAGGTTGAGATGTTGATTGATTGAAAAGGCACTATTTATTCATAACAATAACACTTGACTTGTGACGTAATTATACTGGACCTCATTCTTTATTGACCAGAAAATGGACGGTGTTGAAATTCTTCGAGAACGTTTTACAATATCTCCGCGGTGTTTTGTTTAATGTCTTACTTTATTCGGTGTTTTAAATCTATAATATTAATTGGTTTACTATGGTAGATCGTTTATGTCAAATAGCCTCACAAAAAAGAATCGATTGGAGTCAAAACGCAAAAACGGGGTGGCCATTCAGTTTCGCCACGTCTGCTGGTTAACATTATGAGGAAAGAGTTGTCTTAAATCAGATATAAAAGTAACTCGCCCAAGTTAATTTACACTCAAAAAATATGGTCCAATTATTCTGTTATTTATTATGCCAGCCCAAACGTTCACTTTAATAGGATAGTGAGTGTGACCTTCCCTCATCCAGAGCGGATTTTGCGTACTCCAATACCGACAATTTTGCTTGTTGACCGTTCCATGTAGGGTGAACTTTGCCACATCGGAGAAAAGAATATTTTTAGGAAACATCGAATTCCGTTGGCATCTATTCGAAAGTATTTCACAGAATTATAATCTACGATCGTGATCATAGTCACTTAGTAGTTTAATTTTATATGGAAGGTATTTCTCTGTTTTCAAAATTCTCAATACTGATGTTTCACTTGCATCATTATCACCAGCTACTTGTTTTGTAGGTTTCTGTGGTCTTTACACAACTTTTAAAAATATATAGAATTTCTTTTCGTCATTCAATTTTAATTTCCCAGGTCTGGGAAGATGTTTGACATTTCCAAATTCACGGAATTTTGTTTTGTTCTACTCCCGGAGACTGGGAAAAGTGACGGTCAGCATACTTCTCATTAAATATTCAGCATACCCCAAAATTTTGTTTTGGTCTCAGTAAGGATTATTAAAAAAAAATTAAGGTTTAAAAATTCGTTAACGAACGAATAATAACTAACAATTTTTAACGATTATACATATATGATGGAGTTTTTATGCTAAAGGAATAAAAAATTTTGCTTGATTTCAAATGACCAAATCTGTAATTAGAATTACGAAACTGTCAAACCTTTATATAGAATCACAATTTTTTAGATTTTTTCCAATCACAAGATTAAAAAAAGAACTAGGCTTAAAACTATTCTATTAATTAGCCACTAGGGTTTCACGAGACTCTCGAAATTTGTAATTTCTCGTCTCATGTCGATTTAGAGACAAGGTCGAGACGAGAATTACACTTTGGGATTTTTATAGATCGGGAACTTTTTTCGAGATTTCTCGATCTCGAAAAATGTGAATGCTGTATTAACTCACAACTCTTGATTGGAGTCAAGTCAAATCAACGTAAAAATAAAAACTATGTTAGGAAATAATTTTAATTTACGTATTTTAAACATAAGAAAATTAACAAGGCATACAAAGATAACAAAGCAAATAACAAAGGTAAAAATAAATGTTTTCATATTCTTAAAAAATAGGCCCTTAAACTATTATAAACAAACACCCTGAACAATATCCAATCATAAAATTGGTCACCTGTATACGCTCCGGATGCTGTATCGTGCTAACAAACCGAAATTTCTCCAAAAATGACAAAAAGAGCTGAAAACCAATAGGGTTGAGCTGTGAGATGTCCCGAACAATATTCAATTATAAAATTGGTGACTTGTTGCACTTCAGAGGCTGCATCGTGCTAACAAGACATGTTACGAAAAGTGGCCGACGACACAGTTTTTTCGTGTTTTTCTTGCGAAAAAACGAATAAATAACTCAAAAAAAATTCAAAGTCCCAACTTTTTTGGGGTAAACCAATAAATACTTTTCACGCATATTAGATATGGTTGGGCGGAAAAGTAAAAATAATGGCAGACAAGAAAAATATACGTAACATAAATTTTTAATTTAAAAAATGTTTCTTAACAGATAACAAAATTATTGTTTTACACTCGTACTTAATATATCTCTAGTACACAGTCTGGAATCCAATATATATATATATATATATATATATATATATATATATATAATAAGCAACGAATAGATTAGTGGGTATTGCACGCAAATAGAAGAAGGGGCTACTGAAAAGAGTGGTAACCGCAGACATGCATGTTTCTAGCTCATTAGCCGTCATCGGTACGGTACAACCAAGAAAAGATGTGAAACATGAGAGCAAAGGTGTTGAATGAAACATGAGAAAATATAACAGAATTCATGTCTGCGGTTACCACTCTTTTCAGTAGCCCCTTCTTCTATTTGCGTGCAATACCCACTAATCTATTCGTTGCTTATTGTTCATATGTCACGCACTATTCGTACATCTTATATATATATATATATATATATATATATATATATATAGAGTCTTTGCCGACTAATTAGGTATAAAACCAGAAATATTGGGGTAACGGCAAGGTGATTAAAGAAAACTCTTTTTACTGTTTTTTATCTTCCAAGCTTTCGGAAAGTTTTATTTCGATTATCAAGGATTAGTAAATTGATATAATTGTTATAATAAATTGGTAAATATACCGATTTTTGAACTTTTTAAAAAAAAATTAAAATCATATGTCATTTGGACAGATATTTGAATATAAACATTTTCATTTTATGCTAAAATTTTTTGGAAATAAAAGAAGAAAATAGGTTATGTTTGTAATATAAGGTTAATAGATATTAGAATATTCTTCTTTTATTATATAAAGCTCAACTTCAAATTATTATAGATGCCATGTTAATAATGTGTACATAGATATTTAAAATTATGATAAAAGATTACAACAAATTCGTTTTATATAAAATTATTTAAAATATTAAAATCATTTACCTAATATAAAATGATTTCTAAAATGCATCAAACTTTTATTTATGTAAGTTTTAATTACGAATAAGAATTTAAAATTTAGTTATTTTTATTATCAATGGTTAGTAGATAATAATAAATATCATTTAGATTATTATGGTCACTTTTTTGTTAATAGTATTAGGTTCTTGAAATATTATTGTCTAGCTCAAAAGCCCAGATTTCCCATTTGTCTAAAAGCATATTAATTGTTAAGGCGAGCAAAGGTATTGTACAGAATTTTGCTCCCTGCAATGAATGCGATAATGTTTTAAAAACTTTTAATTAATTAAAAATTCGGCTTACTAGCTCCCAATCTTGAGACGAAGTAAGATAATCCTTGAAGTCGTCATTATTTTCACACAAAATATTTAAAGGCTTTTTCATTCTTAGGGCCCAGTTTATCATATTTAATGTTGAATTCCATCTCGTTTTAACGTCAATTACTGGCATCAACATCGTTAAATCTGCAGACTGACAATAGTTCATAAATTATAAATTTATTTTAATCTGCTCCGATCTTTTAGTTTCAATTTATATTATTTACTGACGATCCTACTATTGAGTTAAAATCATTTGCGTAATGTCAACGAAAGTAAATTTTCAACAGAAGAATGTTTCGAGCAAAAAAATTCAGCCTGTAACATTCTTCACGAACGAAGAAACAATTTTGAACTTTCGTAACTAGGTAAATTTTAAATGCATGGATAAAATATAAAATTAAAATCATCCTCACTATCGCTACCCATTTCCAATCATTAATTTTTTTTATAAACGAATTTTGTAAATACTGATGTGAAATGTCAAATTATTAGACAGACGTCAACAAACATGACTATCATTTATTATAATATATATGATAATAAAATTCGTTAATATAATGACAGTCTAGTAGCTCATGAAAGTCGTGGGAAATGAAATATTTCGATACAGCTAGCCCGTGGGAAATGAAAATCTGTATTACAACGTGGTAGGTTTCTTAATCGAATACGCACTTGAAATGTACATTTTTCTTTATGGTCGTAGAAAAATAGGTTTATAGGGGTATAATTTACGTTTCTTCAAAGCTCTTTGAATATGGGATTTGCTCATATTTAGTTGAAGCCCCGTCTCCGTAATGAAAGTTTAGGATTACCTTCCACCAAATCCAAAATTATAACTGTAGAAACACATCTTCATCACATACTAGTTTATTTTTCTTCAAATTCAGAACAGAACCAGTTTCCAAAAGTTTTTCACCAATTTTATACCCATACGGGAATCTGTTACTCCAGGAAAATTTTCATTAAATTCTTCGGCAATGCGACGCGACGGTAAGCTCTTTTCCCCAATACCATACCATTGTATTGAAAATATTTTTGGTCATTTGAAATCAAGCAAATTTTTTTATTCCTTCAGCATTTCTTTGTAAAATCAAAATGTCTTTCCTCTTGTAAACTCAATCCGGGGACATGCCAAAAATTATGGAGAGAGTAGAAGAGCTCAAAATAAATTTAGAAGTTCAAATAAATGTTTGTCATAAGAGCATGCGTTTTGGAGTTATATATAGGTCTTTAAAGTATCGAAGTACAAACTTATGTTTAGATATAATTTTTAAACTATACATCGGAATAGTATAAAATTTCAGGGAATGAATACTTACATCCATGTGCTGTGATTGACGGTATACCTAAATGAATCAACATTACACACAGAAATCCAGAGGCAGCTTGTGCCTAGGGGTTAACTATCCGTAATTTCAACAAGGACAACATGTATAATATCTAAATTCCAAAAATAAAATTTCCAATCTGCTTACTAATGAAAACGTACTCTTGCTTGAAGTCGATAAAATGAACAGTTTAGGAGAAATTTGAATTTTTACATTGGAATGTGTGTAGAGGAGCTCCTTCGTCATATTCTGTAAAAACAGACATTTTGGAGAAAACTGTCATTTATTGCTGCTATGTACTTCAATTACATTGCAATTTTAGTTTTAGTTAAGGCGTTCAAAGTCTAGGTATGCTCTAGTTTTCTCCATAATGTCTGTTTTTACAGAATAAGGCGAAGACTAATTTTTTATTGCGTTTGAATACTATCTCAAAGGATTTTCAAGAAGTAGTGATAATTAATGTCAGAATATGACAAAGGCGTTCCTCTACGTACACTCCGAATGAAGAGTACGATTTTAATAGTAAATTTATTGCAAAATTTATTTTTGAAATTTAGATATTATACAGATTGTCCCTGTAAAGATTACAGATTATTAACCACTGGAAACAATCCGCCTCTGGATTTCTGTGTGTAATGTAGAATCATTTATATGTCAATCACAGCACATGTAATCAATTACTGAAATTTTCTAATAGGTATTCCGATAGTTCAGAAAGTATGTCTAAACATAAGTTTTTATTTCGATACTACTAACATTATTTCGACCTCTTCTACTCACTCCCGAATTTTTGGCATTAAGTTCATGGATACCCTGTACAGAACTCAAGTCTAGAATACTTTTCACATGTTCCTCAACAGCTCTCCCACTTTTCTTGACATTTATAGTCCTCTCTTTAATGACAGTTCCCCGATGATTCCCGATGTTTTTCTTCTTCTTCAAAAGTTTTCTGGTGACGTAATAATTTTTCTCAGCCTTTTCCATGGTTTTACTAAAGTATGCATTCACTTTTTCTTCGCCTTCTTGTTATTGTGACAACACGGTGCCTACGCCGCGTTGGGATGCATCACAAACCAAAATAAATGCTCCTTTTTCTCGTGTGTAGGATAAAATAGGTGCCGTGGTTAATCGTTTCTTTAAATCTACGAATGCATTTTAACAATCCCGTGTCCAGTCAAACTCAATGTTTTCATGTAGTCGATAAAGAGGTTTGCAAGTTGACCAAAATTCTTGACATATTTGCGGTAATATGAACAAAGTCGAAGAAAACTTCTGATTTCCTTTTTGTCCCTTGGCTTAGGCCAGTCTTTTATAGCTACAATGTTCTCTGGATCGGTCCTAATTTACTGCGGAAACGATATTGTCCCAAAGAATAGGCCTCTCCTTTAGAAACAGTGAACATTTCTTTTGATTCAGCTTTAAATTGGCATTTCTTAAACTGTCAAATACTTCATAACATTTTTCAAATGCCCATCAAAAGTTTTCGACGTGCTTATAATATCATCAAAAGATACAAGACAGGTTTTCCACGTTAATTCTCTTAAAACCATCTCCATCGTCGTTCAAATGTGGCCGAAGCATTACAGAATCCGAATGGGAAGACCTGGAACTGGTAAAGACTACTCCAGTAGAAAAATCTGTTTTGTCTCGATCATCATGTACTTCTACTTGCCAATATCCACTCTTTAAGTCTAGGGTGGATAACCACTTCGCACCTGACAGACTATCTAGTGTATCGTCTATTCTTGGCAGTGCATAGCTATATTCTTGTTAATTTGATTTAGTCTTCGATAGAATACACAAAAGCGAGTGGATACATCTTTCTCAGTTACCAGGACCACAGTTGAACACCAGGGACCAGAAGTTTCTTCAATAATATTTGCACCGATCATGTCTTCTATCATATTTTCTACTCCATTTCGTTTAGCTAATGATAATCTCCTCCATTTGACGAATTGGTCTGGCATCTCCTGTATAAATTCTATGCTGTACTAGACTGGTGCGTACTATTGATTTTCCCGTCTCAAACATGTCGCAGTTGTCATTGATAAAATTGTTAATTTTTCTTAACTCAGTTGTTAGGTGGTCATTATTTTTAACTAGTTACTTGTAGTGGTTTTTTTCTTTGAAATTGCTTTTCACCGGTATACAAAATCCTATCTTCTCTTCTTTCTTTAATTTGAAATGTTGCTTAGATAAATTAGCAACTCTAACGGAAATCGGTTGATCCACATTGACGAGACATCGAGCTACCAGAATTCCTTCATTCACTAGTTCCTCACTTTCCACAATGCCCAAATGTAGATTTTTTCGTTTCGTGAAGACGATTCCTTCAGAATTTTCGGGAAGTTCTGTATTTTTGCCCATTATAACCTTTATTAGAAAAGTATCTTCTTCCAAATTCGGGATTATCTCTTCATTCCCAATTACTAAAAATTTATTTTGAAGGTCTATGATAAATTTATTTCGCATAATGTCCATTCCAAGGATGCATTGATCTATGATATCGGCCACCGGAAATAAGTGTTTTTATCAGAGTATTACCAAGCTGTATAGTTGCTGTTATTTCTCCTCTAACAGGAACAGTATGTCCTGCAGCCATTTCCAGAATTAGGCAGCTTCCTCCAATAGGTTGTAGTTTTCGATTCAGAATCCCTTGTCGATTGAAAGACTTGGTGGCGCCGGTATCAATGACGAATGTGTAATGTTGATTGTCAACGTGCCCCCTGACTAATCAGTTTTGTTAAGTTTTATTTAAAATGTAAGTGCGAATTTTGGGGCTCCCAGTGCATGCAGTTGATGCCCGCTCCGCAGTGTCAACTTTTATTCGTTTCCCTGATTGTTGTTTGAAAATCGGCTAGGAGTGGGAGAACGGCTTCTCAGGGACGCATGGGTTATTTCTCATTGGACTCTGTGAGGAGCTTCAGGATAGCGATCTAGGCGATCTAGGGTACAAATGTAACGTTTTTGTTAGTATTTCGTGACGTCATCATTCAAAATGGCGGACGGCCGCCATTTTGTAAGATAATTTTAAATGGGATCATATGGCAAGTAATACCTCATTTGAATGCTCGTTCAAAGTCCTGTTCAACGACACCATCACGATCAACCTATTTCTACTTTTTTTTTTGAATTTCAACCCAGTTGCTCATTTAGAAAAGATGAAAGTGTTCATTGGTCGCTTCGCTATTTCTTACAAAAACTCTCAATTTTGACAGTAGTACGATGCTAATGTCAAAAATGAACCGATTAATAGAACATTGACACACGAAATATCCAAACTACCAATGAACACGTTCATCTTTTTTAAATTAGCAACTGGGTTGAACATCACAAATAAGTAGAAATAGTTTGATCGTGATGGTGTCGTTGAACAAGACTTGGAACGAATATTCAAATGAGGTATTACTTCTCATATGATCCCATTTAAAATTATCTTACAAAATGAAGTCACGAAATACTATCAAAACCGTTGCATTTGTACCCTATGCACCCAAACAATTATTGATTTAGGTTCTATGGTCCATCAAATAGATAGGGGGGAGATTTTAGACGGGCACTATATAACTTTAACTATTACAATTCAATCTAACTTTCTAACACAGAACTAAAATCTAGAATACTTTGCACGTGGTCCCCGACAGTTCTCCCTCTTTCACAGTTCCCTGATAATTCCCGATCTTTTTCTTCTTCTTTTCATTTATGGACCCTAACATACCTACCCTTAGTATAGGATCGACGTAACCAAAAACCCAGGAATTTCATAGCTTTCTAAGTGGTTCCAAGTATTTCTTGTTCTAAATTCGATTATTCATGTCCCGAATATTAACAAACCATCAGTATGTCGTTCCAGTGTTTTCCTTAGGTACCTGCAGACTTTAATACTACATTGAAACTCTGGATAGACAGTAGTTCAAAATTGTTAGAATCGCATTTAGGTTTAGAGCTTTGTTATGAAGATTACAAGTTTTTGTAATCACTTTAGAAGTTTTACAGTCATTATCGTCCCACCAGCCTTTTGTACCAATTGTCTGCTTTATATACTTAGATTTCATTGCTGTTTTACGACCATGGGATTTAGTTAGGTCAATAGCTTCAAGCTGTTAAAACTAATCTATTCTAGTTATTGTCTGTAGTCAGCTACTTTTAATTACTGACATTACCAAATTATGGAGTCAATCTAACTCAATATTTGTTCAATTTTTAGCTCACTAGATCATGGAAGATGATATGAATATATAGTACATTTAATTTAAAATAGTTATTGTTTACAATTTTTACTTGTTTCAGATACTGGTATGGCATACACAGACAAAGAAAAATGAACCGTCGTTGCCTCTAGATATGGTTAAACATAATAATACAAACCTCATAATGCTCAAAAAAATTATAGTCTAGTCTAAGATTGATTAAATTTTAACATAATGCGCATGTTAAAAACTACTAATGAAAGTGATCATGCTATATAATGGCAGTTGTTTAAAAGTCCATTGGAATTGTACATAGTGCAGAAAACAATTCATTTTAATTTATAAAACATGTTTTATGATCAGAATACGTTGAAGGGAAAACAAATTTAATTTTAATTGATTTAAGGATTATGTGCAGTTGAAAAGTTGTCGAAATATTGTCAATATTTCTATCTAGTGAAAAAATTTAATAGGTAGTAAGGTTACCACTGTACATCATGTTAGATGCACAATGTTAATAACTACTTATTATAATTTTAGAGTTTCGGTTTTCGGGTTCTTTAATCAAACACTCAATTAATGCCGAAATTATTTATATTTCACTTTAGTGCACCATTTTAAAAGCATTATATAATTACTTTTTTTTAAATACATTCAAACTAAGTACTTCAAGATGTTTATTGTTTGAAGTTCATATTTTCCTTACTTCTAGAGTTATTTGGCCTGTATTTTTTGTTTCACAACATATGGTTCATCAAAAACCTTTTGCTGAGTATATGAAGAGTTCAGATAATCGTCATATCTTATATTGTTAAGTGGAGTTCAAATTATCATTATGAACTAGATTGGTTTTGATGGAGTTGTTAGATGACATCTACTGTTTCACAATTAGTAGGTACAGAGTTGTCATTAATTCAAATATGAGTTAATTACCTAGACGATCCATATCGGTGTTCTTGTTTTAAAAATTTGAAACTGTTTCGAATTATTTCCATTTATCCAGTTAAGCGTTAGAATGGGGGAAAGAAATTTGTTCTTAGGTGTTTCCATGAATAAATCATAGGACATCACATTGTTTAATGCATTTTATAATTCTTTGAACGTTAGGGGACAAAATCAAATATGTTGTCATAATAATCAACTCTGTTTTTCTGCAATATTGAAACACTGTTTCAATTTAAATTGGCAAAGACACTATCTGCCTACCTACATTGTTGAAGTATTGTTATGCCAAATATATTAGAACCTAATATGTACCTTTTCTAAACAACTGAAATACTATTTTCTTGCCTTTTGATTAGTGAATCAATGCATTAACAAATATTTCTTTATAAAAAGGTTTTAATGGCCTTGTTCAGTTGCTCGACAACCCAAGAGAATACAAGTCTAGGAAGTGATGAGTATGTATTTGACACATCAGTTATAAGATTCTTTAGGTTTATTAAAAAGTTAATAATGATCCAACGTTACTTGAATGTCTCCATAGAGTTCTATGAATGACTCACTAAAAATTAGTTTTCAATCGTGTTCCTTTTGTCGTTCACACCTTCACTATACATTCAGTTTAAAACGTTTGGTGAATGTTAAATTAAGTAAATCAACAATTTTTCAATTGTATTCGTCTTACACGACTTACATTTATTCATAAAAATTGAACGCACTGATGATAAGTGTTGAACGATATCATAGAAATATGAATGTGATATATATACCTAAATATATATATATATATATATATAAATATATATATATATATATATATATATATATATAAATATATATATATAAATATATATATATATATATATATATATATATATACTACAGTGTCCACCATAATGTTCGCTACATATGGGAAAAATTTTTAGTTGTAGTATATAGGAAAATTTAATATATGCGATCGATCTTGCATGGTCGATAATCTAAAATAACATTTTGACATTAGTCACGTAAAAATGCGAAAAGTGGGGTTAGATGTCAAAATATCAAAAAATGTGATTTGGAAAAAGTGATTAGGATTATATTTTAAGAGTACGTACGAAATTTGAAGCAAAACAACAAAAAATAAGAAATTTCGTATTTTTCCCCATTGCGGTCTTCTGAAATGATATTGCCCCAATTTAATAATTGAAAGAGTTCAAGTAACACCATATGTAATGTATAAACGTAAAACTAATCAAGATTAATTATTGAAATCATTCCTAGAAAATTAAATGGAAATATTAGTTGAGCATTTGTAACTTTTCTGTAACAATATCCTGTATGTTGTCAATTTGTGAAGTTAAAAGTAATTTAGTACTGATACCACAATTGGAAAAAACTGTTTTTGATATTGTGAATAAATATTTCTTTAAATTATTAAAACTCATTAACTACTCATAATAATAATAAATTGAATTAGTTGACCAACTTATTTCTATTTTTTGAAACGATATTTAACAGATTACCCACTAACTTAATACTAATAAATAACTTATTATTTCAAAACACAAATTCTACATGTCCTCCATCTCGTTCCATACATTTCACCGTCCCGAAATTCATTTCTCTTTGAATATTTCGGAGCGCACCTTGGTTAATAGCATATGCGTAATCCCTTTTGCATTGTTCTAAATGTGCGACGCCTCTGAAGGGTATTTCTCGATTAACCTTGATTTTTAAATAGCCCCATAAGAAAAAGTCCAGAGGGCTTAGGTCCGGGGACCTAGCGGGCCAATGATTTACTGAATAGCGACCTATCACCAAATTTCTTATCTAACAATCTTCTTACTTCTCGAGTTAAATGAATTGATGCCCCGTCTTGTTGAAAATAAAAATAAAGATTGACTTTGCCAGTGGGATACCATCAAAAAATTTGTTCAATTCATTTTCCAACAAAGTTAAAGAACGCCTGGCATTAAGGTTTTCTCTAAAAGAAAAATGGACCAATAAATTGACAATTCCAAATTCCGCACCATACATTAACCTTGAATCTGTATTGGTCTTTACTTGTTATAAAAAAATGGGGGTTTGTGTTTTCCCACCAACGACAGTTTTGGGAGCTTACTGTTCCATTTGATGTGAAAGTAGATTCGTAGGAGAATAAAACATTTTCTGTGAAATTTGGATTATCTTCTGTCGTTCCTTGATACCAAGCGCAAAAATCAAACCGGGTGTCATAATCTCTATCCTTCAGTACATGAATAAATTTAAGCTTGTACGGGTGAAATTTATTTCTTTTCAAAATACGGTTGAAGAAATATTAGTGTTTTGATAAATTTGCGCTATGGATACTTGAGGATTTTCTGCGACGGTCAAAAGCACTTCAAAACTATGTTCTTCATTAACCACAGTTTTTTCATGAGGCACTTTAAATTGGTTTTGAACTGAACCAGTTTCTGTAAACTTTTTTAATAATCTTGCTACAGTTGTAAAATGGACGTTTTGCCAGAATGTCTTTGGTTAAAAATATTAGCAGCTTCTCTTGAACGTTTATAATTTTCTCCGCAAATTAGAACTAACTCTATCTTTTCTTCACGTGACAGTATAGAAGGCTTTTTCAGAAAATATATCTTTGCATGTGTAAATAGAAGTAAGTAAAGTATACTAACTAAAACGGAAAATTACGGATCAAATGTCACAATTATGTTACACAAGTATTCATTTATGATGTCAAAGTGCGCTTAGTGAATTTAAAATTTTGTATTGCGGCAAAATTAGCAGAGAAAAATGGGCTCTAGGATGGTGAAATGTTTGGAACTAGGAGTCGCTATGAAATGTAAGCAGACATTTTAAAGACAATAAATTATCTTGTAATAATATTAGCGCATTGAGTTTTTTTGTCAATAATTGGTGCGTTCTTTTTGACTGAGATCTCAGATCACTTCAGTTAAGGTGATCTGAGATAAAGTGATGTAAGCACCAAAAAGAACGACATCTCAATTGAAGCGCGCGATCTTTCGATAGATTTAAACTATACGACAGATTCGTATCAGCATCTAATAATGTTAATTTTTGTATCCATAATTTGTAATAAAAGAAAAATAGATTGTTTGTTTATTATTTATATGTCAATGGTTAAAACCTTAGATAACCTTGGTTAAAACTACAAATAAACCAAGCAAATCAAATATTTCTTCATCCCCTCCACTTTATTTCCGACTCAATTCCAACTGATACCCCCTTACAACACATTCAGCATCGGTGAAGGGGAGGAAAAATCTCAGCTCACTTAAAGTGAGTAAAACAAAAAGAACGCTCACATCACTGATGTGAGCTGAGATTAACTGAGATCTCAGTCAAAAAGAACGCACCTATTGTTTCAAAAAGGAATCAATGCGCTTATTAAAAAATAATAATTGAATAATAACTATTAATGTAAGTAGTCAATGTTTTGAAACTTTGATGGAATATTACATAAAAAATTAATAACGGCTCTTTTCAATTGTAATATCACAATTAAATTATTTAAAACACAAACTGACAGGATACAAGGCATTGCTACAGAAAAGCTTCATGCGCTGAACAAATATTTTCATTTTATTCCCTAGGAATAACCTAAATCAATATTTCTAAATTGTTCTACCCCTACACATTAAACACTGCGTTACCCTAACTACTTCATCAATGAAATCGGTGCAATATCATTTTAGAAGACGGCCATGGCGAAAAATGCTAATTTTTTTATTGTTCGTTTTATTCGCTCAAAATTTCATAAGTGGCCCTAAAATATCATTCTGCTCACTTTCTCCAAATAACATTTTTCGATATCTTGCCATCTAACCTCATTTTTAGTATTTTCACATCAAATTTTTCGAATTTGCCGCCATGACAGTGACCACGTGACTGATGTCAAAATGTATTTTTAGGTTATCGACCATGCAGGATCGATTTTTCTATATATCACATCTACAAATTTTTCCCATATGTAGCGAATATTATGGTGGACACAATATATATATATATATATATATATATATATATATATATATATATAAATATATATATAAATATATATATATAATGCATGAATTAAACCATATCCCATTTAATTAATTTTAGTTGTCAAGAATGGGGCTGTGGACGAATTTTATACCTACACTAATTTTAAAATACATGCAATATACACAATCATGTAGATATTAAAATAAATATATTTATTGCAACACGATTTTGCTTTTTCCCCTCACAATTTCCAAAGTAAAGTAAATAAATTTAAATTAAATAACATTTTTTTACGTATACTTTTACTAAATAGATATTGATGATCAATTAAATAATGGATAAATAGATTACTGCATTCGAGTAAAAAAATACGCAATACGTTCATTATTAAAGTGTTTAATTATTTTCTATTAGAATTTTCAAGCGATGGGTAAACCAAATACCAATAGTGAGCATAGTTGCACAACATGAGAAAAGTTGGATTCAGATTTGGGTGAGATTATAAAAATAAGAAGGACAGGGTGAATTGTTACCTCACTTACAAACTGAATTTGTTTATTCTCATTCTAGTTGCCAGGCAAAAGTGTATTTATAAAAAAAATGTTAAAAATTATCAGAAGAATGGGAAGGAAACTTCATTTCAACTTCCCAAAAAGAATAAAAAGCAGCTGAGACTAATCTCTTACACCAATACTTCTGCTTTAAATGACTCATAAATTTTATAGCCGCTTTATAGAAATTTTCCAAGAGGAGAGCGATGCAGACAAAGGCGAAAACACTTCTACCAAGTAAAAAGTTAATGGAGTCCAGTTAAATGCAGGAAAGTCGACTCAAATATTTACAAAGTTTTACAGAAACCAGCAACGGTCAACTATATACTTAGATGAAACGAGACAACTCACAACTACACTGGCTAAAAAATAATCATAGATTAGAAAATTTAGAACGTAAACAGTAATATATATCAGTTTTAAAACTTCCATCATCCCAATCTATGTTTAATCCTAAAACATATTGTAATGTAACGTAATTTATTTATACACTTAACTATTTACTTATTCTTAACTTATGTACACACTTAATTTCTAGTTTATATTGAATACACTAATACACTGTTCATTTTTTAACTTCACTTCACTTCACTTTTATATTCACTTTTCACTGTTCTGTTACGAAATCAAACTGTAGACTCCCTGCGGTTCGTAGGTAGCCGCTTATATATTAAACCTATGGACTCCTTAAATTTCTGGATTGCGGCTCCCATCAAACAATCCAAACAATCGGCTCCCTTAGAATGTCTATATAAAAACAATCACAAAAAAAGCCCTTCTCAGAAATCCGTGCGCTCCCGCCAAAATTTCAACTTTATATATAGAACTACAACAGTGTCGGCTTCAATGTGCGATTTCGTCACATTATCCCTTCCTTATAAGGAAGTTCCTCTCGGAACTTCTGTGTAGCCGGGACTGGATGTTTGAATAGACAACTGGACCCATTTCTACACTTTCCGGTTGTATAATAATACAGAGCACTGTCTTGATCGGATACTGATAACGGGGGTATAGCTGCAAATTAATATGTGGTATCTTGGAACATCACCACGACCATATTCCTTATGACTCGCCAATCTAACTGGTTGCTCTCTATTCTAGGCATTGCTAGTTTCTTCACGTTGGATTCCAGTGCATGAAATCGAAGGATTCGTATGGCTTCCCACTCATCGCGGTAAGTGGATCGATCTTGAAATTCGTTTTTGGTTAGCAACTAGAAGACGTACCGCGAATTGTGATTGAGTCTCAATAACTTGCCAGGGGCTGGAATCTGTTCTTCAAGTTTTTCTAATTGCCCAAACTTCTTTCGAAAGACGTTTGCCAACCTTCGTACGTGTTTGTTACAGGTGGAGATGTTGTGTACCAGTGAATACTCTTCCGGGAGCGTGAACAAATATTGTCGTTTTTCTGTAGTGACTACATATCTAACTTTCCCGGTACCTCTAAGTCAGTGTCAGGATCTTCTCGGATATGGATCACTCCGTCCTCTAGGACATGGTCTCCTTCGAATGGCGCTAGTCGGTTTTGGTGGAGTACTTTCAGTTTTCCATTGGGGATCTTGCTTATGCGATAGATGACGTCATTGATCTTTTTCTTGATTAAGTTCGGATCTTTCCAATATTTCTGTAATTTTGGAGAAAAGCATTTTCTCCTCGTTGGGTTGTGCAGCCATACTTTGTCCCCTTCTTTGGAACTGCCTTCTGTGGCCTGCGTGTTGTACCGTTATTTCATTGCTGGCAACTTGAAGATTCGTTCGAACCAACTCGTGTACATCGTCCATCCTTCTTCTCAATCGGATCACGTAATCTTCTCCTGCTAGATCTTCGCCAGGCTGACAGCCAAATTCCAGGTGACAAGGAAGCCTCATTTCACATTCAAACAGGCTTTTTGCAGATGTTTCACCGGTGGACTCAATGATGGTGGATCGATAAGCCAATGCAAATAGGGAGAGATACGTCCCAGTCCTTCTGATGGCTGGAAACTACTTTGGACAGGTATTTTCGGATGGTCCTGTTAATTCTCTCTACCATTCCATCTGAGTGTAGATGCAACGCTATTGTTCTAATCTTCTTCATTCCCAGCTTGTCACAAGTTTTCTGGAATACCTGGCTCTTGAAATTTCTTCCTTGATCGCTGTGGACTTCCAACAGCACTCCATATCGGCTGATACATTCTTTCGCCAGTACACCTACGACAGTTGTGGCCTCTTGATTCGGAATCGCGTAAATTTCCATCAACTGTGTGAAATAATCCATTACAACCAGAATGTATTTACCCCAATTTTCTATCGTCGGAAATGGTCCGGCGATATATAAAGCAATCCTTTCCAAAGGGCTTCCAACATTATATTGTTTCATGGGCGCCTTTCTCTTGCGATGTGGTCCATTACTTGCAGCTTCCTCAGTACCTCAGCTACCCTTGATGTCGGGATAATTAGCTGTCTTATCTTCTCGGAACCATAATCGTTTCCAAGGACTCTTTTCAACAGCTCTTCTACCAGGACAAGGGAGTATCACTGATCGCTATATGCCTTTAGTGTTGGTGAAAATCTTGACACTTCTTGCCCGGTAGGTCGCCAATTTTTTACCTTCCATTGCCGAATCATCGTTATATGAGAATCATTCTCCTGATCTCCTCTGATCCTGGTGGATGACCATTCTTCGTCAACTACTGTCGTTCTTGAAACTGTAGGTTCCTTAGATCCCGCCTTGTTGCAGTGGGAACAGACTGCTGCGCAAGGCCGTCTAGACAGAAAGTCGGCACTTCTTGAACTGCATCAACCACTTGAGTGCTGCATGATCAGTCCGGATTAAGAATTCCCTTCCATAGAGATACTGGTAAAAGTATTCCACGGACTTCACTACCTAACAAAAGTTCTCTTCTCGTGACACGCAGTAGTTTCGCTCTGGTTTGGAGAGGACTTTACTGAAATATCTCAGAACTCTTTCTTGCACTCATCAATTCCTACGTTGCTTGCATCAGTGTCAAGAATAAAGTCTCCATCTGGTAATGGTTATCCTAATATCGGCGCCGCGTTTAAATGTCTCTTCAAGATTTCAAAAGCCGTTTAACAGTTTTCGTCCCAATGGAAAGCTCTTGTTTCTTCTGTTAGTCGAGTTAGTGGCTTGGCAATATCTAATTTCATTTTTGTCGGTTGGTTGCGGCCATTTCTAAATGTAAGCAATTTTCTCTGGGTCCACCGCCACTCCTTCATTGCTTACTATATGACATAGATAGTTGACTCGGTTTTGGAATTTCTTCGCGTTTAACGTGAGCTGGGCAGCTTGACGTCGTTTGAATACATCTTCCAAATTCTTCAGGTGTTCGTCAAATGTCTTCATCAGTACTACGATGTCGTCCAAATAGAGCAGGCATGTCTTCCAAGATAACATTTTCCATGAGTCTTTCAAATGTCGCGGGCGCATTACAGAGCCCCAATGGAAAGACGTTGAATTGCCATAATCCCGATCCGGTGGTAAAAGCAGTCTTCTCTTTGTCTTCTGGGTCCATTTCTCCTTGCCAATAACCAGACTTCAGGTCCAAGGTGGAAAACAGTTGATGCTGGCGAAAGTGTCTAGCGTATCGTCGATTCGAGGCAGAGGATAGCTGTCTTTCTTCGTTACGTTGTTTAGCTGGCGATAGTCCACGCATAATCTCGTAGTTCCATCCTTATTTTTGACGAGTACTACTGGAGACACCCATGGACTAGTAGATGGTTCTATTACTTTTTCTTCAGCCATCTCTCGAATTATTCTTTCAGGTTCCTCTCTCTTCGCTCGTGGTAGTAGTCGAGCTGATTGCCTAATTGGCTTGGCATCACCAGCTAGGTTTTGTGTTTGACGGTTGATGTTCTACCAGTCTTCCCTCCTTTTGGTATGAATAGGTCTCGATACTGCAAGAGAAATTCTTTGATTTTACTTTTCTCAGCTCGATTCAAGGATTGACCAGCTACTGATAACATCTGTTCGAATCTGGCATTGGAATTGTCAGTTGTCGTTGTTTGACGAACTCTAGCCGTCACTGGTACGCAGGATCTAATCCTGGTTTCTTTCTTGATGGTAATCGGGTAATTGTTGACGTTTATCACACGTACTGGGATCTCCTTCACCGACGTAACCAATCCTTTTCCAATTAGTACTTCTTTGCCAACCTATTCCTTGGCTCCATCATAACCGGTGTACCTTCCTCCATGATTCCCTGTAGTTATGAAACGATAGATGTCCCGTCAACTGAATTCGTGACCTTATATGGTATTGTTACATCGAACCATCATCGGACGATCGACTACGTCATAATGCTGAATTGCACTATTGGACACCGCATAGCTTCATTATACATATTTTATTTTCAGAATGATTATAGCTTTCATATTGTTAACTTCAATAAATATTAATAACGTGTAATTATTGTAATTAAATAATTTTTTTAAAAAGTAAAGTTTTAACTTGAAAACATAAAGTGACGCAGTCAGTAGGATCCAAAAGGATTCTCATCGTGTATTATCCTTCAGTTTCTACTGTTTATTTGGAAGAACCTTCATCGCGAAAGTTTCCAAATTTTGAACAATCCGAAGAAGTGCAAATAAACGTTTGAGTAGATTACGGTGCCAATCCAGAGAGTGCAGTCCATCGGGGATCAATGGAAATCATCGTAATTTTACTGTAAGTTGCTCATATTATTTATCCTACTATCTTTCTTAGCCTATGTAATTCTCCTCATCTAAACATTCCATAGTGGAAAGCGACAGTGAGCTTAATATTAGTATTGAATCAAATTTTAATTCTTTTGACGAAGAAAAAGAAAGTTCAGTATTAGAAGTTAGTTCTCTTTTAAATAATTTGAGCATTGAAGAAAATTTTAAATCTAACAATAGTCAATCAAATTCAACAATGTCTGTTGAAATTAAATTATTAGAAATTGTACCAAAATTTGATGGTAATCCGCTTGAATTAGCGTCTTTCTTAGAGACGCGTAGCACTTTAATTAAAACTTATTGGGATCCAGATCCCGCAAATATCAGTTGCGTTCAAAACATTAGTTTAATTTTCGGAATATATGGAAAATTAGTTGGAAACGCGAGGGAAGTTTATAGTATTTGCATACACAAAGATTGGGAAACAATTAAAAGAACTCTCTGGTAGCTCACTTCGGCGACCAGAGAGACGAAAACGGATTACTCTTTGATTTAGATCAGTTGAGACAAAATTCTAACGAACCTGCTCTTAATTTTTACACTAGAGTAATGTCTAATTTGAGTGCTCTTCATAATTACGTTGATTGTCATGAAACTGGTCAAGCTGGTGCAACCATAAAGAAAAATTTTTACAATACACATGCTTTAAAAATATTTCTGGCCGGTTTGAAAGAACCTATGGGCTCCACAATTCGAGCTATGAAACCCGATACTCTTGCAACAGCTAGACAATTTATTATAGCAGAAAATAATATCCGTCACCTTCAAAAATCAAATAACGAAACTTTTAAGAACAAACCATATCCAAAATTTAATCAAAACTATCAAAATCAAACTAATTTTAATGTCCCTAACTTCGGTCAAAATTTAATGCCAATACAAAAATTTTCAAATCCATTTCCTCGTGGACCAATCAATGTTCAACCCAGATTCATCCCACATAGATTCCCGACGAATAGACAAGTTTTAAGTTCTCAGCAACCTTCAAGAGCACCGAGTAATGTGTGGAAACCTAATTCAAATTTCCGTCAGCCCAAACCAACTCCTATGAGTGGCATCTCGTCAAATACATTTAACAGATCCAGCTTTAATCGAAATCAAAATCGATTTGCACTTCCACCTCCACAGCAATGCCAACCCCAACCATCACAACCCAGATTTACTTCTGAAGAACAGCACAATGTCGACCAAACGCAATATTATGACTATTATCAATCAAACACTCCTTACTACCCTTATGAAAATAACATGCTCGACCAAGATAACGTTTACGACCAAAATTATATTCCTCCCTATGAATTTAATTACTATGTATACACCACAAATTCAATATCTGACAATCCAGAAACACAAAGCAGCGACGAACAAAATTTTCAAGACGCTCCCGAACCAATAAATCAGACGTAGAAGAAAGATATTCCATACATAATAATTTCTGATCCTCCCTTAAAATTATTGATAGATACCGGAGCTTCAAAGTTATTTATAAACCCCGAAATTGCTGAAAATTATTTCCCAAATTATATCTATAAAGAACCAATTACCATCAGCTCAGTCTTCCAAACAACTACTAGAGATTTTTGCGATAAAATTCCAGCTTTTCGCGAATTCAATTCAGATAAAATCATGAAATTTCATCTTTTTAAATTCCACCATTTATTTGATGGCTTGATAGGTTACGAAACTTAAAGGATTTAGAAGTACATATCGATCTAAGAAATTCACTTTTAAAAACACATAACGCAAACCTACCATTATCTCACTACTCATCTAAAGGCAAACTTTTATTTTTCGCTCATGTTGAACCCAATTCCATAGAAACCGCAAAAATACCTGTCAGTATACCAAATGGTACTGTTAGAATTCCATACACTGAACTATCTAGTTGTAGTATCAAAGAAGGTGTCAATTTCTCAAAAAATGGATATGCTTCAGTTGATATTATAAATACCTCCGAAAATGTCTTTCTGTACAAACCCATAGTTGTAGAACCTTTTGAAGACAATTACGAAATCTTCCAAATTTCTGTTCAAAGCCCTGCTGACGATCATCCCTATAATTTCGACATTGCCCAATGCATTCGAACTTCTCATTTAAATTCAGAAGAAAAACTCGAAATCGAAAAACTCTGTAAACAATTTCGTGACATATTCCATAAAGAAAATTCACCCCTATCCTTTACCAGCCAAGTCAAACATCAAATTAAAACTACAGACGAACTTCCAGTCTATACTAAGTCATATCGATACCCCTACATCCATAAACCTGAAGTCGAACGTCAAATTAACGATATGCTAGAAAAAGGGATTATTAGGCCTAGCGACTCACCTTCCCATATGGGTTGTTCCTAAAAAAGCTGATGCATCTGGAAGAAAGAAATGGCGCATCGTCGTTGATTACCGAAAAATCAATGAAAAGACCATTGACGACCGCTATCCCATTCCAAACATAACTGACATACTTGACAAACTTGGACGCTGTTATTATTTCACCACCTTAGATTTAGTCAGTGGATTTCATCAAATTGAAATGCACCCCGACGATGTTAAGAAAACCGCTTTCAACGTTGAAAATGGTCATTTCGAATACGTCAGAATGCCTTTCGGTTTAAAGAACGCCCCTGCAACATTTCAGAGGATCATGGATAATGTACTAAAAGAACTCCGTAATAAAATTTGTTTCGTCTATATGGACGACATAATTGTCTTTTCAAGCTCACTCCAAGAACATATTAATAATTTAAAAAGTGTTTTGCAAAAGCTTCGTGAGAGAAACCTACATTTTGACAGAGAATATTTAAAACTGATATAGTAGTGGTGAAGTTAAAAAAACCAAAATGTGTTTCCTTCAGGAGGGATTTTAGCTAAGTATTAATTTTATGTTGTTAATTTAAACTCAATTTTGCAATTTGTCAATTTTTCAATGTTTCAATTTTTTACTTGTTCACTTTTTCAATTTTTTGGTTTCCTATTGCATTTTAATTCAATGTTGAGGCATTGATTTTAGCTCTAACTTAAGTCGGATGTGATTACTATGTATCCTGTTTTCTTTGATTTCTTATAATTCTAACATGCAACCTTGAAAAAGAAAGAAATAGTCTTTCGAAAGCGCTCGGTTTTGTATAACAAGAATATAAATATTATTTAGGCTGCAATCCCCGTGATATTTTCAATTTTGTTTGTTAATAGTTCAGCCGTGATTACTTGTCTATATATATATATATATATATATATATATATATATATATATATATATATATATATATTTATGAACATAAGAAAAACGATCTAATCTAATCGAACCCTAACCCTAACCTAAGGTAACTTAATATAGATGTAAATTATGTACATTAAATTAAATAATCAACAGGATATTGCTTTCGAACAGCTTCGAGAAGTGACTCAAACAAATTAATATTTCGCTTGCGGCAAAAGTGTCACCAACGATATTCGCATAGCAGTTCAGCCAAATGAAAATCGAAGAAGCGGCTCCGGACATGAAAAAGTCCTTCGCTGGACGCCAAGTCGACTCGATACTTTGAGTACTCCCATCCGGTGCTAAAAACGAATAAATAAAATCAATATAAAAACAAAATTATTATCTATAAAACTTTCCTACGAATCGATGCTCGGAATCACTGTGGTTAACGACATGATGACGAACTTTTTTTACATATTCAATTTTTTAGTACTTCGAAAGTGGTCAATTCGAGTTCTATAGAAATATGGCTTCAAATTTAAATTTCTAAGGGTGGTGTGTATTATAGTCGAGTCTATAAAATATTGTTTAATGTGTAATGAATAAAAAAGCCAAAATAATTAAATGCTAACATTTCACTACATGTACGTACTGATTTATTTACAGTTGAAACTATTTCTTTGCACACAATTAAACGCAAATTGGAATCATTAAAGATGATTTTTATAGTTATTCAAAGGTAGGTCCCTAAGTATAGATACAGTAGCTATTATACTTACATTATTTGATAGTTCTCTTCTGCAGAATTACAGTATTTTTGTTCCTCAATATTATTAATTCTTTTCTTCTACTTATGTTGCGTTTAAACTTACATAGCTAAAAATATTCGACGTACATGAAGAACTTTTAGCAGTTTAAAATAAAACAATTTGTACACAGTTAATAAAACACTTGGTCTTGGCAATTTTTATTTACACGCTTTTGAACTAAGAAAACAATCTGTATAAATTATGGTTAACGTTGAACTAAGAAAACATTATAATGTATCCCTATTATGTTAAACAAATCGAATTATGTTTCAATTGGTCGATTTCATAACTCCACTTCAGAATATTCATTAAACATCTACATCACTAGTCTGAATCACCTGAAAATGAACATTAGTACTCATTACTCAAGAAAAATCATAACTATTTTTGGAAGGCTCTCTAAAACATTCTCCTTCATCGTTCTCAGCTAGGTCTCCCCGAATACCTTCAATCCATTTCTATTCTGAGCTACACATCTCCAGTATTTCATTTCAGATCGTCTCTCTACATCTTCTGTTCCTTTCCCCTACCACGGTCTCCATTGTTGTACTACATTGTTCCATCTGTCGTCTGCCTGGAATTGTGGCATGTGAAGCTCCGTCCGAGTCTGACTACATGATATGATCTTTGATATCTTTGACTTTCGTTCTACCTCACTCCCTTTATATTTTGACTATTTTGTTCATGTTCTTTTTTGTTTGTCACTATTGAAAGGATGCACTGATCATACCCTATCCTAAGATATTGTAGTAGTTCGATATTGTTTAATAGCCATTTAATTTTTCCATAACATGCCTATGCCGCAATTTCGAATATTTAATTTCGTTTATTTCATATTTTTGTCTCAGATATATGTATTCAGTAATTGTTTCTAGACTATAAGAGTTTGGTAAGACCCTCCTCAAATCACTATTGTCTGTCATGACGGTTTGCCATATTTATTTTTAATCCTACTTTTCTGAAATTTATGATAGTTCCATCACCATGTGTGTATGTGTTCGAGTTTTATAGCAACAAGTACGACATCATCCGCAAATTTAAAATGTGTTAATTTATATCCACTCATAATCAGGCCTAAATATGTCTTCTAAGGCCAATGTTAATAGAGTTGAAAATATGCCATAAACCTACCGAACACCTCTTTCAATGAGTATAGGTGTGGTATTTTATTGTAGCATTGATTCCTATCAAGTATATATTATATATAAGGTATTTTTATATGAAATCAATTGTACAGTTATTAATAGCATTTTCTAGGGCACATAATTCTACCTGTTGATGGCTTTTGTATAAAATATTTTTTAAAGTATCTATAATTCCATTGTACCTTCTTTTAGTATATCGCCTACGATGTTATATGTATATATATAATATTCTTTGGTGTTGATATCTGTTTTTTTTTGTTGAAATGTATATTTCTTGGTAAAAGTACTTTGCCATTTCCGATATTTTATTCACATCTCGTTCTTCCGTTCCATTCTCATCTTTTTTAGATAATGTAACTGGTTTTCCCAAAGTTCGTGTCAAGCATTTCATTCCTCGGTTTCTTTGTATTACTTTTTCTTGTGGATGCTTCTAAATGTATCTCCGCTTTCTCGTATTTTATTGTAGTTTGTCATTTCCATTATTTTAAAATCTCCTATCTCTTACTATTTATTGGTGAGGTCATTGCTGCCATTAGTATGTGATGATCGCTACTTGTAATGTGACGTTTTTGAAAATATGTTTGTTTTTGAATAATAAGTTTTTTATTCCATTTTTAGTTTGTATCTATTTACGATTCTCTCGTTTTTTAAAGAATTTTTTCAATGTGTATAGGCTTTGTTGTTAGCTTTTCTCCTCTGTCGTTTCATTTGCTAGTTCCAAAGTTTTGTTGCATTCTTTTAATTTCGCATTGAAGTTGTTGTTTTTGTCCACAGCTGCTGATATGTTGTCATATAGTAGGTCTATTTCATTATCTTCACGTTTTGTTGTTGGGGCTTATATTTGAATTATATCCATTCTGCTGGTTAGGTCTGCTATTATATAATCCTACTCTGTTCAACATGGTTTTAAACATGGTTACAAATGTTTCAGAATCCTCTTAACCAGTAAGCCTATTCTTTCGTATGTTTGGTCATCATTTTCCCTCTAGTACCATCGATTTGCGATTAACTAAATCTGGAAATTTATCAATTCCAGCGGACAAACGTGCATTTAGTCCATTAATATCTTAAATGAATTGGAGACATGCAAAAAGAAGATTAACTTAATAGACAAATGCAAAGCATAGCCGGAAAATGAGGTCTAGATGTCCAGATTGCTTCTATTACAGTGAAATAGAATCCAATGAAGCTGCAGTTTTGAGGCCACACTAGTCGATAATGAATGGTCACCTACTATAATTAGAGAGACACAAGACAATGATACCCATTTAAAGAAGATCTAGCATTGAGACAAGGAATACATTTTCACCAATACTTGTATCATACGGCATAACACTGCGAGAGACTGCCTACAAAGTCCTCACAACCATTCTAAATAACAGAAAAAAGAAAGTAGTAAACAAGAAGATTGGTGAATATCAATGTAGAATTCGAGAATCAATGGGCACTACGGACCAACTTTTTGTTGTGAGAGATTATGGAAAGGTGTTGCGAGTATATATATATATATATATATATATATATATATATATATATATATATATATAAGAGAGAGAGAGATATCGTGTTATGACGCCCAAAAAAAGTGCTAGCTAAAAAAGCGTTTCTTCCAATAATAATTGGAGATTTATACTTTGATTTTACAAGCATTTAGAAACTATGAATAACTGTATCTAATTATTTAACTATCAACTGGCTATGGTCATTTGTTGTTTCTACCTTACTAGCAATTTTTTGCAAGATTGATTTTCGTTGTTATAATTTATGGTCGTACTTAAGTGTTTATATTAAACGTTACTTAAAATTGCGACTGATCCTTCATTACAAAAACCTACCTAAGAAAAACAAAACATCAACCATTTGTGTAGCAGTGAACGACAAATACACAGTCCACTTTACAAATCTAGTTCACCTACACCAAAAGAATCCCATTGACCAGAGAGGAGCCATATTCAACAAATCTACTCAGATATGTGCGTAGGCAGATGATATAGCATTTATCGCCAGAACAAAAGGTCGACTGATCGTAGTATACGAAGAGATAGAAATAAACTGGAAAGAATTAGGACTAATTTTCAATCTAAAGAAGACAGTTTACATGAAAATGTCAGCCTCAGACGATCAAAGAACAGTTCACGACCTTCAAATAGATAATTAAATTTTCAAAGGAGTAACACAATTTACGTACCTTGCAGAACACCTTAACAACGAGGGCAGAACAAGGGAAAGAGGAAGACCACGGCTCCAATGGCAGGACCAAGTGCAGGGTAATTTGAGGACAATGAAAGTCACCAGCTGGCGTACCAAGGTCAGGGACCGCTTTCTTTGGAGACGAACCATTGAGGAGGCCCACACTGGGCTGTAGCGCCTATTGGTAATGTAACTTATGTCATACTGAGATTAATTGGATGTTACCTTAAAAGAAGGTTTATTACAACTAGGCTAGTAACAGTACACTTAATTGCCGTAAAATATATAAAATGAGACAAAATTTGAGTACTTCGAAGGGTCAAATTGATTAAACCGAAAAGTTTACGCAGCTCGGTTTTCCGTTTGTCCGGGAAATCTGCGAGTGAAACATTTTTTTTCAGTTTTTTTATTGTGATTATTTAAATAATGAAAATAGGAAAAACGTTTGAATTAAAATTTGTAGCTTTTGCATTTATCTATAAAATTTGTCCAAAGTATTTTTTTATATCTATATTAATTCTTGAGATATACGGAATTTTCCAAGTACCATTATCATTTTTTGTTGTAGTAATTATTCAATTTCGAGAAAATTATGCAATTCCTTTTATTTCAAAGATTAAGGTTTAATCTGTAAAATGTATTTAAAAATTTTTATTGTATCTACATTTTCCTTTGAAGATACATACATTTTTCCTGAGATAAAACATTTTGGGAGTTTCATTTCCCATCTCTTTTCTACCTGAGCCATAGGTGTGTTCATATATATCGCAATAGCTTGTACATTCATTAATCTCGAAGCTCGCGTAATAATATTAATACTGAAAAAAGTTATAATATATTTTCTACAAATCGTCAAATTTTTGTAGTAGTTAAAAATAAATGTAAATCATTTAAAAAATTTAATACTTATAGAAAAAATATATAATAATTTCGATAGAATATGATCTAAAGTACTTGTGAATAGTTTCATTATAATACATTGAATTTCAAAAAGATATAATTAAATAAAGTATTAAAAATACACGGAAAATTGAACACGTGAAAAAACGATAATTTTAACTACAAATTATTTGTCTCCCGTAATATTTGTCCCTTTTTTAGTTTTCCGCCCAACCTATCTAATATACGAGAAAAGTATATTTTGGTTTACCCACAAAAAAGTTGAAATTTTGAAAAAAAAATTGTTTTTACGTTTTTCATCACGAACAACACAAAAAAATGGTTTTTAGAAAAAAAATCCTGTGTGTATGTTGTCGTCGTCGTTGTCTTCGTCGGCCACTTTTCGTTACATGTCTTGTTAGCAGGATACAGACTCCGGAGTGCAACAAATCACCAATTTTAAGATTGAATATTGTTCAGGACATCTTCCAGATGAACCCCATTGATTTTCAGCTCACAATAGCCAGTACAACGGATGCTATGGTACTTGAAGTACGACTTTTTGTCATTTTTTGAGAAATTTCAGTTTGTTAGCACGATGCAGCCTCCGGAGTGTAAAAAATCACCAATTTTATTATTGAATATTATTCAGACACATCTCACAGATGAACCCTATTGATTTTCAGCTCACCACAACCAGTACAACAGGTGCTATAATACTTTAAGTGCGAAATTTCTGTCATTTTTGGAGAAATTTCAGTTTGTTAGCACGATATAGCCTCCGAAGTATATACAAGTGACCAATTTTATGATTGGATATTATTCAAGGCGTCTCAAAAATGAACCCTATTGAGATTCAGCTCACTAAAGCCAGTACAACGAGTGCTAGGGTACTTGAGGTACCAAATTTTTGTCATTTTTGGAGAATTTTCAGTTTGTTAGCACGATACAGCCTCCAGCGTGTATACAAGTGACCCATTCTATGATTGAATATTGTTCAGGGCGTCTTATAGATGGACCTTATTGATTTTTAGCTCACGAGAGCTTGTACAACGGATGCTATGGTACCTGAAGTGCCACATTTTTGTCCTTTTTGGAGAAATTTCGGGTTTAGTATGATACAGCCTCCGGAGTGTATACAAGTGGCCAATTTTATAATTGGATATTTTTCAAGGTGTCTCGTTCAAGGTGTCTCACAGATGTACCCTATTGATTTTCAGCTGACTATAGCGAGTACAGCGGATCCTATAAATCCAGACATACTGCATTTTTGGTTACTTTTGGAGAAGTTTCGGTTTGTTAACATATCCCCCGAAGTGTATACCAGTGACAATTTTATGATAGAATGTTAATCAGGGCATCCCACAGATGCTGAAAAGTTAGTTTTAATCTTTAAAACCGTTTATTTGTAATAGTAATGTTAGATAAATATATAAAACAGTAAATTCAAAAGGAATTCTCCACAACAATTATTAAATAAATATGAATTAAAAGTTTTGATTATCTTTTTAATACTAATTGCCAAGTTGCCAAGTGACACAAGTACACCCCCACATATACCGCCACACCGAAAAAGTCCAATACAAACTGCCTAAGGCATGTAAATGTCAAACCATGAAAAGTGCCTTTATATATACAGTAATTTTTTTTTTTCGTACAAAATGTCAATTTTCAAATGGCCCAAAAAATAGGAACGTGTTCACCTATTACGATGGAATTCTATTCTGTCATATATATATTTGTTGCAGCTTTGTAATGGCTCTAACGATTTCGATGAAACTTTGCAGGGTGATAGAGTTCGAAAAGTTATTACGATCGCATCTTACCACGATCCCTGAAAAAATCCTTAAGGTTCCTGATGGCAATCTAAAATTTCGAAAATATGAGTTACAATTTTTTTCAAATTTATACGGTTTGAGTTCATTCTCTACATTTTACAATGCTTGCTTTATTTTCCCGAGCAGTATAAGCCCCAAATTATTAATTTATAAATCGAACGATTCACTTGCCGTCCACGCGCACTGCTGAATTGACCTACGATATAATCAATCAAATCTCTTATAATTTTTAAATTACAAAAAAAATTCAGACACATTTATACATAAATGCGTCAGCTACAGAGTTTAATTTGAACATTTTTCCGTATTTTTATTATTTAAGCAATTTAAATAAGAAAATCTGAAAAAGCATTTTCGCTTGCAGATTTTCCGGAAAACGGAAAATCTAGCTGGGGAAACTTTTCGGTTTCGTCAAGTCGACCCTTTTAACTACTCAAATTTAAATGTCTCATTTTGTATTTATTTAAACAGTAAACGTTTTTATTACGGATGGGATAAACTTTAAACACACTGTAGGTTCACTTACTTAATGTATTTATTCACTACACTATTCACTAATTATATACACAATATATTCACTTAAACTAATTTATATAAACAGTTCACTAATTTGTATTCACTTATTTACTTGTTTATCTCACTATGTCAATATATATATATATATATATATATATATATATATACCTTCTCGGGTCGGTTCCTTATATATATATATATATATATATATATATATATTAGTGCCTTTTTTACCAGAAAATTCTGGATTGCGGCTCACACAAAAACAATCGTAAACAGTTATAAAAAAAACCGGCGTACCCGCCATAATTTTAACTTTCATACCTGGCTTAGACAGAATCGGATTTAGGGACTATACCAGTGTGCTGTTTCGTAACATTACCCCCTCCTTAAATGGAAGTTCCTCCTGGAACTTTTGTGTAGCCGAGACTGGATGTTTGAATCGGCAACTGGCCCCATTTCTACACTTTCCGATCTTATGGAAATAGCAGGGCACCGTCTTCATCGGATACTGATAACGGGGGTTGTAGCTGCAAAATAATATCTGGACACCGGTATCTTGAAAGATAATCTCTACCATGTTCCTGATGATTCGCCAATCCAACTGGTTACTCGCTATCTTAGGCATAGCCAGTTTCTTCACCCTGGAATCTAACACATGGTCGCGTAGGGTTCGAAGTGCTTTCCACACATCGCGGTAGGTAGATCGGTCTTCAAGTTTTTCTAATTGCCCGAACTTTTTTCGAAAGACGGATGCCAACCTTCATGCGTTCTTGAGACGGGCGGGGATGTTGTATGCCAGTGAAAAATCTTCCGGGAGAGTGAACAAATCTTGTCGTTGTTCTGAAGTAATTCCATATCTGGCTTTCCGGTTACCTCCATACGCGCCCATAAATTCATCGAAGGTAGGGTCAGATACATCTCGAATATGGTTTACTCCTTTCTCTAGGTCATGGTCTCATTCGAATGGCGGTAGTCGGTTTTGGTGAACTACTTTTCGTTTTCCGTTGGGGATCTTGCCTATGCGATATATAACATCATTGATCCTTTTCTTGAAGTATGGACCTTCCCAGGATTTTTGTAATTCTGGTGAAAATCCTTTTCTCCTCGTCGGATTGTGTAACCATACTTTGTCCCCTTCTTTAAAACCGCCTTCTGCGACCTGCGTGTCGTACCGACTTTTCATTCTGTCGCTGGCAACTTGAAGATTTGTTCGAACTAATTCTTGAATATCGTCCAGCCTTCTTCTCAATTGGATCACGTAGTCTTCGCCTGCTATATCTTCTCCAGGCCGACAGCCAAATTCCAGATCACAAGGAAGCCTCATTTCACGTCCAAACAGGATTTTCGCAGGTGTTTCACCCGTGGACTCATTGACGGCAGATCGATAAGCCAATGCGACTAGGGAAATATACTGGTCCCAATCTCTCTGATGGCTGGATACTACTTTGGACAGGTATTTTCCAATAGTCCTGTTCATTCTCTCGACCATTCCATCTGACTGTGGATGTAATGCTGTTGTCCTGATCTTCTTCATTCCCAGCTTCTCGCAAATCTCCTGGAATAGATGACTTTCGAAATTTCTTCCCTGGTCGCTGTGGATTTCCAAGGGCACTCCATATCGACTGATAAATTCTTTCACCAATACATCCGCGACAGCTGTGGCCTCTTGGTTCGGGATAGCGTAAATTTCCACCCACTTTGTTAAATAATCAATTGCAACCAGTATGTATTTGCTACCATTTTCTGTCGTCGGAAATGGTCCAGCGATGTCTCAAGCAATCCTTTCGAAAGGGCTTCCATCATTTTACTATTTCATAGGTGCCTTTCTCTTGCGATGTGGTCCATTACTCGTAGCACAAGTCGTACATTTCTTACACCCGTCCTTCACATCGTCGGAGCTGTTCATCCAATAAAACCTTTCACGGATCCGCTGAAGGGTTTTCTTCACCCCAGATGACCTCCCTATGGACTGTCGTGTAACTTCTTCAGTACCTCAGCTACTCTCGTTCTAGGGATAACTAGCTGTCTCCTCAACTCGGAACCATCATCGTTTTCAAGGACTCTTTTCAACAACCCTTCTTCCAGGACAAGGGAGTCCCACTGAGCACATTACGCCTAGAGTTTCGGTGACAATCTTGACACTTCTTGCTAGGGAGGTCACCGATTTTCTCCCTTCCATTGCCGGATCATCTTTAGGCAAGAATCATTCTCCTGATCCTGGTGGGTGACCATTCTTCATTGACTACTGTAATTCTTGAAACTGCAACTTCCTTAGATTTCGACTTGTTACATTGTGAATAGTCTACAGGGCATGACCGTCTAGGTGAAGAGTTGGCTTTTCGATGATTCACATCAGGTGGATGTTCACCCCTGTCCGATTTCCCCTGGGACTGGAGTTCTTGGGTTACAGGAATCTTGGGGCGCTTAGACGGACTGCGTACGTGCTCTAACTCGCCACACTTTCGGCATTTGATCTTCTTCGGCATCTTGTCTGCCATACCTTTCAACAAGTTGACGATCTGGTCAAGTTTGTCATCGTCATTTTCTTCCTGCATGGTCCTACCTTTGTTGTACCGCGAGCTTTTCTTGGCTGCTTTGCATTTAAGAGGTTCTTGGTTTGCAGGAGTCGTAGGACGCTTACACGAACTGCGTGCATGCTCTAGCTCGCCACAATCACAGCACCTGGTTTTCTTCGGCTTCTTGTCTACCAGACCTTTCAACAAGTTGACGATCTGGTCAAGTCTGTCACCTTCTTCCTGTATGGTCCTACCTTTGTTGTATTCGGAAGCCATCGAGGCTGCTTCATATTCAAGAGCAGCAGTCAATGCATCAACTAATGTTTCGGGATGGGCTAAACGAAGCGTCCTCTGCATATCGGGGTCACGTAAGCCATCAATAAAGACCTGGATGCCCAGACATTCCATCATGTTATCTGGTGCTGATGGATAAGCGAATCGAACTAGTCGGGCAATATCCAGTTCATACTCTTGAAGGGTTTCGTCACGTTTCCGCCTTCGGTTCTTCAGCTGGAATCTGTACAAATGTTCCAAATGTTCGTAACCATATCGCATGTCCAACCTCTTCTTCAGCTGCTCGAAGTCATCCGTTCCTTCAAGCGGTATCGTCTGAAGTACATCTAAGGCATCTCCCCGAAGCGCTATAGTTAGGTTCACTGCTTTCTCCTTATCGGACCAATTATTCACTCTAGCGGCTGCTTCAAACTGTTTCACATAATTGGTCCACGACATTTTTCCATCGAACGTTGGGGCCTTGACTCGGGTAAAACTACCAATGTCTTCTAATTTAGAGTGTGTTTCTGGCTTGCAAGGTTTTGTTCGCTCGGTCTTCTTTTCTTCCGCTGGCGTGTCTTGAGTTCTTATATCTGTCACCTTTCTTTCTAGCTCCTTGATTTTCTCGTCCATCGTTGTCATCTTATTCTCGATTTTCTCGTATATCGTTGTAATCTTATTCTCAATCTTCTCGTCCATCGTTGACATTTTATTGTCGATTTCAAATTTTAGAGACGAAATTTCATTTTCAACGTCAGTGGCAATGTCGTTTTTCATTAATAAGATATCGGCAGATATATCGTTCTTCAAAGCAAAAGTCTTGTCGTCAATATTAGCAGAAATGTCGTTCTTCATAGCAGAAATATCGTTTTTCACATTCGTTGAAATCTTCTCGTCCATGTTAGCCGACATATCATTTTTCATAGTAGAAATCTTCTCGTCCATGTTCTCTTCCATGGTAGAAATCATCTCGTCCATGTTAGCAGAAATTGACGACATTAAGGTGGAAGCCTCGTCATTAAATAAAACTGTTTCTGGATCAAAGCCGTCATTTTCCAGTGCCACTTTCTACTAATTCACTTTTCTTACCGGACGTTTCCAACTCACGATCTTCCAATTCTGCTCTTAATTCCGCCACTTTCAGATCACATAGTCTCTTGGCCATTTTTACGTAGCAATTTATTTATATTACCCCACACCTGACCCCAATGTAATGTTTTTCTTATTTATTTAAACAGTAAACGATTTTATTACGGGTGGGATAAACTTTAAACACACTGTAGGTTCACTTACTATTTATTTATTCACTACACTATTCACTAATTATATACACAGTATATTCACTTAAACTAATTTATATAAACAGTTCACTAATTTGTATTCACTTATTTACTTGTTTATCTCACGATGTCAAATTATCAACTATACTTTCTCGGGTCGGTTCCTTATATATATATATATATATATATATATATATATATATATATATATATATATAATATATATATATATATGCCTTTTTTACTAGTAAATTCTGGATTGCGGCTTACACAAAAACAATTGGCTCTGGCATTTCCTAGATAAGACTGTTCACAAAAACAATGTCTAGATAAGATAGTCACAATCGTAAACAGTTATAAAAAAAACCTGTGTATCCGCCATAATTTTAACTTTCATACCTGGCTTAGACAGAGTCGGATTTAGGGACTATACCAGTGTGCAGTATTTTTTGGGAGACTATCTACATGGCTACATTTACTAGGCTAAACGAGTATTTGAAAATATAGTTTTTAAAAGCAAGAAACAATTATTATCCCAAATAATAAGAGTAACTAAGTCTCTCTCAGGAGTAGGGCGAAGAATACTCTTTAGAAAGCGCATAAAAGGTTCTAATGGATGAACTGTTTCGTCGATATGTAAGACTGGTGTAAGAAATATACAACTATGCACTAGACCTCATTGAAAAATGATAGCCCCTATAAAACAATACAATGTCAGAAGAATTGCTTAGATAGTGCTGGGCCATTCGGGACGACATATTATGATGGAATAATACTCGTATATTCTATATCAAGGGTGGAATAAACAGGGTTCTACACCAGTAGAAACGATTCTACGGGTATGGAATCTTGAGTTCCAGCCGTGTTTTAGACCATACTTTTTGTACGACTATCAAAAAATAAAAAATAAAACAACATATATTGAATTGCTAACTCCTTAATTTCTGGAGTAGTTGTGGTGTAATCATCACGGCTGTCAGTATCAAACACTAAAAAGGAATGAAGCCATGTAATACCTATGATTTAAATAAAATTATACAAGATTACCTACTGTTTATGAAGTATTAATCAATTATAATTTAACTCTTTCGGTCACTATTTTAACTGGGTGGAGTAAAAAATCTGAAATTTTACTGGCGTAAAGCTAATTTTTTTTACATATAAAGGGTTATCTACCTCCCAAGGGGTTGGCAATACGTCGTCAATTGACGACATCCTGACTTAACGGTAATAAAACTGTGATGATTCAAAAAAATTTAATAAACTTAGGAACTATGCATCATTATAAAACAATTAGTATTCTTGTTCAAACATAAATCAACTTTACATTTGTTGCATAAAATTCGCGATTGTTTTTTGCACCCTGGATTTTTACACCTCGTTGCAGACTTTTTATTTTCAAGTATTGGCCAGTGGTTCCTTCCATCATACCGCACTTCCACAATTGGACGCAATTCCTGATTGTCACTTGAAGAAGGTGTAGTTGGATCTCGAGATGGCAGACCTCGTTTGCGAGAAGGGGTCTTATCCGCTAATATAAGTGCTTCAGCTATATAAGCCCTGAAGTGGGGGAGATCTAATACATCTCTTTTTGGTTTTCCCAACTGAATTGCTTTATCTTTGTACCGTAGCCAGGCATTTGTACATGCTATGTCCAGCGCATGAGTGAATAAGCGTAATGTCCATTTTTTCGACCTTATGAAAGTCCTGTATATTTGTATCAGAAAATCAATTTTGTCTACACCTCCCATGCAAGCATTATATACTTTTACAACTTCTGGTCGCGAAACGTAAACATACTCTTTCTTATCTTTGTCCCACCGCTTACATTTATCGGCTTGGCCAATTCCCATAAATGTTGATGCCATGTGAAGTGGTTTATTGTCAAACCACTTTGTCATTATCACCTCACCATCTTGCGAAATAAGTTCCTCCATTTCGCCCCTGCTCTTTTTTCCATAACTTTATCATCCTGGCATGGTGGTTTCTTGAATCTATCTACTTTTGCTGTAAATGTAGCATAAATTACTTTATTTCTGAGGTGTTGTTACAAATTATAGTTTGAAAAATAATTGTCGAAAAAAAGCTGTACATTCTTTTCAGCAATTATTTGGCTCTTATTTGAAACTCCATCTCCTGCTAAGCCAAAACCCCCCTTCTCCATTTCATCAAGCTCTATTGTAGCTTCTCGATACAGAATGAAATCTAGTAAAATGCCACTTTTTCCACAAAGGGCAAATATTTTAATACCCTAAGGGTTGGGTTTATTTTTTACATATTGTTTAACATTTAAACGTCCCTTGAAGGGGACCATTTGTTCATCTACACAAAGCTCTTTCTCCAAGGGAAGTGATAGGCATGTAGCTCTAATTCGATTATACAATGGCCTTATTTTCCAAAATCTTTCAGTTGAGCCTCCTTCTCTGGAATTGGTGTCAGCAAAATGAAGGTTTTGCCTCAATTTGAAAAACCGATTTAGTGACATATTGTCAGCAATAATTGGAATTCTTATGGAATGCTTTGTGCTCCAGTAACATCGAATCCTTGGTTAATGTAAATTTCCCATAAGAATGTGAATAGCAACCATAGTTTTTATCTCATGGTTTTCTGTAGTTGCTAATCTCTGAGTTGCTGTGCAGCATATAGATTACTATATTCAGCCATTTCCTCAAATAACTGATCCCTAAAATATTTAGTGAAAAAAGTGGACTTTGTATGTCAACAATATCTTCCACTTTTCTTTCAAACCACCTGAAGGCTGGAGTTATAAATGTGACTCCTGTTCTCCAGGTAATATCTTCTTTAGGGGTCGCCTCATGTCTTGTGCTTCTTTTTTGTTAGTGGAAGCTGCGCTGGTGCTTGGTCCAGGCTGAGGTTCCCTAGATATTTCGGTAGTTTCCACCTCTTCGTCAAAATTTTATGAAAAAATTATGTATAGTGTACTAACTACAAATTCAAAAATACATACATTCATCACTAGTACCATCGTCATCAGGTACTGGCTCGGACTCCAAAACTTTATCTATTTCAGCAACTTCTTCGTCACCACTAAGGTCCCTCAATGTCAGAAAGGTTTTCAGCAAGCTGCAATAGCTTTTCATATGTCAGACACCTCTATGAGCTAATTTTTTATAATTAACTGCAAAATTATTTGTAAATGTATTTACCATTTTGAATTATTTTTGGTTATGTTAACCTTGTTTGTCTATATCCTTTTAGTCACACTGTCGTCAATTGACGACACCCAAATTTGAAAAAAAATATACTTCACATATAGAGTTACAAATTGGTGTATTTTCCACAAAACTAGACACTTATGTCAACACGATCCGACACATATTGTTATCAAGCACAAAACTGCGCGAAAGTAAAGCCAACTTCAAACATTAAACATTGACCTTCACAATATCACCAGAAACCTGTAAATTATGATTTAAAACTTTACGATCACGGTACTAGATGGAATCACCATAATCGACGACAGCGTGACTAAATGGTATTGACAAATATTTATTAGCTATACAGGATATCAAAATTGGTGTCGTCAATTGACGACGCGGTGACCGAAAGGGTTAAGATTTTTAAAAATAGATAATTAAACAACTTTGACAATCGACATTTTTGACAGTTGATAATTGTTGCTAAAGTGCGTTTTCTATTTTCTTTTAAAAAGTTCCACAAAATACACTTATGCTGCACTTCCGGCTCTAACAATTAATACTCGACGACCATATGAGTCATTTTACGTTCACTTTAAAGGATTTTATGCATTTTGACATTTCTGCACTACTTCTACTCTGCGTAGTGCAGCTGGGTTAGAAAACGGAACACGCCTATTTTCTCTTTCTCTCATAGGAACCGTCACATTTAGCGGGCGCCACAAGTACTCATTCCATACCAAGGGCGAGAATGAATATTCTTGCTAGAGGGTTAGAATGACGCTATTATATAATCAACAACTACGTCGGAATATATAAATTCTATAATAGTCGTAAAAAATACATTCTAATGGTTATAGATTACTTCATAAATAAAGAGGCAGCAATTGTCGCAGATATATTAAATAAGAGTTCATCAGACAACATGGACTGTCCCTGGAAGGAAAGAACTATGAAACCTGGATACTGGAGCGAATGAACACGAACATTGGAAAATATAGTTTCTAGCTTCGAAACACATGCAAAAAATTTCGGTCGGAATCAAAATTTAACAGAAAAATATTACAAGTTGTGAAGGAGGGGGCAGAACGAATTTTGGAAGTACCCTATAACATTACAGTCTCAAAATGTCCGGAACGATAATGGACTAGCTGCAGCCTATGTCCCTCGGATGTACCGAATGCTGTGGCCTTCTAGGAGTAGTTACATGCGGTTAGTCAGTTATATCCTGTCACAAATATTTGAGTAAATAGTTAAAGTGTTAAATAAGTAACTGCAGTAGTGTAGATAAAATAGTGTGTGGTTTATTAAATCTAGTGATTAAAATATACCATGTTGGAACATTCTGGAAAAATTGTATATAAAATCTAGTCTCTGTTCATTACAAAATTATGCTGTTTTAAGCATACCAGTCGTAATTGCACTACAAACTAAATCTGAATTTCATCTCCTGTCCTTATTTATCTCTTTTTGCATGGACATGAGATGCATCAATTAAATAAAAAATAATAATTCAATGAATAAGAAATTTGAGCACTCAAACTAAAAAACAATTAACAATTAGTATTTTCTGTTGAAACTATATCGTATTCTAAAGTGTCTGTAACTCAAAAATGAAACTAAAGTAAAACATTAAACTACATTATTAACAAAAACACTGAAGATATTACTAGAATGAGTGAGATCAACTTTTGTAGAACAAAATAAATAGCCACGGTGACCTATTGCTACTTATTTTTTGACATCGAGCTTTGTACAATATGAAGTTAAATAATGCAACACAAAAAAATACAATAGGTTAATTATAAAATTAGAAACGAACATAAACATTTTTTTTTCAGAAGAATAATTTGATTCCTTTATAGTTTTTTTTAAATGATAAAATCGAATTGACGCATTTTAATATCTCTGTATGTTTAACAGCGAATGTAGGTTTTACATATATTGTATATGACCAGCATTCTATACCTATCAAATCGGTTCTTACCTAAAGAATGTATCCCGTTTGGAGGGCCTGAAGGACATTCCTCGTCTGGAGAGACCGAAGACTGTACCTCGTTTGAGGAGTCTAAAGACTGTTCCTCGTCTGACGAGGCTGGAGCCTGTAACTCTTCTAAAGTGGCTGGTGACTGATCCTCATATGTAGACGCTGAAGACTGTTCTTCGTATGTAGAGGATGAATCTTCCTCGTCTGAAGAGGCTGGAGCCTGTACCTCGTTTGAAGAGGCTGGAGCCTGTAACTCGTTTGAAGAGGCTGGAGCCTGTACCTCGTTTGGAGAAGCTGCAGTCCCAATGCTTGTATCTAGGTTCAAATTCTGTAAATATTTAACCCAGTTTTTCAGCTGTTTTTCTGGGAAAACCCAAGTCGAAAGATCATAGCAGTCAATTTTTTTATATTAGGGAGAAAGTTTACATCCATAGAAAACATGCGGATAATGCTAGAAGCAAGGAGCCGTGGGAACAAACCGGAAAGATGAGAGGATTAGAAAATAGCCAGACCATCGGCACTTATATATATATATTTATATATATATATATATATATATATATATATATATATATTTATATATATATATATATATATTTATATATATATATATATATATATTTATATATATATATATATTTATATATATATATATATATATCCCCCAGATGGCGGAGTGCGTTAGAGCGCCGGAAATTGGGTTTTCTTGACCTGAAGGACGGAGGTTCGAATCTCACTCTAGTAAGGGCTTTTTCATAAATAAAAAGTTCCACTAAAAATCTGGGGGTACAGGGTCCGTCAGTAAATGGCGAAAACTGGCGGACGACATCCCTCGCCCCTTGCCAACCCGCATTGAGGCAGCGTGGTAAGGTACGCCTAACAACCCCAGCATGACAGACAAGGACAAGTTACGGCCCTCATTCTCCGTAAGCCCGAAGGGCCCTAGGAGGGGTAGGTCCTGGGAACCAGCCACGAGGGCAGAGGGTGCTAAGAATCTGCGGAGTCTAAACCACTACCCATTAACTACATTACACCTAGCAACTTATAACTGCCGTACACTCTCTAATCAAGCTAGGATTATGGAACTGGAAACAGAGGCAGCAAAAATAAAGTGGGATATCATGGGCATTAGCGAAGTAAGACGAAAAAATGTATAGCTCATAGAACTTGAATCAGGGAATCTTCTATACCACCAAGGAACACCAACAGGAAGAACAAGCGGAGTAGGATTCCTAATTAAGAAAACCTGGAAAAATAGAATCATAAGGATAACAAGCACCTCAGACAGAGTAGCCAGCATAACACTAAGACTCTCCAAAAGATATACTATCCAGATTATTCAGGTATACGCCCCAACAATCAGCCATAGTGACGACGAAATAGAAGAATTCTATAATGAAATAACCCAAGCGCTCAGCAACGACAATAGTCACTTCAAATACATAATGGGAGACTTTAATGCCAAAGTAGGACACAGGAAAGACCAAGAAAAAGGAATGGGGAAATATGGATTTGGAGAAAGGAATGAAAGAGGAGAGAGATTAATACAGTTCGCACACTTTCAGAACATGTATGTGGCAAACTCCTTCTTCAAGAAGAACCCTAACAGGAAATGGACGTGGAAAGGCCCCGGTGCAACTATCAGAAACGAAATAGACTTTATCCTCACCAATAAAATTAACACAGTAAAAGATCTAAGCACGCTCAACAAGTTCACTACAGGAAGCGACCATCGACTAATTAGAGCTCGACTGGTCTTAGATATAAAACTAGAAAGGTCAAGACTAATCAAAACCAACACAACGAAAAACATAAACAACGAAAGGCTGAAAGAGAACTCTCACCAATATGAAGCACTACTAGAAGAAAGACTACAAAAAGTGGAATATAACAACCCTGAACTGATAGACACCATTCGAAACTGCGCCGTAGAAGTGGGAGGTCTGCAACAACGAGGTGAACACAAAAAACTAACTCCGGAAACAAAAGCACTATTACAAAAACGAAGAGAAATGAAAAAGAGAACAAACATTCAAAGAATTGAATACACCGAACTGTGCAAGACGATACGAAAGAAAATCGCAGAAGATATCAGAAATTACAACGAGAAACTGGTACAAACAACAATAGAAAACCGTAAAAGCTACAAATATGCAAAAAGGGCACTAATAATAGGGAAAAGACAGATAGTTGCATTAACTGATGGAAACAGAAGAACCACAGACAGGAATGAAATAATAGACCTAGTAGCCAAATTCTATGGAGACCTATACAAGGCCCCTGAAAATTTGGAAGAAATAATAGAACACTCAGAAGATGCCATACCAGAAGAATTGGTGGAGGAAGTAGAAATTGCACTGAAAAGCATGAAAAATGGCAAAGCAGCGGGAAATGATGGCATCACGACCGAAATACTCAAATATGCAGGAGCTAAAACATGGAAGTACCTTGCCAAACTATACACGAACTGTCTGATGTCCAGGAGCATACCTAAAGAGTGGAACAGCGCCCTTATAGTGTTGATCCACAAGAAAGGCAGCAAAGAAGACATTAAGAACTACAGACCAATAAGTTTACTACCAGTGACGTACAAGGTATTCACAAAGATCATTCACAACAGAATACAAAATACACTAGACTCGGCCCAACCACGAGAACAGGCTGGATTCCGCAAAGGCTTCAGTACAATAGATCACATCCATACCCTCAAAGAGGTTATCAGTCGAACCAAAGAATACGACCAACCACTAGCACTAGCCTTCATCGACTTTGAGAAAGCATTCGACTCTATATATCCCAGAGCAGTAATAAATGCCCTAACAGAACAAGGGGTCGACAAGCCATATATTGAGACCCTAGCAAATATATATAGGGAAGCCAAAGCGAGAGTTAGGATATATGAGGGCACACCAGAATTCCCCACCAGCAGAGGAGTTAGACAAGGAGACGCAATATCACCAAAGTTATTTACAGCAACACTAGAAAGCATCTTCAGAAAACTGGGCTGGAACAACATAGGTCTGAATATAGATGGAGAATACTTGAACCATCTAAGATTCGCTGATGACATCATCCTGATAGCGAGTAACCCTGGCGAAATGCAACAACAAATAAATGAATTGAATGCAGCAAGCAACGAAGTAGGCCTTAAAATAAATCTGAGTAAGACCAAGATAATGTATAACGAACTGATAAACGCACAAGAAATAACAATTAATGACACTGCTCTGGAAATAGTAGAGGAATACATATACCTGGGTCAACTAATACACATACCAGGCTCTCTACTTCCAGAAATAAACAGAAGAATCAAATTAGCATGTAGAACATTTGGACAGAACTCTATCATCTTCAAGTCTAGAATGTCACTCAGTTTGAAAAAGAAAGCGTTTGATCAGTGCGTACTACCAGTATTAACATACGGCTGTGAAACCTGGACACTGAAAACTGATATCATTAGAAAACTCCAGGTAACGCAGAGGTCTATGGAACGATGCATGCTTGGAATAACAAGGAAATATGTAAAAAGGCTTGATTGGATAAGACAAAAGACCCAAGTGATAGATGTCATAAATAGAATCAGATCCCTAAAGTGGCAATGGGCGGGGCATCTCGCTAGAAGGACAGACGATAGATGGACCACAAATATAACGCAATGGTATCCCCGAGGCGTGAAAAGACCAAGAAGACGCCCCAACTTAAGATGGGACTACGACATAAAGAAACTCGCAGGATCAACTTGGGGCCGCATAGCTAGCAATAGACAACAATGGGCCCACATGGAAATGGAATATATAAATATGTAAAGGGAGGCTACACCATAACAAAATGGTTGAATAAGCTGCATATGATGATGATGATATATATATATATATATATATATATATATATATATATATATATATATATATATATATATATATATATATATATATAAAAGGAAGATAGTCTTTGCTGACTGTTAGGAATAAAACTGGTGAATATTGGGGTATGCAGCAAGAGAAACGGAAAAAGTGTACTCTTAACGGAAAATTTTCTAGCTTTCGAGGATGATTGTCCTCATCATCAGGAATACTGAAATGGAAAAAACAGCATTAAGATACTGTAGTTAACAAGCAAGATACAATACGAAAGAAATCACAACAGGTGTGAACTTACCTCCGAGTTGAAGTTAGATTCCATTATGTTGTATAAAATTAAACTACGGATATTTAAAATATGAAACAGTTAACTAACAAAGGTTTATGATGAGATGATGTTTCAGCCTCCTAGCCATACTCAAAGCTAATAAGATACAGGTACCTCGTTTTAGGTAAAAATTCTATTTTTTGTGAAAATATCAAAATTCCACTTAACTTTTTTCGTTTCATGCACAAAATGTAAGAGAATATTGATTTTTTTGTGAAAATATCGAAGTTTCACTTAATTTTATTCGTTTCATGGACAAAATGTGAGAAAAATTGAATTTTTTGACTTGCAAAAAGAACTGAAACGAAAATTGTGTAGCCGGTACCCGGACACCTTGTACAGAATATAAATGGAATTTCGTTATTTACCCAAAAAACGAAAATAAGTGAATTTTTTTATTTCAAATGAAAAAATATGGTGGCTTGAATATCGATATTATAAAAAAATCTCCCATTATTCATTTCCACTTAGCTAAAAAAGCACTATTCAAGATATTTGGTCTAATCTTGTGGAGTTAGAGCCAAAATAAGTGGTCCACCCTTTGGTTTTTAAGTTTTCTCCAATTTATACGGTTTTTGAGCCCAGATCAAAAAAAATTCCTGAAATACTGCATATCTCTAACAAATTATTGAAAAAGTCTATATTACTTTTCTTAAATATATGAGAATAGAATTTAGAAGCTGTACAGAAAGTACTCAGTCCAAAAACCTCTTGACGAGGTCAACATAGGTGACGCAAGTAAATCTCTTATAAAAGATTATATATCAAATCATACGATATGTAGGGTGACACAAGTACTATAATTACTTATAATCTTTTTAAAATAAAGGTAAACTATGGTTACATACTCACACTTTATTCCTTATTAGTTTGTAACTTTCAAATAATTGATGTACTTGTGTTCTGCCCTGTTTAAATATTGTTAATGTGTGTTTGAAGCTGACTTCTTTCCGTTCTTTAAATTTTACCAAAAATCATTAGGATTTCTGTATATATTTTAGACGGACGTGCAAATTAGGATACGTTCAGTTCATACTACCAAAAAAATATATCATTACAATTTATAGAAAATGCTTCATTCAATTAATACTTCCAAAATACAATACAAAGAATGACTCCTTCCGATTTATAGGTACTATCAAAACACATAACAAAGAAAGGGCCCCATCTGACAAAACAATCAAAAAGCTTTTTTATCCGAACAACAATAAAACCGGTTGAAAAATAAAATGCATTAAAATGAAACTGAGCAGAACACATGCAAACATTAACATTATTTAAACAAGGCTGAACGCAAGTACATCAATTATTTGAAACTTTCAAATTAATCAGGAATAAAGAATAGTTTACCTTATTCTAAAAAGATGCTGCTCAGCAGCATTAGGATGGACTATGTATGAGAGGGTGTAATTATTACATAAAATCATTTTACAGTACTTCCTTCCAGACAATATTAGCTGTGCGTCGGCCGCAGTATTTGGAAAAAATTGAAAGTAAAATTGATTGTGCACACATAACTTTCCTCAAATTCAACGAATTTAAACATTTAATAGCTCAAAAGAAAGGGCTTGATCCACTGAGTGTTGTTAGACTTGTGACAACAGCCTACGTAAATAGAACTCTAGTTACGAGTATAGAGGTTTGAGTGAAGGAAAATCTTGTTAAAATTGAATGTAAAGTTGATTGTGCACGCATAACTTTCCTCAAACTCAACGAATTTAAGCAGTTAATAGCTCAAAGGAAATAGCTTGATCCACTGAATGTTCTGAGAGTGAAACGATCAAGATCCGTTCATTAGAAGAGAAGCTATGAGAATTCGAATTGGTTGAGTGAATGTGTCTCATAAGAAATGTACAGGGAAGAATCGCGTTTGAGTATAACTTTAGTAAGGTGGGAGTTGAGTAAATTTCAATGATTTATGACATATCTGTGTCTAAATACCTTTCATTAAAAAAAATGAAAGAAATCGGCCGGATAGAACGGCCTGACTTCAGTTTTCATAAATTTTTCAATATATAAGATAAGTAGATATAGTACTTGTGTCACCCTATATATCGTATGATTTGATAGCACATATTTTATAAGGTGTGTACTTGCGACACCTATTTTTACTTTGTCAAGAGGTTTCTGGACTGATTTATCATTGCGCTCACATTCCAAAACACGTATCGGCCAAACTAATGGTCCTGGAGATAAGTCATACAAAAGGTATTTAATTAGAGAATTTAATTAGCTTTAATCTGCTTTTAAAATGATGCCCGTATGCATCATAGTTTTCTTAAAAACAAAACGTGGGAGACTGGCGGCTTCAGTTAGAATGTGTCAGCAAGACGTTTCCATTCTTTCATTCAGCGGGGCATTTCTTCCAAGCAAAAAGTTCCAGGCTCTATATTCAAGACATGTTAGACCTAGAAAAACACATGAAGCCAGATGAGTATCGCATGTTTACTGAGGGGGCCTTTACAATACGTCGCTCCGACAAATTCTAGTCTGGTCTCTGGACAGATCTGACCATTGAACAAGTACTGATGAGGTCTACGAAAAGCCAGGATAGGTTAACTCATGGTCGGAGAATATCAAGCAGGATGCTGACCCGCTGGTCACTGGGAGTGGTTTCCATGATCAACATTTGCGAAGAGGTGAAATGTTTTACTGAAACTGCAACGCTAACAACAGAACAACATGTTGATATAAGAGCATCTCAAATTGAAAGGGATAACGCAGACGCCGAAAAATTGAAAACCTGGTTTAACAGCCACCCTCCGTTTCCAATTACCGATCCCCTAGTTTCCATCCCCAGTGGAATAGTTGGAAGCCCTGATATCAATTGCCACTTGGCTCAAGAACTGGGAGTGAAAGGAGTGAAACAAATGATTTGGAATACCTTTGGGAAAGTGACTTTCAAAAGAAAGGACAAAGTAAAGACCTTGGCATCAGTCACCGTCTCTCTGAAAGTGTTCAACAAGAAAGTTAATGTTGACCTTCTCACTATATTCCAGAGGGAGTCGAGGATTGGGGGGTCGAATGCGATTGGGGATGGACCACAAGCCAACAGGGTCTGATGCCAGTGACAATGCAAGCAGAGCCTGCTCCTCAAACCTTGCTGAAAATGGTTGCTTGAAGATGCAAGAAAGGGTGCATAGGATCATGCACTTGCAGAAAGGCAGGGCTAAAGTGCTCGATCGTATGCTCCTTTTGCCAAGGGCGAAGCTGCAACATCGCTCCTATCATCCTGAATGAGGAGGACGTATAATTTGACGATTTAGTATACGATAATCAGCCTCCATCTCCAAATATTTCCGTCCCTCTCCCTCTCCCTCTCTCACTGATCCGGAATGGATGAGGCCAGGTCCGTCAAAAAGGGCTAAGTTTTAAAGCACGTGATTTATGACGTACAGTCGTGTAAATAGTATTTTATAAGTTATACTTATTTTATGTTGTTTATTAGTCTTTATTTTCAATTTAAAAAAAAACATTTACATTCATATATTTTGTTTTTAAGAAAACTACGAAGCCTACGGCCATAATTTTAAAAGCAGATTAAAACTAATTAAATGCTCAAATCAAATACCTTTTGTTAGTCTTGGTCGATATATCGGAAACCACGATATTTCACCGGTGAATTTAAAATCACTGGCATTACCGGTGATTCAGTTCTCGCAGATGCGGTTATCGGTAATTCAGTTTCAACCGAATACTGCAATATCGGCGTCATTGATCATCGACACTAGCATTGGAAAACCGAGCCGATCGAAAATCGATATAAAATATCATTATTTACAAATATTATGTGAAGGAAAAATGGTGATTTAAGCCGATATGATGTTATTATAGGTATTAGGAATATAAACTTTTGCTTTTACGGAATGAGAAGGCCGCAATCGGTATAGATAATAGTATATCGGCGGTGGCGGGCGCCACCAAGTCAAATAGAATATACAAACATGCGGCCCGACCCGATAGCGATAAGTGCAAACGTGCCGCTTTTTTGTGAATTGTTTTGTTTCTTTCGGGGAATAAATTTGCAATCGGGACAATATTTAGTGTTTTAAAATAAACCCATAAGAGATACATAAATAATATATTTGTATGCGTCGCCAGTCACGCGCGCTGGTCTTATATTTTGATTTGCCTTTGCTGTTTATACTCAGTCACTGCGGTGATTCAAATCACCGTTTAGAATCATGGTGATTTATAAATCACTGTCACCGTTTTACCGGTTCCCGGAAAATCACCGTATTTCCCAACACTACCTTTTGTATGACTTATCTCGAGGACCATTAGTTTGGCCGATACGTGTCTTGGATGTGAGCGTAATTTTCACTTTTTAGAAAAAGCTGCCGAGTTTCGATTGGCTGTATCTCTACAAGAAATTAACCTACAGGGTTCAGGTTAGATGGCTTTAAAAGGTAAGGAACAAAAATAATCGAAAAATGCTTCCTTAATACATTTTTATCAAAAAAACTGAAATAAAAGAAAAAATGTTGAGGTTTTTTGTGTACCACGGGAGTAGCACAGGGTTTCGAGGGTTGCCAAATTGGGCATAAATTAATATTAAGCGTCAGTATCGCAAAGATAAAAAATCCATTAACGATGCTTGGATTCGAATCATGAAAGTTATTAATGTACCTGTTGCCGAATTAAAAAAATATTTGCTAATGACGCCGTTTAGCTTTTATTTACGTAAAAAGAAAGAATCCCCTCAATATGGAGCAGGAATAGAAGTGTATACTCCTATTAGGTATGCATATAGTGCTATGGAACAGTTTCTATTTACCGTTTATGAATGTATTCCTACCATGAACACAGAAGAAAGAATGAGTAATTTCATCCACCATCTTAGTTGCAGTCTTTTCTTTTCATTCTTTTTTGAGTTGATAAACATTAAATAGCCATAGGTAAAGCCGTAGCAGCTAGTCGCACGTCATCCATCTTTGAACAATCTATGTCCATTGATTATAGACGAATATATAAACAGGTTTATTCGTGGTCATATTCATGCACGAAATTATTCGCCGAGTTATTTGGCGAATTGTTCGGCGAGTATCTAAATGTAGCATTATAAAACTTACTTTTGGCATATCATCAGAATTCTCAACAATACATTCCCCCGCTGAACTTTCTTGTGAGTTTCTTAAGCTTGCTGCATCAAGGTCCTCCTACAAAATATTGTATGACTTATATTCTACAAATATTAATAATTAATAAAAAAACTGATGTCTCAGGTCGGAGAGTAAAATGTTTTAAGATATTGGAGTAGATATGCAATAAATTATTACTATTATTGTTTTTATTAACTGGTAGTTCATTCCGATTGGCTGTCGATATGCAATAAATGCAAATGTCCAATCACGGCAAAGCTTTTTTTAAAGCGGTAAACTTCATTTTATTCAGTTTTTACACTCTTGGGATTACCGGTTTTTTGTTTTCGTAAGACTCTATTTCCCCAATCTCCCATTGATTGCCCCTCTTGAGCCATCAATTTTTAATATACAAAGAGGGACAAAGTTTTTTCCTTATTCCTTGAGATTATTTTTATCCAGCAACTATACATTGTGAAGACTTTTTACACTCATCCTCATTACAACTCTACATGGTTAATGCAGTTGATGCATAATATACTAATTAACCAAATCTGTACATGCACTGTCTGATAGATCTTTATGCTCTGTCATCAAGTACATATTTTTTATTTTTGCCGATTCCTAATTTAAGGTTTTACTTTTTATATTTTTCTTATGATAACACTTACCAGGTCCATATCAACAAGCTCCAAATTAGCGTCCTCCAACAAAGTTACGTCTGAATCACTGCTGTCGAGATTACTACAATCTGCATCATAGGGATCCTACGAAATTTTCAATGAATTAGAAACTGAAAATGTTGATAATCAATAAAAAGAATAGAATGTTGTGATCATTCTTCTCTTTTCTATTTTTAGGTTGAATTTTTCAAGACAATTTATTGCAATAAATCAAAAGTCTATTCATGAAAAAGCCTATTCAAAACAGTAATCTTCTTCTTTGGTTTTTACCTTCTTGAGTTTACTGTTTTTTTGTTTCTACTTTTCCAAACGCCCATTGGTGAAATTTACGGGACCCTAGATCCCAGAACGTTAGTAAAGTCTGGCAATGGTTGAAGTACACCTGCTTAAAAAATAACATAAAGACAAAGAACTTATTAGATTTTCGGCACCGACGTACTTGTTTTTGTTAACTGCTCACATTCAGTTGTTTTTATTACCACACTTTTATATAAATTAAAATATTATTATTTAATCTAGTGCAAATTTTTTAATGTATACAGTCCTCACAGTCCACTAATCGCAACACCCATTTCAACCATCAAGTTTTCAGTATTTTTCTAGCTGTCTAGCTGTCCTTACTCTCTTTTCTAGGATATTAGTGATATAGTGATTTATTCCTATTCCCTGCCATATGTATTTGGTTCTTAACATGTACTTTATTACTCGTAAGCATCTTAACATATAGGTATTATTCCGATAAACAGTGTAACCTTACCTCACTCGTTTTGATTGTCCATGAACAAACATATGCCACATTTTTACCTTTCCATGATAAAACATGCCCTTTATGCAAACAAATGCTATCAACTGTCAAAAAAATATCTCAAATAAAACAAAAATAATTCACTAGTATATGAAGAGTTCAAACAAAGCGTAACTGTTTAACCCTTTCAGTCCCAATTTGAGTCACATAGAAAAAGGTTATTTTTATGTATTACTTCGATTGTGTTATGTGACCTATTGTACTTAGTGTAAATAAGTAATTGGTAATTAAAATACTCAGGTACTATTTGGGATAGTATTAGAGGCTGTATAAAGTGTTGTGCGAAGCTAGTAAATAAAATGTTCAATGTTCAAGAATATTATTGAATTCCTTTCATTGAACGATGGAGGTTGTGCCAGAACGGTCATCCTCAAGTGGAAAAAGATCTGCCGCTCGAACTGAATAGAAAAAAAATCATACTATGTGTATTTCAGCGTCTGCAAAATGATCAACCGCGTCAAAAAGACGAATTGATAGATATCTGTTCAGATTACACAGGAGCCTCAAGATCAAGAATCTACAAAAATAAAAGTCGACGAAGATGCGAAATAAGCTATACGAAGAACTGCCCATACGTTTTTTTATGAAAAGTGAAGTACCAACATTAAAGTAAGTGCTGGAAGCTGTTAGTAAAAACGAGATCATCCCTAATATGGGTAAGGAGACGTTGAGGAAAAATTTACATGGTTTCAATTTTCGTTATGACAAAATAAATAGAAATAGTGTTCTGATTGAAACATCTGAAATAGTATTGTGGAGAAGAGAAAATCTAAGGAAAATTAATGAGTTTCGGAAGCAAAGAAGAAAGATTTATTATACGGATGAAACTTTCAACGAGAAGCATACGGTGAAAACAGTATGGCAACATGGAAATGTGAAAAATGCACGGCAAGCAGATACTTAAAAATTACATCTGGAAAAGGCCGTCGATTGATAATTACACTATAGGAAGTCATAGCGGATTTGTGTTAAATGGTGAATTCATATTTAAATCCAAGAAAACGGGAGACTACCATGAAGAGATGAGCGCAGAGGTGTACGAGAAGTGGTTTGGACGCATTACTGAAAATTTGGATCTGTCCTCGTTATGGATAATGCTCCTTACCACTGTCGATACTGCGAAAAAACGCCACAGCAGGCATGAAGAAAAGCTCATATTCAAGAATGGTTACGGGATAAAAGCATCCCATACGATGAAAGCAGTGTAAAGAACGAATTGCTTCAAATTGTGAAGATACATGCCTATAAATATAAGAAAATTGCTGTAGATAAATTAGCATTGAGCCATGGAATTACTGTATTAAGATTAACACCCGTATCATTGTGAATTGAATCCAATTGAATTAATTTGGGCACAAGTTAACCCTTAACTTGGCAACATATTATACCATGAAAATATTAACATGGTATATTGCAAATAAGGCTACTTTTACCTCAAATAAAACAGAAATTGCAATAAAAATAATTTATTTTCATAATTTTTGCAAAAACTCAAAATGTATAATTATTAGACGGTCTTCCGCGTTTAAATATTTTATCCTGCAACAAGCTGATGGCGATATCATACCGAAAGTCCTTTAGGGTAGCTGTTTTATTGCACATTTTTCCTGCAGTTGTGGACGTGCACAGCACCTGTTCTCTTCTGTATAAAAGCCACGCATTGTTGACACAAATGTCTAACAATTGGGAAAATATTCCCATGTACCATCTATGGGATTTGAATGCAGTGCGATGAAGAGCAACAAGCATGTCTGCTAAGTCGATCCCCCCCATATGTACATTGTACTGTTTTACGATTTGGGGACAACTGACGTCAATTTTGGCTCTATGTTCTTCAGAAAACCTTTTTTTAATTTTTTCAACTGGATGAGCAGATACAAAGGAACTAGCCAATAAAACTGTCTTATTATCGACCCATTTTACAAGCATAACTTTCTCCTTGTTATCTGAATACTGAACATAACTAACCCTCCCTCTCTTCAATAAGTGTTTATCTGCTAAAGTCTTAAATACCATTAGCCTATTTGAGCGCAGTGTACCTAAGCTCAGAATTCCATATTCACTGCGCAAATAAGAGAAAAGATTCAAACTAGAAAAAAAATTGTCAAAATAAAGGACAGTTGCCTGTTTTTTTTTGTGATAACGATAAACCAACTTTTGCACCAAATCCCATGGTCTCTTCAAATTCATTGAATTCATACTTTGCAAACGTATCAGCCCCTCCGTAAATGACAAACTCGTAAACTATACCCGAAACACCTGCACGTACAAACAGTTTGTGGGCTTGTTTTTATATACTGCCGGCGGGTACCAGCTCTTGTACCCTTGTACGATATCATCATTTCGTCAATAGCCTGACGTTTCTCATTTTCCACACTGTTGCAGTTCCTTCTGACTATTTCAAGAACTGGTCTAATTTTGAATTACCTGTCGCCGTCTTCATCATTATTGTTCACGAAATGAAGATATCTTCTTATGGATTGATACTTCTTTTGTGGCATAATATCAGCTATTTTTGCATATCTGAGTTTTTCAGACCAATAATCGGTGTATGCTGGTATTTCCACAATGCCCATTAGCAACTCTATTGCCAAGAAATCCTTTAGATCATTCATATTTATGTTGATACAAATACCAGTTTTTTGGACAGAATATAAATTAGTATTTTCTAGAATACATTCAAAGAGATCTTCTGAATTTTTTTTAAGAGGAGAAGAAAATGTATCTTCATCGATATCCACTGGCAAAGAAAATTCCTCTTCTGACCAACTGAAAAAAGTTAATTTATAATAATTATTGTTGAAAAATTTTAGTCTTTGATTTTTACCTGTATGTTTTTTTCTGAGGTTTTTTTTTGTGGTTTTGTGTTCGTTTCCGATTTATTGCGTTTCATTTTCCTAGATTTAGGTGATAATCTTGCTGAACTGTATGTTTTCTAATTCATTTTCAAGTTCGACATTTGCATCAAAAGTGTGATTTCGAAATTTTCCGTATTGAATTCATCTCCCATTCTCTCATCTTCGCTCTCGGGATCCCAATCAGCATGTGGTAACGGAACTAAAGATAACAGATACTCTGTCCGATTTTTATAACTCTGTAATTCAAGCGGACATTGAATTAGTTTCAATTATGCAGGCTAACATAAAAAGGTTAAGGTATAAGAAGTTGTTTATCTGAGCAATGTATCTTGGGTGATACAATTTGTTTATGGACACTATTTATCGTTTATTTAGGAATGTATGATGTAGTAACTATACCACCCTAATTCTGAACCAATTAGAATTCATGCTATTATTTTTATTTCATTGTATTTTATAAATAAATACTAAAAAAAGCTTTCAACTTACCCCAAACATATTTTTGCTGTCAAATCGCCCGCTTTACAGCTTAGCAGTTGAATCTACAGTCACATATTTCACACTAGCATTGTTAGGTGGCGCTATGGTTGAAAAATGTTGCTTTTCAAATGTATGCTACAGGATACAGTGCCAGGAAAGGCAATATAATTAAAAGTTCATAAATTTTGAAATATGATTTAAAACGTATCTCGTGGGATACATTGTCAAGTTAAGGGTTAAAGCGGATGTGGCACGGGAAAATCGAAAGTTTAAGTTAGCCGATGTGGAACGACTTCTTAAAAAATCATTGGATCGAGTGACAGCAGAAAACTGGAGCAAATGCATTGCTCATGTTCAAAATGAAGAGAAGGAAATGTGGGATGTAGATAATATGGTTGATGAAGTTATCATTGATATTATTATCAATGTCGGTAATAGTGATGATGAGAAATCGGAAAATGACAAAGGATAAGTTCTTTGTTTTACGGTGTTAGGAGGTTTATTTTTGTAATTCTTATTTTTGTACCTATGATTTCCATTATTGAAACAAAATTCCTTATTGTTTATTTTAGTAATCTATTATACAGGATGTCCCGGGGATAATGGGAAAAACGTCGGGAGCGTATAGTATGAGCCAAATATAAACTTTTCCAATACAGACCCTCGTTTTCGAATTATAGGCCCCCAAAGTTTGAATTTTGAATTAGTTTCTTATTTTTAATTATCGTACTGTTCATTTTATCTTTATAAAATTTTCATCATATTTATAATGGATGTTTATTTTGGCAAGGTAAGCAGATTTACAGTAGTGCCTTGAAGCCAGGGACGGACTACTCGTAATGGTTAGTGATCCAAAATGTTTTCGGGGATGACACACTGATGTATCGAAAATGACCTCTCCATACCTTAAGCTAACGAAAAGGTACTCTTGTTGGAATTTGATAAAATAAGCCGTTTGGCTGATATTTACCATTTGATTAATGTACGCCGTACCGGTTTGCGCATCCACCGTTTTTATGAGGATATCCGAACGAGTTAGGCGCGATTCTCACTACATATACGTAATATCACAGTCACGTCACCGGCACCGTCAAGGAAAATATTCTTATATTACAAGCAATGAACGTATTCACACTACTTCGTCACGTCCACTTTACGTCACTTGTAATGTAAAAATATTTTCCTTGGCGGTGCCGGTGAGGCGACGTGACGGTGACGTTACGTATAGTGAAAATCTCGCTTTAAAAGTAATGTATTGATACCATGTTCAATATTCACCTACTGTAGTAGAAATGAATAACTTAGTCGACAATAAAAATATTGACAACTCATTCAATTAGTGGCTTTGAATCAAAATTACAACAAAGTTATTGAACCATTAAAAAACGTCAAAAATACAAGTTATAAAACATTAGACTAGAAATAATTCCTAACCAACAACAAAACTAACGTTAATTTGATAAATGTTCAATATGAGCTCCTCCCACTTCCACGCACATTCTAAGTCTACGAAGGTTGTTTTTTGCACCTGATTGAGTAATTCCATATTATATCTAATACAATTGCATAGTAACACAATTATATCTATTAAATCTTGCTGTGTATGCACAGGTGTTGCATACACTTTATTTTTAATTTTGCCCCCAGCAAAAAAACCTATAGGATTGAGGTCTCCTGATTTCGGTGGTCACTGAAAAAGACCTGCCCGACCAATCCATCTTTTAGGAAACCTTTTGAACAAATGTTGTCGTACATCTAAACTGAAATGAGCAGAGGCCCCATCATTTGTGAACCATTAATTACTAAGAGTTTGTAGTGGTACCACATCTTCAAACAGGTTCCAAAACTCTTTTTGCAGAAAATCCTAATATTAGTCATTTCTAGTCCAGTTCTAGCTAATACAGTAGGTGAATCTTGGACATGCTATCAATAAATTACTTTTAACTCGTTACGTAGGATATCCTCATAAAATGGTGAATACGCAAATCGGTACGAAGTACATTAATAAAAAATAGTAAATATCAACCAAACGGCTTATTTTATACATTATAAATATGTTGAAAACATTATTTTGGTTCATACTATACGCTCCCGACTTTTTCCCAATAACCCGGGACACCCTGTATATTAATTTATTTTTGTTACTGTTGTGACTTGAGTTTTCCGATTATTTTTGTTATGAAAATTTTTCTTACATTAGTTTAATGAATTTATGTTGTTTATAATATTTATTTTTATTCATTTTGGTTTTTGTTATGGAATTTTGTTTATTTTATGAGAAATCGTCTACTTTATGTGGGAGATATGGCTATTGGCGAACCACCCACAAAAAAAATGCTAACGCGCCATAAGCAATACTTAATGTGTGGTGTGGAAACTTGCTTGTAATTTACAATGTTTCCCACGTCCAAAAAAATAGCTCAGGAAAATGTATCAATGCCACTTTTGACCCCGCAAAAAAACGTCCACGCCACTGTGCAAGACCTCTATCAGTAGAGGCGGGGGTCATTGCACTTTCAAAACTTTATGGTTCGAGTTTTTTGCTTTACCTTTTCAACTCTTACATCATACACCACCAAAAGTAGTTGAACATAGTAATAATACCCAAGTTTTTTATAGTACAGTATTGTCTGTAAAAAGGAAGCTTATTTCTTTGTAACAATAATAGTCAAGACCTACAACACATATTGTGAAGCAGATGACTGCAGTTTATTAGATAACTTAAATTCTTTTTTAAATGTTCATAATGAACCAAAACCATTCACTTCTAATGCTATTAATGAATTGGAAAATATTGAATTCCCGTTTTTAGATACATAGTTGAATTATTCAAATTTTTACACTGTAACAATAAGCCTTGTTTCTGGTTTCGTTGTTAAAAAATTACTACTTTTAATTGCGAAGAATGTAAGGCTAAGTTGCAGACAGATATTTTAGACGTTCACCATAGTTTCACTTCCTTCGAAGAAAATGATAAAACACACTGATTTATGTACAAAGAGAAGTCGTTAAATATCTTTCAATACTGCATAACTTTGTTATCATATTTTACCCCTTTTAGGTCATCTATGAACACTTTTCAAAAGGTCATATAAATTTTGATTGGTTCACCTGTCGACAACATAAATCATACATATTTTCTCAACTTCAGATCTGTTCCTGTCTTCATAAAAATGGGGACTCTAGTTTTTATAACCTTTTTATTAAAATATTTGTTGCTTCGATTATAAAGTCCATGACTTAATTTTGTCTTTTTGAAGTAAAGGCAAAGTGAACGCGGTTGCCCACGCCACTAACGGTACAATTGTAGTCGTAGAATGAGGAGATGAGGTGTGTGAGTGTGTCAGCCACTAGGCCACGGGCTGTCGGGACGGCGTTCATGATAGTCGTTGCTAAAATCTCTATTAGGATTTTACTGTTGGTGGAGAGGTCGCTGGGAGTGTTAAATTTTTCCAGTGATTTCTTGGGGTAATTTCGGTGTTTCCAACCGCTTCGGACACCGGGGATGGTAAGCGGGGTGCGTGCCGCCGCAATTTTTGCATGATGGGTCATTTGCCTTAGGGCAATAGGTGGGTTTGTGGTCAGATGTACTACAGGAGGGACAGACCGGTTTGGCCTTGCATGACTCGGCAAGGTAGCCTGTGCTGGAGCATCTATTGCAGTATTTGGATACTGCGGGTAGGGTAATGGGTTGATGGGGTTTGAGGCCTCACACTGTTGTGACAGACCGTAGAATCTGATGCCCTTCGATAGAGCGATGTGGTATGCCGCTTCGGATTCTGTGAGAATGCGATACATAGAAGTGGTCTTGTTGGCTCTTCTGGAGATGATTCGCTAGGATTTGATTGATGGGAAGTTTACGTCTTTAAGGATGTCCTCAAATTCATTTTCGGACATGGCTATGTCTACATTTCTGCAGACGAGAGAGGCTTCAGGATTTCTGTGTTGTTTTTTGTTGATGTTTTAGTTTATTGATTAGGTGAGGGGCTTTCTGGAGTTGGAATTTAAAGTTTGTTGCATGGTCTATTAGGTCTTGCTTGCTTACGTCAGTGATCAGTTTGGGGGGAGTCTTGACAAGTTCTGGGTAATCTTTTTAAGAAATTGATGGAGAGGGGGAGATTTATTGCTCCTGGTACGGATGGTGGAGCGGTTCGAAGACGTGATTATGATCGGAAGAAACTAAACGAATTAGTTGTTTCGTTCATTATTACGGGGGTTGTTAATGAGAGAGGGTAGCAGACAAAAGCCGGCAGCGGACTCACTGCCAGAGGGAGTTTCCTCCCCGGTTAAAGGATTCCTGACCCTTTTTGTCTGCCGGTTAGTATTTTATATTCACCTGAATAGCTTCCGTTTATCTTTGTTGTTCGGATGCTGCTTCTTTGTGTATGTGGGCACTTTTCCTCGCTTTTATTCATTAAAAGCTATTTTCATAAATTGTGTTGCTCTATAAAGAGTAGTTTTTCATGAATATAAAAGTCCTATAAAGGACAGTTGAGTTTTTTCGAAGCGGGTGGCAAGCCGCTACTGGATTTATTCGCTATGTACCAGTGACCGAATATCTAGGTTGCTACTTCTTGCTGTTGACCGTATTTGATGGATATGAACACTACACTGAGATTCATGTTTACGGTTTTTATCAAACTTAAGGAGACGACAATAAAACCTGCATATACCTCGGGATCGATCGGAAATTCGCGGAGTTTGTGGTTAATAGCTGTTGAGCAGAAGGAAAGAATTTGAAATGAGTAGAGAGAAAAATGCAACATAACCGTATTATATAATTATTGCCGCGTTTTATCGATAAACGACAAACTGCAGGCAAGCTTTTGTCATTGACCGCTGTGTAATCTGATAATATTCTATACTTATTTTTGTGTTTCGCTTGGGTAACTCATTTAGTTTCGATTTGAGATTAATTTCATAATAGATATCAAGTATGGAACCTCAAATTTTAATAATTTCTGCAATGTCGAGTTTTCCTGTGTGTTGTCTAAGAACAGAGATATAAAAAATTTACACAATCAGCATCGGCACGTATCCCGTGCTAAGACATTACATATTATTTGTCCATTATGTACTGGAAATTAGTTGGTCTGTGCAACTTTTAAAAAACTAGAAACGCATTTGGAAGTAAACCACGATATAATTTTAAAAATGCAATCACATACGTTTACTAGCCAAGAAAGCCATGAACAATGGTTCGAGGAATAGAAAATTGAGACCAATTATGCAGTGGAGAGAAAAACAAGTATAATTATTATGTGGAAAAATTCGATGCTTGCAATCGTAGTAATTAAATAGGTAAGTTTGGACTCTAATAATAATATTTCATTATCTGACAATATATTTTTTAACATCTTTTTAGGGCATGAGAGCTAAAGATCTAGTCAAAATGGGAAATCTGATGGCTCGATTAAAATGTATGCCGTATGCTCATCTCGCATAAACATAAAAATCAGGCAAACAGGTAAACAGTTTTATTTAAAGAATTATGTATAATGCTCTAACAAAAGAACAGAAAATATGATATTTCTGTTATTTTAGGGGAAACAAATGTAAAATTTTGGGATACACATATTGGCCATGGAGAATAGATTAGAAGCCAACATTTGTCCAAACTTGAAAAAACTGAAATTGTTAAGAATTTATGTAGTGGTGTAACCGTTTACAGAATTATCTCTGATGCCAGAAAATTAACGACTGATAAATTACAAAGAATAAATATGTTGGATAGGAAAGATGTCTCATACTTAATAAGAAAGTATAATGTGATGAAAAAGAAACATCAAAATAGTATGATAGCTATAGCTTTACAGGTACAAGAAAAACTATCGTTTCCTTTTCAAGCAGCAAAGCAGGTATAACAAACAAATATTGGAAAATACATATTTATTACCTACTTTATAATAATAATGTGATAAGGAGTGTATTTTAGATATTATCAAAAATAGTAATTTTTATGAATTTATTCTTTTAACCTTCCGTTGGTCGCGCCCGGTCTCAGGGACCGGGGTATAATAAACTAATGCCTATTTTTCTAAATATCGGAGTGAGAGATAGCGGGGATCGTCTACCTTCCTAACGCAGCTTTCTTTTAGCGGCAGTACGTAAGTGAGCGCCGTGGGAGTAAGGTGGTATGTGTTAGGGCGTTTCCCGGAATCTCAGACCGGCGCGACTATTAGTGATACATTATTTATGTGTACTCTGAAAGCGAATTTTCAAAAGAATGGCGAGTTATGAGCAAGAAGAAGCCCGTCTTAGGCAGTTGATGGAAGAAGCGTTTGACGAGGAAAGTGTGGCAGATGTTTGCGATGACCAATCCGATTGTGATGAATCTGATCACGAGCAGCAATCAGATCATGACACGGATACCGAACAAGAAATTAGCGACACGGAAGAAGCAGAGTATAGTGAACCTTTGCCATATTATAAGGGTATTAATTTTAAAATATATTCTTAGTTAAGTTTCTACTATATTTTGTTTTTAGGAAAGGATGGATCGGTATGGAAGAAACATCCACCAAGTCGTAAAACTGTGAGAACAAGAAAAGAGAACATAATAAAAAGATTACCCGGATGTACTTCAGTAACTAAACCTCTAAAAGAAATTTTTGATATATTTAACTACTTCATAAATGAGGAAATGGTTCAATTAATTGTAGATTCAACAAACACGTTCATTGAGTCGATCAGATCAAACTATGCCAGAGATAGAGATGCGCTTCCCACCAATTCCGTAGAAATACGAGCCTTATTTGGCTTAGTATACTTGGCTGGAATTACAGGCTCAAACAAGACAAATACCGCCGATTTGTGGGACAGGAATGGTTATGGCGTGGAAATGTTACATCTTGGAATGTCACTGCAAAGGTTTCGATTTTTACTAAGGTGCCTCAGATTCGACGATAAAAATACACGTGAAGAACGGCGAAAAACTGACAAACTAGCTCCGATCCGTAGTCTGTTTGATATGTTTGTAGAAAACTGTCAAAACGGATATCACTTGTCTGAGTATGTTACGATTGATGAAATGTTGCCTGGTTTTAGAGGGCGATGTAGCTTTAGGCAATACATACCATCAAGGCCCAATAAATATGGCATAAAGTTATTCGCCTTATGTGATGCTAAGATGTTTTATACATCAAAACTCGAAGTTTATGTTGGAAAGCAGCCAGAAGGGCCATATGAAATGTCTAATAAGCCAGAAGATATAGTACTTAGAACTTGTCAACACCTTTCGGGCTCCAATCGAAACATAACCATGGACAACTGGTTCACTTCGGTCCCTTTAGCTCGAAAATTACTTACAGACTATAAACTGACTTCCATTGGAACCCTTAGAAAAAACAAAAGGGAATTACCCGATGAATTTTCAAAGCCTGCAAAAAGACCCGAACATACTAGCATGTTTGGTTTTACTGAAGACTGTACCATCGTCTCATATATACCTAAAAAAAAGAAGAATGTCATTATGCTCTCTACTATGCATCACCACGATGATATAGATGAAAGTACAGGAGACCATCAGAAACCGGTTATTATCACTACGTATAACTCAACAAAAGGAGGTGTGGACGTCGTGGACAAACTCATCGCGACTTATAATTGTTCAAGAACTACGCGGAGATGGCCAATGGTTTTACTCTATCTGATTCTAAATGTCACTGGGATTAACTCGCAAGTAATTTACTTCTCCAATCATCCAGATACCAAATATGCCAGAAGATTTTTTTTGAAAATGTTGTCCGAAGAACTTATTCGTCCCCATTTGAAAGTCCGTGCTCTCCAGACTAATCTTCCGCGAAGTTTAAGGGCCCGTTTGCTAGATTTTTCCGACCCACCAGCCGACGTACCAGTAGAAAATGTTAGACCAGGTAGATGCGCTTATTGCGATTGGAGAAAAAACCGAAAAACCAAGTATTGTTGTTTTAAATGCAGTACTTATATGTGTTTAGAGCACATTGTCGCTATTTGTCAAACTTGCCGCGACAATGTAGTTTAGTTGTTTTTGTACCATGTATTCAACATTTATTTATATAAAATGGAAAGTTCATATTATTTTTGTACTAATTAAGGTCCATGTAGTTTATTTTATGTTACGTTACTTAAATATGTAATACCTGCAATGTTTCTTTGTAACAACATAATACTTTTATTTGATTTATATTAAAAAATCTAAATATAGCATGTTTTTCTATAGCTCACATGAAAAATCACATTTATTTTCACTAATTCCCAATTTAACTAAACCCGGTCTAGGAGACCGGCGCGACTATTTGACTCATAAATTAAGGCGCGACCAACGAAAGGTTAAGTGAAAGTCGCCCAGTATTGAATGCAGAAAATTTTTGCCTAGGATTTATGAATGTTAACGTAGAGAGTAAATGAAAAATTTACATAGAATAATATGTTTGGATGGAGCGCACTGCACCAACCAGAAGGGATCATGATTATAAAAGACGACAGGAATATGGGTTTTCCAGTGGCATTTTTTTTAAGTAATAGGTTAGATCAAGTTATTCAAGAAGTTTTTTGCGGGCAATACAAGACAAAATTGGGGTTGTAATACAGCCTGAGTATTTCATGACAGATAATGATTCAAAATACTGGAATGCATGGGTAAAAGTAATGGGAACCTTACCTAGAAGACTTGTGTAGCTGGCATATTATTAAAAACTGGGTTATTCAAGGAAGATCTGAAGTAAAAAAATAATTTGATTAAAACAAGTTTTTCATTTTTTGTGTAATGTAACTATTTTGTATTTTGTTTCTTATATATTTGTTTTTCAGATTAGAAACATAGAAATTAAAAAAGCAATGAAAACAGATCTAAAGAAAATACTGAATAAAACCAAGAAGGACAAGTTTACAGACCTGACCCACAACGTGCTGATGAACATCTGTTTTTGAATGATCTAAAGAAGTGTGTTAATTTGTTATTATTTTAATAGGATCTTAAGGAATAAGTTGTTTATTGAGATTTACTATATTGTCTTGGAGTTCTGAGTTACATATATATAGCAAAAACCCAAAAAAAGCTTCTTGCCATTTATAATAAAATCAACAGATTCTATTATTACTAGACAAAAAAAAAGAAAAAAACAGATAAAACTTAAAGAATTTTAGAATATTGGCCGAAAATTCAATTCGTTTCAACGACTTTGTTTGTTTACAAATAAAAAGCAAGACAAAAACTACTTTGGACAAGGATAGAAAGCTACCAATTTCAGTAACTGTGCTGCAGATCTCGGTATATGATTTGACAGACCAAAAAGGGTACCAAACTAAGCTTGACGTCATCGTTTTTCGAAACGAAATCGATTGGTATGTATTTGACAGACCAAAGTGGGGTACCAAAGCGGGACGAAATCGCTAATAGTAGTCGTTTTGCCGAGAGGTAACGTTGACTCAACGATTTTTCGGGGACCGTAACGTTTTCGCGACAGTTCGTTTCAAACCTTGTATCTGTGAACTGTCGCGAAACGTTACGGTCCCCGAAAAATTGTATAACGTTGAGTCAACGGTTCCTCGCAGCAAAACAACTAGTACGAGGGCGGATTGATATTGAAGCTACCTAAGTAGGAAAAAAACATTTTTTTTTCAAAAACCATTTATTTCTCAACATAGGCTCCTTTTAGCTCAATACACTTAGTAAGACGATTTTCCAACTTTTTTATACCATCTGAATAATACGATTTTGGGAACCCCTCAAAATACGCATTAGTTTCGGTAATCACTTCTTCATTTGAGATGAATATTTTTCCTGCAAGCCATTTTTTCAAGTTTGGAAACAGGAAAAAGTCACTAGGGGCGAAATCTGGACTATAAGGTGGATGATCAAGCAATTCGAAGTGGATTTCTCGTAGTTTTAGCATCGTATATAATGCAGTGTGAACCGGTGCGTTGTCTTGAAGAAAGAGCACTTTTTTGTTGTTTAAATGTGATCGTTTTTCCTTGATTGCATCAACCAATTGATCCAATAATGCACGATAATACTCTCCTGTGATTGTGGATCCCTTTTCAAGATAATCGATGAACAATATTCCGTGTGCATCCCAAAATACAGTGGCCATAACCTTGCCAGCCGATTTCGCCGTCTTCGCCTTCTTCGGAGCACTTCCACCCATTGCTTCGATTGATTTTTGGTTTCAGGTGTGTAGTGGTGGACCCACGTTTCATCAACAGTTACTAACCTACGCCAAAAATCAACAGGATTATGCTTTATCATGTCCAAACACCGCTGTGAAGTGATCTGTCGAGCTGGTTTTTGTTCAACACTGAGGAAACTCGGCACCCATCTTGCCGATAGCTTTTTCATATGCAAATGTTCCTGCAAAATGTTGAACACACGTTCTATGATATGTTTACCATTTCAGCAATCTCACGTATTTTGACCCGGCGATCATTCATAACGATATCGAGGATTTTCTTGATATTTTCTTCAGTATCCACCTCTTTTGGCCTTCCTGTTGATGGTATTGTTGCAGTGCTTGTTCGGCCTCGTTTAAATTCAGCAATCCAATATTTTACCATATAATCTGACGGAGCAGATTCACCGTAATGTTTATCAAGCTTTTCTTTTGTCTCTTTCGCCGTTTTTCCTTTCAAATAGTAGTGTTTAATCACTACACGAAATTCACTTTTTTCCATTTTCCAAGAAACACAAAAGTTGCTTACTACAAACGACTACAACAAATAAACTAATCCACGAATTTGGCTAAAATTTTAACAGCTGACGTTTGACAGATCGTAATTTCTAAAACAGAAAAAGTTTTTGTGCTTGTGCTGCCATCTAGCGCTAGGTAGCTTCAATATCAAACCGCCCTCGTATTTGCAACCCTGTCAGAATAACTTTTTGGTTTAATCTTCTTTTCTATATAGTGTATGTGCAGATATAAGGTTTGATAAACATTGTTTTTGTTCCCACTTATGTTACCGGATTTTATACTATTTTATAATATATAATATAAAAACTGTATTGTACTAATTTCATCAAATATAAAAACAATATATTCGATAGATTTTCCGATATTGTAGATTTTATGCTTTGTAGTACGCCCAATGAAATATATTCGATATTAGTTAGGAAACCTTTGGTAATTTTTCTCTGAATATTGAAATTTAAGGAATAGTACATTGTGTACCTACTAGTAGTAAAAGCAACACGACAATGTAAATTGATGGCTCAGGCGTTAGGCCGAGGTCAACAAGCATTGAATTCCAGTAATGTGATTTTACTACCAGGTACGTACACATACTATTTTTTTCTGAAATCGCAATCAACATTATCATCGCTTAAGGAATATTTATGTTTTTATGATTATCACCGTATTGCCTATGAAATCGTTTCCTTGACAATCACTGTTTATTGTTATAACAAAAGTTAGAGATTCCCTATTTATTTGGGTTTAATACCTACTTATCGCTAAAAAATATTTAAAATTGACAGTGATCTGTGATGATGATGTCGGCCATGTCGGTTCGTTTCGGGAAAGTTCGTTACATAGCAACGGACTAGAAATAGTATTGGTCGCCCAATACTACCAAAGGTTAAATAGACGTCACAATTGTGGTAAAAAGCGTAAAATATTATTGGGTGATTTAATCGCGCTGTGATTGATCTTCGCAGTCACCAATAAGTGCAATATAAATTAATTTTATTTAATTTAAGACGAATAATTAATTTCGTTTAAAATGTTATTTTAGGTTATTAAAAGGTTATTTTAGATTATTAAAATGTGACTTTAATGTGTAAAACATAACTTTACATGAATTTGTAACATATGTAAACATCCACCTAACTTACATATCGTCGCCTTGGAAGCTAACCCACATACAAATTTGAGTTAGCGCGCTTTTAAAATTAATTTGTTAGTGCAATTCTTCGGTTTTTTTCTATAAGGTATAAAAATAAAACTAACTTTAAATATTTTGGAAAAAATTTAATTAAACATAAATATTTACATGTTTAGTAAGAAATAAACCGATTTTAAAAGTTATGTGGCTTAGGTCTATTTACTACCAAAAAAATAAATAAAATAGAATAATTTTGTAAGATTTGAAAAGATGTAACAGAAAAAGTATTTTAAACATCAATGCTGTTTTGCGCTTAAAAATATTTTTGTTGTATTGTAACTAATTCACAAAGTCAGTGCTCTTCTGAATCAGCTCGATCTTCCGCTTCATTTGTAGTTTTCAGGTTTGTAAAAACCGTGGTAAGCAGACCCAATGGCGTCAGATACGCAAACTTTATGTAAGCAGATCATTTTGTGTTTTTCAATTGGCAAAGCATTATTGCACAATTTTGGTATATCATGACTTAAGTAGGAGATACTTTTTCTTATAGATGCTTTATTAACTACTATCGATCGGAATTCGGAATCGTTTGGACGTTCATTAAAACCTTTTTGTTTGTCTCTCCTTTCCTATATTGCAGCCATTTTACTTTTAACAAATTCAGTGTACCTTCATCTTCATTCTTTTTTGTTCGTTATATATGACTTGGTAGACTCTTTAAAATTTAAAAAATCCAAATAGCTCATTTCCACCACATTGTAAAATGGTTTTTTTATTTTTGCCATCCGAGCTACTGTGTACTATTCTCTCTGTATATATATATATATATATATATATATATATATATATATATATATATATATATATATATATGTATATATATATATATATATATATATATATATATATATATTCATTTTATTACTACTATTTTCAATAGCAGAATGGACACTGTGACATTCCATTTCGGAGTGTCCAGATTTCATGTATTTTTTATTTATTTGACAGCAAATACACAGCTCGTAAAAACATTGTGGCGTTAATGCTATTATTATTTTGCCCTGAAGCGGTGTCAGTGTAGAATGTGACCTCTTTTACTTCAGGTTTAAGACCACTCAATGTTTTCCATAAACAGGTTGCAAATTTCTGAGGAACCCTTGGTGCCTACACCTTCATGCCACATAAAGTTATCAGCTTGTGTACTGGCGAAATTGTAAACTGTAAAATTGAACGTTTTAAGTTTTTGGGTGTCGTAGTTAACTTACCTACTTGCAATGAGGGAGTTAAAATTTCCTCCATGTCAACAGGAAATAATTGTCCAGATTCGTTCTGTTCTTGTCGGTTTGTTTTGCTGTCCTATCCTCAGATTTTCTGGCCAGGTGAGCATTAATATCATCCTGTATTTTTAGTTTAACCTCATCATTTTTATTTTCAAATTCGCTACAATAATCACATTGGTATTTTTTTTGGTATGGTGGAAGCCAATAATAAATTCTGAAGTAAATATGTGTTATAAAAAGTAGTTTTTCCGGTACAACATCAAGTTCAGAACCATAATCTTTGTAATCTTAAATATAATCTATTATCACATAACCCTGATGGCAAGTACAAGTACTGTCTCTTCTAGCGCTTCTGCAGTAATGTGAAAAAACCAAAGCCAAAGATTTTATTTGATCTGAGGTTATGTCTTTTGTTGCTTCAAACTTTTTTGCGGTGGTGGTTTTTGCTGATTTGATCAGGTTTAATGGCCCCATGTGTGGAGGTTTTCATAAATGCAGTATAACCTTTTTGCTCGAAATTTGTAAAGTTTGAAAGAACTTTTGACAAACTTGATGAGGTTCATGTTTTACAGTAAGATTATAAACCATCGTATGATATCTACGGCTTTCGCTATCTATTGAAATACTATATGACCACTCTTTTGGTATTTAACGAACATGTCTAACAATGAAGTTTCCACCTTAACTCTTCTGTTTTTATATTATGCTATTCCTTAAATATGTTTTTCTGGGTTTCGTTGGATATAAAGTTGTTATACTTGTAATGACATTTACATTGTATCTTTGCTACTGCCTTCCTTCGACTTTCCTTTTTGTGTGTTATACTGTTTTCCTTCCAATCTTAATATCTCTTGTACATTTCTCTTCCGTTTTTGCGAGTTTCTTTTTCGTTTCTTATTCATTTTTCCTTCTCTGTATTTTTTCTGTAGCTAACTCAAGTTGGCAATTATGTTCTTCCAAAACTCTTATTCTGACATTCACTAAACGTTCAACGTCACTCGAATTATTTAAGCTCTCATTTTGCTTCTTATTTTCCGTATTTTTTAGTGTTACTTTCTAGTGCCTTTTGATAACATTTTTTTTAATTAAAATTGGCATGCAGACTAATGTTTACATTCAGTAGTAGTAATAAACTAACTGGAACTAAAATAATGCGGTAGAGTTAGATGTGGATTTACTATAATCAGTTCTGTAGCAAGATGAAGATCTATAAGACTTGCATCAGACCTATTATGACTTACGGAATAGAAGTACGCGAAGACACAAATAAAACAAAAAGTATGCTGCGCTAGGCCGAAATGAAAATCCTACGAACTATCCTAGGGAAGACCAGACGGGACAGGATAAGAAACACTGACATACGAGCTCAATGCAGCATAGTAGACATAGTCATATGGGGCAGACAGAGACGAAGAGAATGGTACGCGCACGTACGAAGAATGGACGAAAACAGATTACCGAGAATAATTATGGAAAGCAAGCCACACGGAAATCGCCCACCAGGAAGACCCCCAAAAAGGTGGCAGGAAAGCTGGCAGTCCACCTCGTAAGAAACCATCCAGAGACGGCTTCAGCAAGCAACAGACCAATAGGTCTATTTAAAAGAAGAAGAAGAAGTTCTGTAAGATTGAGAGGTTATACAGCCTATGATTTAAATACTTAAGGCGATAAGTGGCTTGTGTCTATTTACTATAACAGAATGTGTGTTAGGTCTTTTAGCAAATTTTATGTTCAAAGCACTTCTAGATGTGGGTTGTGACAGCTTCTAGGTATTGAATTTTATGAAAAAGACTATCCATCTCGAATGTAGTTTGTACGTAAATAGCAGTAAGCAAAACTCAAAATCAGTACTACAGCATATATTAGTAGAAGGTGAAGAAGGGCAACTAGTTTCGGCTCACTGAGCCATCATCAGGCCTGTAAAAGGTATCAAGATAGAAACATAGGAATTCACAACATGTCGAATTACCTTAATGTACATCAATCCATAAATAATTGTAAGAGAAAGCCGTCACATGTCCGTGGCATCCAGTAAACTCAGAACTATGTCAGTAGACAATATGGGGATTTCTGTAGAGGAAATCATCAATAAAAATAGTAATGAAAAAATCCTATGGAAAGCGTCGAGCAAAATAAAATAAAATAAAATTAAACAAACCAGGACAACATTAACAAAAGTCATACAAAATTTTTTGGTCAAAGTATAAAAGAAAAGAAAACAAAACTGGACATCGTCGTATGACAGAATATGTCCCAAGTCAAAAGATCAGTCATAGAGAAATAAACATATTATTATTATATATATTATTATTTGTCTATGAAACCAGTATTGTAGTGTGTAAGAGCACAGATAGAGCACTAAGTACAATGGTTGCGTTCAGAAAACACAACTGTTGCACAACCGTTGAGTAAATGTTCTGTGAACGCACATTGATCAGTGCGCGAAGCTCAACATGTTTGGTGAGCGGACGCCATTTTTCTGAGCGGTTTTCAATTGCGCTCAGTGAGCACAACACGTTGCAAATTGTGATGTTTATATAAAGATCTATGGCTTTATTAATAGTAAACAAAACAAAGATTATATTTAGTACGGTTATATATGATTTAATTAAAATATTACAACATGAGCTATGATATTTTGGTTAATATCTATTACATCACCATCATCTAATAATGCAAGAATTAAATTGTTTCTAGTCCTAGCCATAATTTTAATTTCTCAAATATTTATTCCAAATACAATACAATCTATAATACAGATTATCTATGATCTTTTCAAAAAATGATCGTTCAGAAGACATACGTCAACCATTCGTTGCTCAGTGAGCTCTCACTCAACAGTTGAGTTATTAGGTATGGTTTCTGAACGCAACCAGTAAATCCCAAATAGACAAGATGGTCGGAGAACTGACAAATGACAAGGCCCAATGACGGCCGCCCTCAATACCAAAATGAACAATCTTTAAAACAGAGATGAATGAGGCATAGTAAGTTTCATGTAAAGAAATTATCTAAAACACAGTATAATGTAAGAGCACAAAGTCTTATAACAATATCATAAAGTAATTGTAAAAACTATATTAAGCCACGACAATTAAGAAAAAGAAGAATAAACATAAAAGGCCAAAAATATTCTAATAAGTCGTGACACATAAGTTAAAATTTATGAAATGAGAACCTTGAAAGAAAATAACAATTCAAGCATAGCATTATAAATCAATATCAAAAATACATCAAAAGTGTAAAATAATTGTGAATGTCTGAAATCTATAGTAGGTATTTATCAGTATAAAAGAAGAATCAGTAAAATGACAGAATCAGTAAAATGACAGAAATTGTGAAAGAAGAAAGAACTTAACTGAAGTTGACTGATAAACAAACAAAGTGTTATCAAACTAAGAGGTTCAAAAGTTAAGGAATAAATAATTTTCTAAAGGTTGTAATTGTTCGTTCAGACATAAGATCGAAAGATCGTTATATATGCGACGTATTTCAGACATCTCTAAAAGGTTAAGTCGAACACCCTTCACACACTGATGTAAAAGTCGGACATCCTGAAAATTAAAATCATGTAGTTCCGATAAAATATGGTTTGCAAATGATAATGGAGTATTATATATGTCTGTGTTCATATATCTTTTGATATAATATTGATGTTCCTTCAACCGAGACTCTAACCTGCGTCCAGACTGGCCCACATATACGGCATTGCACTAAACACAAGGCAGCTGATAAACCCCTGACCTATGGAATTAAGGTACCTCATCCTTAGTATTGATAAAAAATTGACCCAAGTTATAATTGGTTTTAAAGGCGACTTCAACACTGTTTTCTAAAAATGCTGAAAATTTTATAGGATAATGGACCCACAAAATTCAAGGTACCTGAAAATGAATGGTCCTGAGATGGTGATATAGAAGTGTAAAAACTCAGTCTAAATTTAGTGTAAAGTTTGTTAAAAATCTTATTGAAAATGTGTAAAGGAAAATTGTTGTTTAATGCTATCTGTTTAATAATACTTATTTCCCTATTGAAAGAAGAATCTGAAAGAGGTATTTTGAAGGCTCTAGTAAGAAAGGAATATAAAGCTGCATATTTATGGGACGAGGGATGGTTTGATTGATAGTCGATAATTGAATCAGTTGTGGTAGGTTTTCTATATATATATATATATATATATATATATATATATATATATATATATATATATATATATATCAAATTGAAAACTAGAGGTATGAATGTTGCGCATGATGAGTAAATCCAAGAACGGTAAGCAATTATCAACCTCAAACTCAATAGTGAAGCTAATTTGTGGGTGAACAGTATTTAAAAAGTCAAGAAAGGAATAAGCATCTGAATGACTACCTCGAAAAAGGATAATAAAATCGTCCACATATCTGTAATAGAACAAAATTGAATCTATGAAATTTGGGTTATTTAAGAAAATTCTCTCTAGGTGATTCATAAATATGTCCGCCAAAAAGGGAGATAAACAGCTACCCATAGCCAAACCCGTGCATTGTCTAAAAAAGTTATTGTTAAATTTAAAAAATTTTGCTCCAAGGCAAGACCAAGAACATAAATATCCAAAATCAAAAAAATGTCAATATGATTAGCAAAAAGTAACTCTTTGATCAGCATAACACTCATCAGGGGGTATGCTAGGAAATAAGCTTTTAAAATCTAGAGAGATTAAGAATCGTTAGGTATACAAAAGTCTTTAATTCTGTCAGATAAGTCAACTGAGTTTTTTATGGAAAACTGATATTGGAAAGAAGTGAGATGACGAAGTATATCATTCAGGAAAGAAGATAATTTGAAAGTAGGGGAATTAGTGAAACTGACCACTGGTCTAATAGGTATGTCAGGTTTGTGGATCTTAGGTAAGCCATACAATAATGGGGTAGTGGGATTCATAGGGGTCATATAAACATTCTTGTTAAACGAGGAGAAAACATGATGAAAAACCTTAAGTTGTAATCTAAGATTACTGTGAAAGGAGACAGTGGGATCAGAAGTAAGCTTCATGAAGGAGGAGTCGGAAAGAAGAAAACTATCAACCTTATCAACGTAAATGGATCTATCCATAATCACAACACAATTGCCTTTGTCAGCCTTGGTAACAATAAGGTTTTCATTACGAAACCTAGTCTTCAAGTTAATAACAGACTTCTAGACTGGTCTTTTGACTTCGGACATATTCTGTCATATGACGATGTCCAGTTTTCTTTTCTTTTATACTGTGACCAAAAAAATGTTTATGACTTTTCTTAATGTTGTCCTGTTTTGTTTTGTTTAATTTTATTTTATTTTGCTCGACGTTTTCCATAGTAATGAGGATTTTTTCATTACTATTTTTATTGATGATTTCCCCTACAGTAAATCCCCATATTGTCTACTGACATAGTTCTGAGTTTACTGGATGCCACGGACATGTGACGGCTTTCTCTTACAATTATTTACATATCGATTGATGTACATTAAGGTAATTCGACATGTTCTGAATTCCTATTTTTCTATCATGATACCTTTTACAGGCCTGATAATGGCTCAGTGAGCCGAAACTAGTTGCCCTTCTTCACTTTTTACTAATATATGCTGTAGTACTGATTTTGAGTTTTACTTACTGCTATTAAATTTTATACTATTTGGAGTTTGTTAACAGCTTTAACTGAAATTTGCATATTTTTGGGTTACTACTGTTTACCACCAAGGCGAAGATATATGACATGTTATATTATAATTACAAATCAACGTAGTAAATGGAATTTGAAACTCTCAAATTGGTCCTAGTTTCAATAATATACCAATAATAATCTAAAAAAAAATAATATAAAATGGAGATTATTCTACAGATCTTTTAATAGATACAAGGTATGGTTTTTGGAACAAAATAATTATCTTATACAAAAAACAAGAATAAATATACACTTTTTAGCCTCAAATTATTAGAAGACCTAATTAAATCTAATAATAATGTTTATTCATCATAAATGTACGATCAAGTATAATTTTGATAAAACAATGTCAAGAGTGACTAGTACTTGTGAGCTGAGTGAAATAAACAATGGCATCACTGAAGGAGCAATCGTAGAAAATTACTCCTTGTGCGTGATATAGCCTCTAAATATAATAAAAATACTTAAGAATAAAATATAAATTTAAAATTAGATAAAGTATAAGTATAAAACATATGGGTAGAAATTGCATCACATAAAATAAAATATCAGAATTGGTAAAATATCACTTTCAGGTAAGTTACACATAAAGTGTTTATCATAATCGGGTTCAGTGTCTCATATACACATATATTACAGTCATATGATTTTGATCCCATGTGAGTATCACATAAGATTTAATATCACAATTGGTAAAAGGGTAACATCCAAGTAGGTTTCACATAATGTGAGTGTCATAATCGGGGTTGAGGTCACATACACATGCATTACAGTATTATAAGTTTGATGAATAATTTGTTGAGGGTTTAAATTATTTTTTGGAATATCTGTCTATCATAGCATTGAAGCCAATTCTTAATTTTTATTTTAAAAATTTCGTTGCTTCGGCTGGTTTTTATTGTTTCAGATAACAATTCCCAAATTTTTGGACCTAGAAAGCTGCAGTGCCTCTGACCCACTGTTTTAATACATTTCGGTACCACGACGCTGTAGTTTCGCCTTCTTGTATTATATAGATGATCTGGGTGCGTTATTTCAATTTTATTATTGTAAATTCCTTGTAACATATTTTGGCAATAGAGTTGTCTAATATCAAAATGCCGCATTCGTTATACAAATTATCGGTAGAGTACGTCTTTCCTTTGCCAAGGATTATTTTGAGAATCGTCTTCTGCACGATATTCAGACTATTTAAATGCGTATCATTTACGCCTCCCCATCCTATAATACCGTATATAAGTTGGGATTGGATTAGGCTATAATATATAGTTTTCAACTGAGAGTTTTCAAGGAATTCTTTCAACAGTTTGAATCTTGATATGAATCCACGTAGTTTTCTTGTTAGGTACGATATATGTAAGTTCCATTTCATATGTCTGTCAATTTGTATACCAAGGTATTTTATTGAGCTGGCTTCTGGAATGGATATATTTTGATTTATATTTAATGGACCCATATTCGGCAAGTTATTGCTATAGGAGGTGAAAGGTAAGTATTTGGTCTTTTCCGCGTTCACAGTTAATTTATTGTATTGGAACCATTTAAAGATATTGTTGAAGTCTTTTTCCGTCTTTGCTTTCAGTTGTTGCCATGTGTTGTCACTGTAAATTACTCCCATGTCATCAGCATAACTTATAATATTACCTACCGTTGTCATTTTCAACAGGCTGTCTATATAGATAGTGAATAGTAGGGGACCTAAGACCGTGCCTTGAGGAACCCCGTAAGTGATTGTCCTCGGAGTGCTCACCACACCATCAATATCTACTACTTGTTTTCGGTTCGACAGGTATGATTTCAAAAGATCGTGCGGTTTACCCCGCATACCAATTTTTTCCATTTGCTCTAGAAGCCTTTTGTGACAAACAGTATCAAAGGCTTTGGAAAGATCAACAAAGATACATAGCGACGGTTTAGAAATGTCGAGTAATTTGTAAATGTACGTTGTCAGTTTTAGTATTGCATCTTCGGTTGACCTCCCCTCTCTGAACCCATACTGATTATCAGATAGAATATCATGTTTTTTCATGAAATGTACCATTCTATTTTTTATTATTTTTTCAAAAATTTTTGCTATGTTTGATATCAAAGAGATGGGCCTATAATTTGAAATTTGCAGTTTATCCCCACTCTTAAAAAGTGGTTTGATAACACCAGTTTTTAAAATGTTCAGAAATATTCCATTTTCACAGAAATATTCCATTTTCAATACAGCTATTTATAATGTGAGTGAGAGGGACTGTTATGAAGTCGGCTATTTGAATCAGAGTTTCTGCAGTAAAACCGTCATGCCCAGGACTTTTTTTGAGTTTAAGTTGTTTGATTATTTGTGATACTTCTCCAGTGTTTGAGGGGTATAAGAACATATTTTTGTTTATTTCAGTTGTAATGTCTTGGAAGGAATTTGGTTTTTCGATTTTATTCGGTAGTTTTTGCCCTATTCCACTATAGTGTTTATTGAATTCATCACTAATAACCTGTTTGTTTTCAGTGGTACAATTTTCTTTTATTTCTATTTTGGTTATTTTTGTTTTTGGGCGAGTTTTGTTGCAAATCTCATTGACACTTTCCCAGAGCCCTTTTGTTCTACTTTTATTCTTCTCAATTTCGTTTTGAAAATATTGTTTTTTTGCTTCTTTCGTTAGTTTAAGTTTCGTTTGTAATTATTGTATATTTGTTTTACTTGTAGGTTATTGGGATTTTCAATTAGTAGTTTATAGAGATTGTTATTTTCTTTTATTGATGTAGATAGCCCTGACGTGATCCATTTTTTCTAGTTTTATCTTTATTTTTTATTTTGATTTCAGATGTGTGTTTTTTTTACATGGTATTTCAGTCTGTTTATGAATATTTCACATTTGGAGTTGACGTCGTTTTGTTCATAAATGTTTGCCCATGTTTCACTTTGTAGTGCCACCCGTAGCCTGTTGTAATTTATATATACTTTTGTATTTTTGAATTCTTTATTAACAGTTCTCTCACCCAAATCTATTGTTAGAGCAATAGGTCGGTGGTCACTAATTTTATCCTGAAATATGAATGACTTTATATGATCATGCATTTCTATATTTGCTTTTACAAAGAAATGGTCGAGGCACGTGGAGCTATCTGGTCGAGTGATATCGTTTATATAAGAGATGAATTCGAAGTATTCCAAATTATTTTTATATTCATCAATGTATTCATTTTCTGATAGTAAATCTATGTTCATATCGCCAGTTATTACGTGAATATCACTTGATTTATTGTTTTGCAAATAGTTAAAAAAGTGTTCATTGAAATCATATGGACATGAACTAGGAGATCGATATATCGAAGTTATTTTTTTTTTTTCATTTAATTTTATATTGAGTTCGAGAAGTTTTATGTTTCCTATGCTAATATTTGTCTGATCATAATTGAGTTCATTTTTAATGAATATTATGACTCCATCATTTTTGTTGAATGATGATTCATTGTACACTGTGTTAAAACCTTTTAATCCATATATACTGGCATCAGTGACTTTAAAAGTTTCTGTCAATATGATTACATCGAAGTTTCTTTCTAGTTGGTTTAGGTAGATGAACAATTCATCTATGTTTTTGAAAATACTTCTTATATTGGTATGAAAAATTTTAAAGTCACTGAGTCCTTTCTTCAAATATGTATTAAAGTCTGTGACTTCTTTGATATTTTGTGCTTTGACAGGATCATTTTGATATTCTCTTATAAATGTGTCCATAATTGGTGTGGATTAAAACTAATATTATCAAATAAAAGTAATAAAAACAAAAACAAAACAGTGACACATATTATTTAACCCCTCAGTATCAACCGGTTTATGATTTTCTAATGTTACTCACTATTTTTATTAACCGAACGTGTTCTTGGCTTTTCTTGTGTAGTTTTGTGCTGTTGAGTTGAGTGTGTTGGTTTTTTCGTGGCAGGAATCTTCGGGGTGCTGAGTCCAGTTTGTAGTTCCGGTAGAATTTTCGTGTTTTGTTCCAGAATTGTAGGTGTGGAAGGGGCGCTATTTGATTTGTTTTCCAGACCATCTACTTTTTCTAGGTCATCTGCTCCATACGATATTCCGTCAACGATAAGTTTGTTTCCTTTTATGTAGTGCTCCGTATATTTTCCCTCTTGCTTGGCGAGAAAAAGATGTTTTCTCAATATTTTATTCTCGGTTCTTTGTGCCGGTGTTTGGTCGTGGGTTATAGATATGTTCCTTCCTCTCAATTTATTTGAATTTTTTAGAACTTCCTTCTTTTTGAGGGTTGAAACAAACTCGATCTTTATTGGGCAGTTATCCGATTTACCGAGTGGTTAAACGTCGCCAAAATCACTTTCCTTCAATTCTATCCCAATCAAGTATCTGAGGTCCCGACACAAATTCCCTGCAACAACCTCTTCTCGCTTTTTATTGAGACCAAAAATCACAATATTTTTTTTATTTTGTGTGCCCTCTTTAAGTATTCCACCTCTTCTTTGAGGTAACTATTTTCTTTCTCCAGTTTTGATACAGTGCTTTTCAAGTCTTTTATGTTTAGTACAAGCCGGGTTTCACTAGCTTCGATACAGTTTTTCAATTCAATACGGTTTATCAAGATCTCGTCACGAATGATTTTGATCGCCTTTTCCAGTTCTGTCATCTTAATTTTATCATAAAGTGTAAGATCTCTTTTATGCTGATCCCCAGAATAACTTTGGGATCTAGCAACACCGCTAGTCGGAACAACCTGAATACTGGGAGATTCTAAGGTACAAAGTTCAATATCGGGCAGTTTCAGTTTTGTGAAATACTTGATGGCAGCCTTGGGACACTTTAAAAAACTAGAATGTACTTACAAGTATTATGCTTGGGTATAAAATGAATTGATTGTGGTACTTGCACTAATTTAAAGTCAGTTTTATTTATAAAACATGAGTATATAACAACACCAGAGAAATCACATGTTTCTTTGCAACGTTCCTATCAAGAACTTTATAAAGGTGAAAACAATTGAAGAAAAAATAATAATAATAAAATAAATATTTCGATAACAATGAATGAATGGGAGAAGCTTATCGATAATAAGATACTTCTAATAGGTGGTTATATTTTCTGACTGCTGCAAAATAAAGTTTGAAATGGTCAGAAGAAGATCCCCCTTTTTATACAAACATACCTATCAACCTACAACATTAATTTCACAAACAGCTACAACGTAACTTCACTTCAAGCTCACTCTCCATGGACTGACTACCTTTACCTATCACCAACCTAACGAAACTAAGCACATCAGACATACAGAAAGCTGTATAGCAAGAATTCATACAAGTAAAACAAAAACATTTACTAATGACTGGAAATAAACCCATTCGTAAAGAAGGTTGATACATAAATCAGTGTTAATCACAGCAAGACTAAAGATACTTTTTGAAGTAATTTTCGCCACAGAATCTCTCAAAATTTCTCTACCAAGTCAAAATTTTGAGATAATGACTTTATGAGCTAAAAAAAATAGGACTTTTGTCTACATATGACGTTATGGCACCCATTTTAGCGGGGTTACCTCTTTAGTTGCATAATTCAGTACTACCTCACTCTTTAATTTAAGAGTCGCAGAGTTCAATAACGATTTTTTTTTTCAATGTTACGCTAATTTGAAATTACAAGTTATGTCCCAATAATACTATAATCGCTTGCATTATACCCATCGGGGCCGAGTTTTTCCTCTTGAAAATATGTACTCAGCTAAATATGAATATAAAGTTGGAAAACTAAAATTTGATTTGCCACCTAAGGCAAGATCAATCAAACAATATCTCGATGACAAAAAAAAGGATTTCTAAATTTGGCAAAGAAAATTTGAAGGATAAGAGTGCTACTTTGAGATGGTGTAACTTGCAATTGGAGTAGATTTTCAAAAAAAAAAGTTTATCCTGTAGAAAAATGTCAGCCCCAAAAAGTTTATAATAATATTAATGGGACACATCTCCTAACTTCAAAGAAACGTAGAAAAATCGTGTGACTTCTGTTCATTATCTCACAAGCTATTTTAAGGTAAAATATCTTAAAATTCTATAGCGGTAGAGCAATTCTGAGTCTGGGTTCTCATTCTGTGTAGAAAATCACTTCAAAAACGACTTCCAGCTTATCTATGCAAAGTACAAGTTATTTTCAGCAGACCAGTTACTGAACAAAATATAAATTATACACTAATAACCCTGCACCATTGATGCTTTACTGAAACAAAACAAAAAATTAACTCAACATATAATTGGAATGGCAGATAGAACTTAATGTAAGTGGTCTGTCACCCAGTAAATATTTTCTATATCTGTCGATTATTAATTTTATGTTATACATTTATTTATTATATTTCAATTTAAAAAAGTTTTCTTTTAAAATATTTTAGATATTGCTAATTTTTATTTTAGTCAAATTTAAATATTCATAGGTACATTTAATACTGCTAAACTTACCCTTTCCTCTGTTATATTGTCCATTGTCCAAGTTGCAGAAATTATTCCTAATAACTCTATTAATTGGCTTCCAATAAAGTACTTTTCCGTAATTCTACAAAATAATGAAACTGAAAATGGTAATAAGCTACTAATTAATTCATATTCCCCTTCTCTTCCTTAATTCAATACCTGGGGCAATGTATTCGATATTATAAAATTCCTAGTGATTGTATTAGTGTTGGAAACATTACGAGGGAACATACGTTTTACCGTCAATGTGTTAAAAAGAGACAAAATACATATAAATTCAGTGTATTACTCCTCTTCGCTAACGGGGTATCATAAAGTGAGAAACGAAATAACTGTGTAATGGGATGTCTGGCAAGCACCGCCTTCGAGAAGCGTACAGTAGCTCTTATGCCTGGCTTTTACTTACAGTTTTAAATAAACAAATTAGAAATGCATTGAGGCTATTACTAGTCACTTTACCACAGCAAAATGTTGTATAAACAACTCATTATGTTAAAGATCGCAATGAAAGAAGTTAATGTTAGAAATACAGATGTGTAATGTGAACAGTTTAGTTTATTAATTCAGAAATAATAAGATTGTACTATACTGATAGCTTAATGCAATGAACAATAAAAAACATCAACATTACTTTCGTTTATCCCTTCATGATTAATTTACAAAGAAATAATTCAGTAGTAATAAACTAATTCACTATATCAGTTCCGGTAGTACACGCTAATATGATTTGAACAATAAATTAAAACCTACCTAGTAGGTATTTGAAATAAGTACCACTAAAAAATTACATTCGTCGATATTGAGGGTACAATTAATGAATATAAGCATAATAATTTTCATTAACATCATAAGGAATAATCTATGGCAACAATACAGAGTCCAAAAGCGACAATAAAACAAGTGTATTCAGTGTATCACCATTTTCTTTAACAGGATATCATAAAATGAGAAATAAGTCGTATGCTAATATTTGTTCAACTGTATTCTGGTTTTAAAAATATCTCAATGTAAACCGCCTGTTTCCTACGCTACTGATAAAACGATTTCATTTGCATCTCTTCATTTTCTATCCACGCGTTAGATTGTAGTGCCCTTAAAAATTTCCTTCTTATTTGTGAGAGAAATCAGTCACATTTAATTTCAACGTAAAACGATAACCTCTCACGGCCAAAGGGAAATTATAATGGTCACATGACGTTACCAGTGTGTTAGAGAAGGACAATCATGAGACAGATAATTAAAAGCCAGTGTAGATTATTATACCAGACGAATACGGATCGCGCGTGCGCCTCTTGAAGATGTTTAACTGTACAATCTGGGTACTTCACTAAACGTTTGTTTGTGAATGAGTAACGATCTTTTGCAAATCTTATTAAAATGAGTATGCAAGTACACCATAAAGTGCAAATTGTAAAATGGTACTACCGGGGTCATTCATATCGAGAAATAGCAGAAAATTTGTTTATGATATCTGGTACCAACATGACGGTTGTGCATCACATAATTATCCACTAGCAATAAATTTTCTGAATATACAATTTCCCAATCGGATAATCTCCACGAATGGTAACATAAGATGGCCTGCGAAATCTCCAGATCTGGCTCCCAACGATTTCTTTTTCTGGGGTTATATAAAATCGAGAATTTATGGGTTCCAAGAAAACAGAGCCACATCTCTAAATGAACTAAGGGAACAAATTTGTATGCAAATAACACCTGAAATGCTCATACGTGTTCGTCAAGAATTTTATAACCGTCTCGGTTACTGCTTAGCTCAAAACGGGGATTTATTCGAACATTTCATTTAAGCTCATTGAAGAATTAAGAAATTTTATTTTTTAATTTATTACATATCATAATATTACTTTTATTTAAAAATTCTAGGCATTTTCATTAGAATACAATTTTATTTTTATTTTCGTTTTTTTTTAATTTGTACTGTGTGTGTGTGTGTGTGTGTTTACACAGAGAATTCGTTCTCACTTGCATACAAACGATAAATATACCAAACTTTTTTTTACGAACACATTCCAAACACAGCAGATAATTCGAGACAAATTTCACGTTGCCAAATCTGAAAAAAAGTAAAGGTTTTAACCGCTTTCAAACTGAAAACTAGAACAATTTCCAGCATTACAATAAAATATTCAACGAATAGATGGAATTAATTATATCTTGATCTGTTACAACCTCTTGAATTATCATAATTAAAATCTTCTTATAACTTGTTCTCGTGTTAGAACAATGCATTTTACAAGTAATATAAATTTACAATGAAAATTGGCAATACTGTTAGTAGCTACAAAGAATTTGTAAGAGGCCGGCGTTGTGGGTTTTCCACTTATGAGATCCTGTTAGCGAAAAATGAGAATTGAGATATTTAGAAACATATTATTAATACAAATTTTATTTCGCATGTTATGTTATTTATTCCAATACTAACCGAACTAATATAGTGAATTAGATTATTACTGCTGAATTATTTCTTTGTAAATTAATCATGAAGGGATAAACGAAAGTAATGTTGATTTTTTTTATTGTTCATTGCATTAAGCTATCAGTTTAGTACAATCTTATTATTTCTCAATTAATAAACTGTTCACATTACACGTCTGTATTTGCACGTCTCTCGAAAGCGGTGCCCACCAGACATACCTTTACATGTGGTGGGAGTATACTTCCACCACGCCTTTACACATATACAGTAATTGCAAAAACATTACAACACGTTAACTTACACACTAACACTTAAAATCAACTTGATTGAAAGTTATAACAATTAGGATACTTATTCAAAACAATCTTCGTAAAAAGGTAGGTATTTTGTTGTATCATAATTGAGAATTAATGTAATCAAAATATTTATTAATTGTTAGGTTAAGTTATATTTACCGACCACTGAACTGAATAAACATACTGGAACGCGTACGTAAAGGTCGAATGTCTATCAAATTTGAAGCCACACTATAGACAAGGACAGATGGCGTGGGAGGGAATATTTTCTCTTACTAATGTGTTTTGATTAATTCAGTAATCTCAATACTATATACGTCGATAGGGCCACTCCCCGAGACTGAATAAGCAGTGCTGAGTCAGTCGCAACTGACAAAGAGGGAATCACTGTGTAGTATTTGCCTCTTTATTGTACTCACACAGAGAGCATTTAGGCCAGGTGCTACATTTAACATTTTGTGTTGGTCATACACATTAAAAACGGACGTCGATTGAGTGAATTTATCTGTGAATACGGATTTATCGTTGAATATAAACGTGATTTAAGCGTTTATAGTAGATAGTGTGAGTTACTAACCACTTTTTGTATCAAACCCTTTTCCTTTGATCTAAGTAAGTAAATTACAACTTATGTCTTAATATTACATACGTACAAAACCTATACTAAGAAAAAAAGGGGAAAAAAGTAAAAGTCAAATGGCAGGAGATAAACTTCCCGAACCTCCTGATCAAAATAATGACAAAGACCAAAATACATCACAAATTAATAGAACAAAAATCTTATACACTCCACATAGATCTCCCCCGTTTGAAGTATATATTCAGGGAAAGTCAGGTAATGTGGGTATATTACATATTATGAGTATAGCCAAAACTATCTTTAACTTGAAACTACAAGATGTAATAAAGTTCACCAGAAAGGGTAAAAACCGAATAGGAGTCACTTTCAAGAATGCAAAAGCTGCTAACTACATTATTAATTAGCAAGACTGGGAAAATTTGGGTTATGAAGTATATATATATATATATATATATATATATATATATATATATATATATATATATACCAAGTCACAATGTATCAAGCAAAGGTATTGTAAGATTTGTAGATACGACCCTTACACAACAACAAACATCAATAATTGTAAGGTGCTTCATGCCAAGAGAATGAATAGAAGAGCGATCGTTGATGGAAATATAAAGTACATCCCCACAGGCACAGTGTGTTTAACTTTTGCAGGAAAAATCATCCCATGAGAAGTGGAAGTATATGGCCTTCCAACCCTGGTAAATCCATATATATAAGCCCTATCATCCAATGCTATAACTGCTTACTTTATGGACTTAGCACAAACCAATGCAGAGGCAAAGCAAAATGCAAAACTTGCAGCAAAAGCCATGAAAATGACTCAAGCTGCAATTTATATTGTATCTATTGCAAAAATAATGATTACTCATCAGTTGATAAAATATGCAAAGAACAAAAAAGACAAAAATACATTAAACAACTAATGGCATTCTCAAACATATATTACGAAGCCAGCCAACAAATACCATCCAATTCTTCCACCAGCCCACCAAAAAATGACCTAAACAACTTTCCAATTCTAAGAAAACAAAACACAAAAGAACAGGCCAACTCAATTCAAGTACATGAAAGAAGATTAGCAACAATATCCACAACACCCGAAGTAGCATCTTATGTACAAGTAGCCACAACATCCCCAAGCAGCAAAAGAAAAAGACAAACAGGCTACGACAAAGCCGCACATACCAAATGCCTAAATAATCCAAACGGCAGATCAGAGATAGGAAACAAAACGACAACACATAGTGAACAGCCCCAACAATTAGCAAGAAAAGAGGAAGAATAAAAACTTCAATTCGATGTAGTACAAGCAATATCATTCTTATCAGAATCCCACAGAGAGCTCGTGTTAACGTTTATAGGAAATTTGATTTCAAATCATTATCTTACTCCCCAGCAAGAAGTGGGTCAGCTAACAGAAATAAACACAGCACAAACATGTACACCTCCATCACCATGCACCAAAAAACAAAATACCTCAGGGGATTATATGGACTTGTCCGACGCGGACATGTTATGATCTCCTGTGCAATATTTGCATTTTATTCGCATTCACTCTACTAACTGTAATTCAGTGGAATATACGTTCATACAACTCCAACACAGATAACTGGAAAGTAATAATTAGAAACCATAATCCTGATATTCCTACTAAATGAAACATGGTTAAAACAAAACTATAATATTTCATGCAGAAACTTTCAAATTCTTAGAAACGACAGAACCCGATGGCTACGGGGGAACAGCTATTCTAATAAAAAATACCATCAAATTCATCCCAATAACCTACCAAAGTAACTTTGACAATATAAATATTCGAACACAGGCAATACACCTACCACATAACATTAATATTCTAAATATATACTGCCTATCAAGCTCAATACGCAGAGTAAATAATTGGATCCATTTTCTTCAGCAATTCAAGAAACCCCTACTTATTATGGGAGACCTAAATTGCAACCACCCCGCATGGGGGAGTAAAAGAATAAGTATTAATGGTTGAAACATTATTGACTCCTTAGAATCACTCCAATTAGTATATCTAAATGATGGACAGGCTACCAGATTGTCTTCACCAAGTGAGGATAAATCTGTGGTGGATGTTACCCTAATATCTTCTGAGTTAACTCCATATGCTACCTGGGAAGTCCTCTAGACCCTGGAAGTAGTGATCACTACCCAACCATCTGCAAACTTTATTCTAATAATAAAGACAACCCCAATCAGACAGTAACCACAAAAAGAAACTTTAAAAAAGCTAACTGGAACACCTCTGCACAACCCCACAGCACCTAACCCATTTTCTATATGAAACATTCCAAGATAATACTTATTATAAATGCATCAAATACGGCAATACCATTTTATAAAATCAAACACAACCAAAAATACAATACTCCTTGGTGGGATAACTCCAGTCAAGTATCCATCAACTGTAGAATATCTGCAACTAAAACATTTACCAACTCCCCTACAATAGACAACTTTATAGCAGTTAAAAGGAACATTGCTTCTACTAGAAAACACCTCAAGTCCAAAAGAAAGAACAGTTTTCGCAACTTCTGTGTAAAAATAAACCGTAACACTCCATTAAAAATTATTTGGAATAAAATCAATAAAGCTTCAAACCGTACACCTCACTACAACTTATCAAATCAACTTCCACCTGACATTCTGGCTCAAGAAATGTTATCCTCCTTATGCCCACCTATCATTACCGAAAACATATAAACATCCATATCAACAGAAATTGAACCATTCTCCTATCAGGAATATAAATTCACAATAGAGTCAAAAAAAGACTCTGCACCAGGTATGGACCAAATTACATACTCTATGATTAAGCACATGCCAACATCTTTGTCTAAGGATCTATTACAATTTTTTAATGATTGCATGCAAACTGCTACCATTCCACACACATGGAAGCAAACAATTTTTCGTCCTCTCATAAAGCCCTACAAAGACAAATCAGTAGCAATGAACTATAGACCAACTGCTTGCTTGCTTCATGTGTGGGTAAACATCTAGAATCACTAATAAAAAACAGGCTGGAATGGTATGTAGAAAACAAAAAATTACTCAATCCCCTACAGTTTGGATTTAGAAGGAATAAAGGCTGTATGGACTGTTTAACGTTTCTAATCTCTCATATCCTTATAAACTATTCAGCCAATGAATACACCATAGGCGTTTTCTTAGACCTCTCCGTTGAATATGACACATTTAATATCCAACTTCTGTACAAAACTTTAATAAACCTAGCCCTACCTAAATATATAATAAACTTAATTTATGCTTTTATAAATAATAAAGTCATAATCGCCCAAGACAACTTAGGACAAACAATAGGACCTTTGCCAGCTAATCAAGGTCTACCCCAAGGATCTCCCCTTAGTACAATCCTGTTTAATCTCTATACCCTACCTATTTATGATACCCTCCCTAGAAATGTTAATCTTGTTCAATATGCTGATGACATGGTACTGATAGTTGGTGGAGCGAATGTGAGCCAAATGGTAAATATTTTAAATACATTTTTAGAAAAACTCAACACATGGTTAGACACACATAATTTCAAACTATCAACCAATAAATCTCATGCAGTAATGTTTAGTAAAGGAATCATAAAAAGATCTATCCCAAAAATAAACTCGGAAACTATTGAATGGGTGAATAAAGTTAAATACCTAGGTATATACATTCATCAAAACCTAAAATGGAATACAATACATAGAAACAAAAATATGTAAAGGACTAAACGTTATGCGGGCTTTCTGTGGTACTTGGTAGGGCTGTGATCCCCTCATACTGAGAACACTCTACAAAGCAATAGTACTAAGTCACATGGACTATGGTAGCCAGATTTTCGCCCTCACAAAAAAGATTAAAACAACGTTGGACAAACTTCAAAACCAGGGATTAAGAATAGTTACAGGAAACATGAATTCAACACCAATCCCTGCCTTTTTATCTGAAAACGGCGAAGTGCCCCTCAAATATCGGAGGGAATGGCTGAGCTCCAAATACTTAACAACAAACCTGGCAATATCCAATAACCCCATAATCAATATTCTAAAGAAGCTTAAGAACAAAAGCAAAAACTCAAGATATTGGTCTAACAAAGAAAAACCGACTCTAATACAAATCCTTGACCGGCTACAACCATCTACTAATATGATGTACACAAAAGAAATATTGCCTTGCTATGAATTTGACCTAGAAATTCAGCTAACTCTATTAAATGTGGCAAATCTTCAATCTAATAAAACTGATGAACAAGCACAAATTCAGTACCAAAAATTCTACCCAAATTTCCGGATCATACAAGAATATTTACAGATGGATCTCTCTATTCCAACGGCACTGCAGGATTTGGAGTTTACAGTGAAGAATTCAACTATGCATTTTCATCTAGGCTACCAACATTCACACAAATATGGTTAGGAGAAATTACTGCTATCGACCATGCACTTCAATTCATCTTAAAAACTAACACTGCTAAAGCCATAATCTTCTCAGACTCTAAAACTGCGCTACAAAAAATATGTAAACCAGCTTTCTCCAAAGAAACAGAGCATTCATCAATTTTAACTAAACAAGGAATTATACTAGCAAATACTAACGGCTTTAATATTGTACTAGCATGGATCATAGGTCACTCTGAAATTAAAGAAAACCATAAAGCTGATCAGCTAGCTAAAATAGGTTGTTCCCTTACAGTTCCAGCGAATATAAAACTGAATTATCAAAACTACTTCCCAGATATCAAGAAGATCATATGGGTTAAATGGAACCTCATAAAACAGACTAAAAAATCGTTCTATTACAAAGTTGTCGAACAATTACCAAAATATCCCTGGTTTAACTAATACCAATACACAAACAGAAGACATTTAACAACAGAATGAGAACAGGACACTGTTTAACTCCTTTCCATATGTTTAGAATTGGAATTAAAGATAATCCACTATGTGAATGTGGGCAAATAGGATCACTTAACCACATAATACTAGAATGTCCTATTAATATATCAAATCAATTCAACCTTCACATAGAGCTATGCAAAACTAAACTTAGCGCGCCATTTGATATATGTACAATTTCAGCCAATTTAAATGAACGATTATCAATAATACACCAATTTATAACTATGTTTAAAATATCTCTTTAAATTAATCCTCTCTTTTATAGACCTGGGTTTCTTCATCTATATCCGAGGTAGCATTTCAGGGTATGTGGAAGCTTGGCCGCTACCCCCAAGCGAGAAAAGTTAATTTCCTGTGTTGTGAAGTCTTACCTTACTAATACCCCAATACTCACCATAAGTGATATAGTATAGTACCTATGATCAACAGTAGTGCAGTTTTGTTTAAGGGAGATATCCATTCTAGAGGGGGGGGGGAATATTACCAAGAGCAAGACATTTTCCCCCACATGTGTAAAACAGGGTAACCCTCGGGATATAGCCCAAAAAAGGATCATGAAGAAGAAGAACATTTTGTGTTCCTCTCTTTTTACCTGAACACTGAGTGTAGTAGTCACAACCTGGTAGTAGTTCTCACCTGCGCTTCATCATTAAACCTTCTGCAGTGTGTGTGTGTGTATAAATCGTAATATTATTTCAAGACTGTTCCGTAAAATGGTTTTAAATTGCATGTCATATGGTTGCAACAAATTACATCATCACGGAACTAAAATTTTCAAGACAACTTAATTTATTATATTGCAGGGTTTGTTGTGTGTAGTTTATTGAAAAAAATTACGTGCCAGCATTGCATTCAAATATTAATTTTCAATCCACTGATAGGGGTGAACCTAGATCATACCTATCTTGCACCACTAGAAAGTTTTAAAAAACATTTGTAAACTGTGTAATACTGGCAGTTTACTCTAGGCATCAAATATTATTTATAGAATTGTACATTATACAGAAAAAAAATTTCGGTGCATTGCTGGAAGCAATAGATGTAAATAATTTTATTAAAAATTTAGAGTTGTTCCAATCCGAAACATCCTTTCGCGATGGAATTTGCAAATGAAGATTTGCATGAAATAATTAGAAATGTTGACATTTTTCTAAAGTGTAGAATGCATCATCATCCAAAAGTTACACGGCAAATCTTCTAGCATATTGCAAAAAATGACGAAGTTAATTTTATTTAACAATTTTTAATTTAAAGTAGTAGTATTAGTCACAATTTTGTATTATTATAGATAAATATATTTACAAAAAGTTGATTCTATTTTTTCATATGATAGAACGAATATATATTAAATAGCTCAAAATATGTTTTATTGTTATTGGTAAGATCCATTGTACATACCAAAATCTAGCTCATAATATTTCTCATCTGTTGACAACTTAAAATTATTGAATTTTATATTTTTTAAAAATTTGGATCAAATTTAAATAATAATCGGTTATTCATTAAAGACTGCATTAGCGCCTACAAGCTAGAAAGAGAAAGAAATACTACACAACAGCGGGTTGCATACATTTCAATTTTGCCTCACCGGTTTTCAAGCACGCCTCCCCTCCAGTTACGTTAATATACAGTTCAATGGATTAATTGCGTTTTGAGAAATTATTCTTCTTAAGTTTTGTTTATTTGGTTTATTGTTGATTACAAATATATATAATGGCAATAATTTCTTCTTGACAGTCTAGGTATTTTAAATAATTTCAATTAACAACTTTAAATTTATTCATTGCACACTTTTGGAAAATTTCTAATTGTACAAATTTTTATTTAATGAAAACAAATAAATAATAAGGAAAAAAATGTATAATAAAACTAAGAGCGTTCACCTTATTACTCGTTTTTAATTTGTTTTACCTAAATATCAAAGCATATTGAATGTTTTAAAAAATTGCTTAGTTACCTCGTCTTACATTTTCGTACATATATACCTACCTAATAAAAAGGGATTTCAATGTAATCAATAAGAAATTTTCTTTTAAATTTAAATATAATTATCACATTTCTACTATTTAACTGCATGAATGTAACAAAGGCAGCCTTCCCTCCCTCAGCAGTTGCTCTTGTCTAGCTACACATCTTCATTTGTAGAATGTGTCATAGTTGTTCCAGTTAGGGTTATTCATTTCAGTGTTACCGACTGCAATGTAACCTTAAAAGTTTCAGGTAAATACCGAAGATTGATTGAGGAATACCTACCTAAATTACCTAGGGATTGTATAGAATAACGAATTATACAAATTGTCAGTAGATAACAAAAATAATTATTTGAGCACCATTCGCTTATTCCATTTCAAAATGAAATATATCTGCATATGGGTGATACCTACCTACCTGTTTTGTAGATCTATCTACTCAAATTTCCCTCGAAAGAGCCTCAATGTACTTGAACGAATATCTTGATGAAACAATTATAACATATTTTCACAACAAACTAACAATAAATCACTCAAACTAACAATAAATCCCTCAGAACTAATCTTTTAAGGACACTCTCCTTCTGAACAAGCTTATGGCGGAATCTACGCGAATTGCTGTCGGGCTCTGGCAAACATTACAACAGAAATGTGTTTGGGCTCAAGTCAGTTGAAGATGGCAAAAAGTACAACACATATCCATATATTTGTAGACATTAGTAATATATATTAATGTATTTGATACATACCAGTTAATTTTCCACAAACTTTCAAGACACTTCTCTCCTGCGAACACAAAATGGCCTGTTATCTAAACCCAAAGATTATGTCTAAGCCTACTAATAATTCAAGATTTGAATTTCAAATAAATTAATACTCTGATTGGTGATCATATTCTTGAAAATCAGATCAGATCATAAAACTACATTTACCACTACCTAAACATTTTCACGTGACGCTAGAAGCTCAAAGAACTAGCGTCAAAAGCAGTCACGTGATTGATGCAACGTTCAAATTTGTAGTGTACATGAAAAAGTTTTTCCAGCGTCAAAATTGGACCGTCCTGCAAATAAAATGCATATACAACCTAAATTTAATCAAGTATGCGCGATGTAAATGAAAATTTCAATATTTTTTTACTTTCACCAAAGAATAGTGCCTTGACCATCCTGGTTTTAGTACGAAACGATACGTTATCTGCTAAAAAGGTTTTCTTGACAACTTCTTTACGTCAACGTAAGGGAGCAAAAGCAGTTTTAAAATTCACTATGTATCCGTATCGCAATGCGCATGTGCAGAAGCGATACGTGGGTTTCGTTACATTACGTGAACGTATCAATCCGTCAAACGTACGTATTGCATTCTTATATTCTATGTTCGCGGTTTTCAATGGCCAAACGATAAAAGTTATGTTGTATGCTCAAAAATCAGAACCTTATTTTTAATGATCATAACAAACTACTTATTTGTTATCCAATAATGGATTTAAAACGGAAAAGACTTTTTTACAGTGGTAATGACATTATTTTGCTGAGGGAGATATAGGGACATAATCCGACGAAGATCCAAGCAGATAGAATATTGTTTAGGTTAAAAATTAAAATCCAAGAAATGGTTACGTTACGAACGCATTTGCTTTATACCTTTTTTGATTAGTCACTATCTCCGTTACGTTACGGATGTGATGTATTTTAAAAATCGCTTTATGTCTAACGTAACTCCAATACGGATACGTGTAAAAGCTTGTCACAAGCTAAAAGTGTCTAATAACAAACGGTTTAACTGAGAAGACACAATGAATACATAGAGAAAGTAATACCTACTTCTTCGATTTGTCTATGGAATAAACTAGACCATGGCTAAGTTCAAGAACATCGCACTAGTGTGAAATTCACTTATTTTTGTGTGCGAGATACGATACACGTCTTCTAGTTGTCTACTACCCTTGTTTATATAAAACGCTAATATATAAACAAGGCTACTACCTACTGTCCGAGAACTCGTTAAAGCGTCGCACAAATTACACCAGACCCGGACTCTGTTAAAAATCGCACCTGTCAGTTTGGTTGTCATATGATCTGTGATTTTGTCATTTTGTGGTTTGAATTTAGATGTAGGAATGTTTATTAAATTTTTAATTTCAAAAAAAATGTAAATTCATGTCCTGTGAATGTAAACATAACGAAGAAGCATATTATACGTAATATTAGGGTTACAGAATTAAGAAACCCTTTTCTGCTACAATTCTAATGGGATTAAAAAACGGTTTTTCAAAAATTCCCAAAACCTAACACAAAAAACCTTCAAATTTATCAACTTTATTGGTCAATTCATATACTTCGAAAAATTATGACCTAACATTAAGATCACTTATGAACTACCACTAACAAAGTTAACTATCCAATTTCACATGTTTGTATTTGTTCATACTTTACATAGTGCTTAACGCAAAAGTATGAACAGATACAAGTGAAATTAGGTAGTTAACCTGTTAGTGATAGTTCATGGTAATAATTTTTTGAAGTATGAATTGAATTAATTTACTTTGCCTATTCAAATTTGAAATATTGTTGAGCTAATTTGTGGTGGATTGGCATGCCTAAAGGATTTAAAAAATGTTAGACCTAGGCTAGTTTTTTATCCATATTCTCTACATTTAAAATTGAAAAATTAATTTAAACAATTACGATCTTGCGTTTAAAAAAATGTTTACAGTAATTTGAACATAATTAAAAAAGTATGGTTATAGTTAACAACCCCAGAGAAGGTAAATCCGTTCGAGAAATCATTCTTTGGAGCGTCGCTCTATGATCATCCTTCCAAGCTGAAAAGTTGGTTTAAAACGAACTTCCTAAAACGATGCTCAAACTGCACATTTAGTCATGAGACCACCGGTTTGAGCGTCACAATCTGAGCTTCAAGCGTCACGTGAAATTGTTCCTTAATTATTTCCGTGTATGCATAGTGAAGGAGCAAAGTTTGTAATTAAGAGCCCTTTCAGATTAGGATACTGTATCCGAGCTGCAGAAAATACATGCGTTTTAAATGTAAGCATTCAGCATGGCATACCGTATGGGCACAGAAGTCAGTGGTATGGGCGTTTTCAGATCTAACGACACGATATCGGCTATTGATCTTTGGGCGTTTTCAGACCTAACTACACGATACCGACACGACACCGGCAACGATATCGGAGCGTGCACAATAGTATATTATTTAACGAACGGTAATGTAGGTCATAACTCACGCAGATGAAGTTTGCAGCACTAGCCTCATGCGAGTGCTGTAATTCATCAAGTGAGTTATGACCATTACCGCAAGTTGAATACTATACTTTATCTACGACTATAACAATAAATACGCACACAAGTGGAGTAACCTAACATAGCAGACACACCAGGTGCGCACACAAGTGGAGTAACCTAACATAGCAGACACACCAGAGACACATCAGAGAGGCATCACAGGCGTACCAGAGACATATCCGAGACGCAACAGAGGCACACTTATGAAAAAAATGATACCGTTCAGTCTTCCGTCCGACTGGGTGTTTACTTCTTACCATTGAGACACATCAGTGAAACCCTGTTTTTCAGCTGCTTTTCAGGGACAAATAAGTCGAAATAGCTAGTGGAGTCATACTTTTTAATACGGGACAAAGTAATTTTCAAGACAAAATTAATGGATAATGCTACGCAAGGTGCCATGAACTTATCGAGACATAAGCAATACTGTCAAGAACGGCCAGAACACCGGCAGAATATATATTTATGTTGTGTTCGTATTTATATATTGTTTTGTACAGATATTGTAAATTTTAAAATCAGAAATGATTGTAATATAGACTTTTTAAAACAAACAAACACATCAGAGACATCTTAGAGACACATCAGAGACACCCCAGAGACACATTAGAACGTATATCGGTGGTGTATGTCTGCTAACCGTCTAATAATATATTGAATCGCGCACCCACACATTTTAATTTACTATAATGTTGTCATACAAACAACAAGTCTCAAAGCATGCAAAAGCTTTACGTAAAAAATATAAGTCGCTTGATAGAATTAATAAGAAATGTCATGTGGAATATGTCAAGTCTGCAACATATCCTCTCAAACAAATAGCATAATCACTGGGCTGTCCAAATCAAGGTGGAGATTCACCGAAAGACACACCAATCCTGCCCGTAATAAGTGAAGATGAGGTAGAGCGGGAAGACTCTTCGCTCAAACAAGTACTTAATGACAATAATCAGAATGTATCAAAAGAATTTGACTGCGCTTACACTCCAGAATTAGGAATTGAACAATGGATTCTCGACCATGCTTACGGACCGCAATTAAAGGGTGAACAATGGATGTTTGGAAACAAACAACTACAATTTAATGATGAACAACTAATTGTAGGTGGCAAAGTATTTAAAAGTACACCCGGTTTGAAACAGTTAATATTCTATAAGAATCCCAAACATTTCACCCCAATTGATTTACAATTATACAAACAGATACTGGAATTAACGGATATCCATCGTGATAGAAGAGGACATCTGAGACATCAGGCTTGTCCCACTAAATTTAGTGAAATAATTAAACCGCTCTTCAAAAAGCGTAAATACTCCGGAAATTCGGGTAATATTACAAAACAGTTCGATTACTCTCATAAATTTTGCATTAACAATAAGTTGAATAATAGCATAAAACAACTCAATGAACCAATTACAAGAGGGTTTCACACACCAAAAAGCTATGATATTCTTTCTAATTGGTCGGATCCGAACTTATTGGTAGACAGATTAAAACAACTACACCCGAATGATGATGAATTTCATAAAATAATTGAAGAGCTCATTCTAGCAAACATTATTGAATAGAAAAACATAAAGAAGAAGATCTCTAACACTTGGATGAATGACTATTGTATAACTAAAGTTTCGTAATAAAGTGAATCAATACGTAGAAACAAAAAAATTTTGTTGGAATCTCTTTGGTATCAGGATTTGCTCAACAATATATTTAGGTAGTTTTATAATACAGATGTACTTACCTAAAAAATTTTCTCTGTAAATCATACATTGATAAACCAGCGAAAATCTTCTTCAGCACATACGAATGGGCTACGCTAACCAATATTTTGAATGAAAATTCATTTATAAGTGCATCACTTCCAGCATGTTACGAAGAATATGATCCCGAGACGATGCCATGTGGGGACTACTACACCATTCTACAAGTAATATTTGATTATGTTAAATAGTTGGAAGTGATAAAACATGACATCAGCTTCCTTTTATGTGGAGAAGATATTCATCAAATTCTACAAGTCAATCATTGTCTCATTTCACACCGACTCACCTATTTAGAATCTCAAAGTTTTTGTGAATATTTTAAAAAATTGTAGATTTAACCAGGAATTTTGTTCAAAATAATTGGAATTTGAGTTATTGTAGTAGTAGTGTTGTACTTAGAGAGTTATTATAAGTCAAAAGTTGTGAACGGTTTGGATGAAAACAATGTAATAAATTGATTTGATGGAAATGTTTGCGTTTCATTTTTCTCTCTCTTCTCCCTATAGTCATGCGGGTTGTAAGGATGATTTTTTAATAAACAAACTTATTACAACATACATATTGTTTTATTCATTTAATTTACAAATAAAATACGGAAAAATAGAATAGAGAAGACGAAGAAAAGCATATAACGGTTAAATTTAAAGAATACACAAATACGAAAAGCATATAACTATATTAAATAAATATACAAATAACGAGATTAAATTGAAAATCTGTATAATGTTAATCAAAATTATCAATATCGATATCAACATCATACGTTCCTCTAAATCTTTTAGTTCTAGGTGATTCATAATGAAATTCGGAAATACAAGATTCCCGATACTTTGTTTCAAAAGTACTGTTTGATTGCATCTTTGACACCAGAAAAAATGTCTATTGTGATAAAGATCATGATTCTGATTCGTAAACGTTATGAAGATGGTCATTGATTGCTAAAAAATATTTTTTAATTATTTTATAACATGTTTTAATGCCATCAAACACATATGTTATATCCATCAACTCTATAATAGTTAGATCCTACGCGATATTCAAGTTTATTTCCAAATACCTCTCTCCTCCAATAATATGTAGCAAGTACTGCATTTCTAAGATTGTATGGAATGACTTGTGAGCAAGTAATAAAGTTAATAAGATCTTTGTCAAAGCGTGATGGATCTTTTGAACTATTCAATTTAAAAAACCTCATTTATATTTAGAAATTTTTTGTGACTTGCTTGGTAACACTCCAAGGTAGGGGAGATTCTACCAAAAAATTCTGCATGACATCCAATTGAAAGCCACAGACATTTTCTTTTTAAAAATTTAGAAGCGTCTGTGAAGAATGAATTAATATCTTTATGATTCAAGTTTATGATAATTCCCGTTTTTAATCTACTATCAAAGGCGGCATTCATGTTTTCCCCAGTGGACTCTATTAATACTAGACTTTTTATGTTCTTTACTAACATCAATGACATGTTGTTTCTCCCCATTCCCTACTTTTATCAAACATCTCATGCGCTTCAAGTGTGTTGTTATTTTGAATGAATTTTATGCCTTTTGTCCTACCGGAAAATTTGAAAAATTTCTAAGATGCATATTATCATGAAAAGCTTTATATTTTGTTTGAAAATGTTTGAATTTTGTTCAAGGAGTTTATGATTTTCATCAATTTGTTGCAAAGTTCTATCACTGTGAAGTTACACATTTTGAAATATTAATGGAAAATGTACCTGCTCTGATGTCCACACATATTAAAATTGATTTTTCTCCATAAACAAG